>JAKKPZ010000049.1:0-460413 GCA_022814885.1 Ditylenchus destructor | reverse complement strand
TTAGTAGAGAAGCGCTACGGAGTTTGCTCTATATAGGTGAATTAACACCAGTTACTTATTAACCCAAGTTATCATGGAGTAAAATTAACTTCATTTCGGGATCGGCGTCCTTGAAAATCCATGGGAGAAATTTCTCGCTGAGCATACCAATATTCCTACCAGTCCCACCAAAATACATTGTATGGGATTCACCCGAGGTTGTGTTATTCTCACGAGGTCTAAGGAGTAACAAAACTTCCACGGCAAAGCTGTTGCACTTTTCTAGCATATGAATAAAACGGGAAACGAAAAAGAATTTTCAGGAACATTGAAAAAGTGTGACATTGGAAAACGAAAAGTGTTTAATACTTTCTACTTATGAAATTTCCATAGAAAGTGAAACTCATTGAAAAGTTCAACCGAAAATCTTGACAAATGTCACATGTCTTTGTGTATGATTTGATAAAAAGGATGAATCATATGGGCATTTGAAAATAGGAATTTCACGTTTCCGAGCACTGAGGAATGTGAAATGGAAATATGTGACAAATAATTTTCACTCTTCCAGAGAAAGGGGGTATGCAAAAGGGCAAACAGAAAAAGAAATTCGGTATATAACCCCAGGCTATAGCCATTGCAACCATCGTTCCCATTCAATCCTCTGAGCATCCCAAACATTCCTACCAATCTTGAAAACATGCAGCCTCCCGGATTCAAACCGTTTTTCACTGTCCTGGCTCTGCTTCTCTTGTATATTCAAGTGTCAAGTGGAATGTCGAATAATTGCGAAGCATGCGTAAAAGTATGTGATGTGGAGTTGCATAAACTATATCCGGATCCGTCCAAAATTCGGATCGATGAGGCCGCGAATTGGATCAAGGCATGTGCTTTATCGACTTATAAGGCTAATATTATCGTTTCATATATGATCTATGCATATTTTTGTCGTAGCATATTTTTGGACGATACAATTTTTCCACGCCTCCAAAGGGGTTTTTCCATTATTGACCGAATTTTTGGAAAAAATGAAAAATTTCCCAAAAATTGGCATGCATTAAAAACTTAAAACTTTTGAGCTCCAAACAAATTTGAAAAAATTTTTTAAAAAATGACAAAATCAAAGTTTTGAAATTTTTGAAATTTATTGATAAAATACCAGTTATGACGTGAGGGTTTTGATGTCAAAGAAGTGGTTCTTTCTAGATACTGATTTCAAAAGTACGCCCATTTAAGGTTTTGCACTACGCAATGCCAAATCTGTGACAAAAAAGACGTGACACGAATAACCTTTCCTAACAAAAAATAAATATGAAAAAATTTTTAGGACGTTCTCTGAAAGGGTTTCCGCCCCTACCCGAATATCTAAATTTTTCGCAGCAGCGTCAAACCTGCCGTAAGACATAATTTGTGCGAACAATATGGTATACATGGAGATGGACGCACTGCCTGCGCAAATACAGTAGACGTGTCTGGGGTCGAAAAATTTTTGCTGAGAAAATTGATTCTTGATCGGTTCAAATCCGGAAATTAACAATTATCATTATGCAAATATGTTAATGTAGCGTTATTCAATTGTCTTGTGTGCTGAATAAAGTAAAGCGATGCATTCCAAAGTTTAAGTCAACTTATTAGGTAAGCTAACTTAAGTTACTTTCGAATTCTACCACTTAGAAATCGTTCAAAACCCTTGGAAAAAGGCGATTGGGCACGGAAAACAAGAAAATAATAGTCGTAACTTGCGAGATTACGTCCCAAACTTGATCTTAACACCTCATTTCGATGTACTCCAAGCTTAATAATAGGTACCTGGTTAATTCGTGGAAAGGTTTAACGTAGCAAACCACAGGGAAAAATCGATTTTACTTTTTTTTTTTTTCTTCGGCTATGGTTTTTATGAGTATTTTGGTGCGCTGATTCCGAATTTACAATTATTGTTTTGATATCCCGTCAATAAGTCTTTTTTTTGACTAAAAATGTGCATAAACTGCCACAAAATGGATAAGAAACAGCGATTTTAGCCCAAAATGAAAGTAAAAACACCCTTTAAATTAGCCAAAAGTAAACCCAATTAAAGGAGGAGATAACTAAACAAAGTGTTTAGATATGCTATTGGTTAAACAAGCGGGGTAAGTTTGCTGAAGAGCTTGCTGAGCTGAAACGGCAACGAAGCCTTCTTCCTGAATCTGAAATTGAAGTTGAAAAGGTAGCAATTTTTATACTTATAAATTTTTTCAAAAATATTCATATGAATAAGTTTCTTAACTTGATTTCAGTTTTCTGCATTAATTTCTTCTTCATTTGTCCCAACAGAAGCGCTTCAATGGATATTCCGTCGTTGTGGAGCCTTTATTCGGCACATGGATTTCACTGACTACGAAGGTAAAGAAATGATCAACCTGTTGGACATGCTGCCGAATCTGCACTCTCTTGTCTTAAACGACATTCGTTTCGACACTCCTGAAACGTAAGTGATTTCTCTCTTGCTCAACAGAAACTGCTCATTCTGTTTTAGACCAATTTTATCAAAAAAATTTCAGTTTTAGTCAGATATATAGTTAAATTTCAATTTTAGTCAGCAATTGGTCGATATTGCATGCAAGCTTCCAAACCTCAAACTTTTGCGGCTAAATGGTCAGCATATGGTAAGTAAAATGTTTATGTACTGTTAAACAATAGGAATCTAGTTCAAATATTATTTCAGCTACAATACCATGAAATATTTTTCCCAGCAGTTGGCCAACTGCTTTTTGGATTGCAAAACTTGGAGGTGCTTGAAATTGAGAACTTGCAAGGTTATGAGATTGGATACTTACCGAAGTCATTGAAGCGCTTCGAGGTATCTGATGTGTATATTCCTTTTGGTCGCCTTGTAGAGTGGTGTCCTGAACTGGTGTCTCTAAAGGTTGATTATTCAATAGAATTTGTCGAAGAAGTGCCTGTCTTCGACGGACTTACTGCATATTATGGACTGATGACCAAGTTGGCGCTAATGAGATGAGTTATTATCGGAATGAGCATTGCTTTAGGACATTTGCCCTTAAGAGTACACATTTTGACCATAGGTGCATTCTTTCCCGAAGCGAAGAAATTCCTTTTGAGCCAAGGAACATCCAGAAATTGTCTTTTTAAAGAACACAGTGCTAAGCTCGTGTCAGAGTATATTCAATTCTAGAAAAATTTAGAGTTTGTGATTTAGAAATTTGAAGGAGCTAGCAATTTGCGACTTAAATTTCCACGAAATTGCACATTTCCCGCAGTTTTTGAGCAAACTACCCAACCTTCAAAGTCTTTCGATCACCCTAGATTGTGATTCTAAGCAGGTAATTTTGTTCTTAAAATTCCGGAGACTACGCTAAAACTTTTGTTTTAGATCTTGGAAATATTAAATAAAGACACGCCGGGCTTACGACATCTGTCAATTAATGTCAATGAAGAGTGTGTTAATTGGGAAACGTTTCCTTCATTCGATAATCTGAAAAATTTGCGGAGCATCATTGTTAAGGCTGGTAATTGCTCAGAAGAGCCAAAACTTGTACCAGGATTCAGTCAATTTTTTGAGCGACTTGTGGCTGCACATTCTTTGGAAGTATGATTTTTATCATGTTGTGTAAAAAACATTAATTTCGAAACAGATTATATTTTACCGGAAGCATCCTTATGCAATGCTCTGCTGAAATGCCCAGTAAGTCCTATTTTTAAAAAGCAGCTACTTGTGCACTGGAAAAAAAGTGTTTTAACGCAGAAAAACAGAAGTCCATAGTTTTATAAAAATTGGTTAAAAGGATTGCTATTTTATATACCAAACTCATACTTTTAACATAAACAACTTTTTTTAAAAAGGGATTTTTATTTACATTTAAAGCTAAAACTCGCAGGTATTTATGCGCACCTACCAGTAAAAATATTCAAGTTGATGGCAAATAAAACCTTGCAGATGAAAGCTGCAGATTTTTATTTTACTCATCTTTGGAGGATTTCTAGAATATTTTTGCGCTTCTAGAAATTAACTTAGACTCTACGACGGATCACCTGGGCCCATAATGATTTCGACTTCGAAACACTGCTGAAAAAACTCACCGAAATTCACGGAAATGAGTGTCCTTCGGGAGAATATGACAAACGGATTTTGCACATAAACGATCCTGCACTTGGCGAAAGTAAAAATCCTAAGCATCCTTGGCTTCGTCTTCACTGGTGCTATCCGCCGAATCCTGTCACTGCGGAATTTAAGAAATTGAAGTCTGTGTTTTAAAGTGCAATGGGATGGTACATTTTTTGTATTGATGTATCATTGAGTCGAAATAAATTTATTTAATGATCAGAGGTTACTTTTCCTTGAAATTTCTCGTTTATCTTTGGCTCATTTTACGTTGTTTTATATCATTCAGTTAAATACGTTTGTTTCTGAGTTCATAAACAGTTAATGTTTATGCAAAAATTCAAATGACTAGGGTAAACTATTTTAATAAATATTGTCTAAAATGGTCCAAAGTAAAGTTTTGAACAAAATAAAAATTTTTTATCTGAGAGATGGGTATTTCTTCCAACGAGCCCGATGTATGGACTGTTTGCGACCATTGCGGATAACATGTTTATCACGAAGTATAAATCTCCATGGCCGAACCAAGGAGATTTTTTAAGATAATAGTAGGGGACGCACGCAATTGTTTCATTTATTTGAACACGAGCAAAATTTTGCAGAAAGAGATCAAAGGATTTCTTTATAAGGTAGAGCACACATCTTCATTGTTTCGGGCATTGTTGTAAATCAGTGACAAAAAAGGATCACTTCTGTGATATCGAAAAGCCTCACGTCGTTAAGTTGGGTAGTGTCCGGACTTCGGGTTGGACATAACTATTATCCAGCCGTGCATATGTTCTGCAGTGCGTTTCATTTTGGGCTAAAATCGCTGTTTCTTATCCATTTTGTGGCAGTTTATGCACATTTTTAGTCGAAAAATGACTTACTTTGACGGGATATCAAAACAATAATTGTAAATTCGGAATCAGCGCACCAAAATACTCATAAAAACCATAGCCGAAGAAAAAATAAAAACGTAAAATCGATTTTTCCCTGTGGTTTGCTACGTTAAACCTTTCCACGAATTAACCAGGTACCTATTATTAAGCTTGGAGTACATCGAAATGAGGTGTTAAGATCAAGTTTGGGACGTAATCTCGCAAGTTACGACTATTATTTTCTTGTTTTCCGTGCCCAATCGCCTTTTTCCAAGGGTTTATGAACGATTTCTAAGTGGTAGAATTCGAAAGTAACTTAAGTTAGCTTACCTAATAAGTTGACTTAAACTTTGGAATGCATCGCTTTACTTTATTCAGCACACAAGACAATTGAATAACGCTACATTAACATATTTGCATAATGATAATTGTTAATTTCCTGGATTTGAACCGATCAAGAATCAATTTTCTCAGCAAAATTTGTCGACCCCAGACACGTCTACTGTATTTGCGCAGGCAGTGCGTCCATCTCCATGTATACCATATTGTTCGCACAAATTATGTCTTACGGCAGGATTTGACGCTGCTGCGCAAAAATTTAGATATTCGGGTAGGGGCGGAACCTTGCAGAGAACGTCCTGAAATTTTGTCATATTTATTTTATTGTTAGGAAAGGTTATTCGTGTCACGATCTTTTTTGTCACAGATTTGGCACGTTGCGTAGTGCAAAAACCATTAAATGGGCGTACTTTTGAAATCAGTATCTAGAAAGAACCACTTCTTTGACATCGAAAACCCTCACGTCATAACTGGTATTTTATCAATAAATTTCAAAAATTTCAAAACTTTGATTTTGTCATTTTTTAAAATAATTTTTTCAAATTTGTATTGGAGCTCAAAAGTTTTAAGTTTTTAATGCATGACCAATTTTTGGGAAATTTTTCATTATTTTCCAAAAATTCGGTCAATAATAGGAAAAACTCCCTTTGGAGGCGTGGAAAAATTGTATCGTGCCAAAAATATGCGTACGACAAAAATATGCATAGATCATATATGAAACGATAATATTAGCCTTATAAGTCGATAAAGCACATGCCTTGATCCAATTCGCGGCCTCATCGATCCGAATTTTGGACGGATCCGGATATAGTTTATGCAACTCCACATCACATACTTTTACGCATGCTTCGCAATTATTCGACATTCCACTTGACACTTGAATATACAAGAGAAGCAGAGCCAGGACAGTGAAAAACGGTTTGAATCCGGTAGGCTGCATGTTTTCAAGATTGGTAGGAATGTTGGTATGCTCAGAGGATTGAATGGGAACGATGGTTGCAATGGCTATAGCCTGGGGTTATATACCGAATTTCTTTTACTGTTTGCCCTTTTGCATACCCCTTACTCTGGAAGAGTGAAAGTTATTTGTCACATATTTCCATTTCACATTCCTCAGTGCTCGGAAACGTGAAATTCCTATTTTCAAATGCCCATATGATTCATCCTATTTTATCAAATCATACACAAAGACATGTGACATTTGTCAAGATTTTCGGTTGAACTTTTCAATGAGTTTCACTTTCTATGGAAATTTCATAAGTAGAAAGTATTAATCACTTTTCGTTTTCCAATGTCACACTTTTTCAATGTTCCTGAAAATTCTTTTTCGTTTCCCGTTTTATTCATATGCTAGAAAAGTGCAACAGCTTTGCCGTGGAAGTTTTGTTACTCCTTAGACCTCGTGAGAATAACACAACCTCGGGTGAATCCCATACAATGTATTTTGGTGGGACTGGTAGGAATATTGGTATGCTCAGCGAGAAATTTCTCCCATGGATTTTCAGGGACGCCGATCCCGAAATGAAGTTAATTTTACTCCATGATAACTTGGGTTAATAAGTAACTGGTGTTAATTCACCTATATAGAGCAAACTCCGTAGCGCTTCTCTACTAATAAAATTCGAATTCCAAGGTTCTAAGGAAAGTTTAGAAGTACTGTTAAAGGAATACTTTTATAGGTTAATGCAGGGGCGCAACCAGGATTTTTTTTTGGGGGGGGGCACGTTTCAATGGAAATGGCCATTTTGGGGGGGGGTACACTTTTTTGGGTACCCCCAACTTTTGGATTTTGGGTGGGGGGGGTACCGAACCAAATTTTGCCCAAATTTGGACTGATTTACACTCATTTTTTCAAATTTTCCCATTTTGGGGGGGGGGTACGTACCCCCGGTACCCCCCCTGGTTGCGCCACTGGGTTAATGACTTTACGGATACTTTAGCTAGAGGTCTAGGAACCATAAAACTGGACTCCATAAAAGAGAAGCGCTACGGAGTTTGCTCTATATACAGTGGTGGTCAAAATTCAGTTCTCAAAGAAAATTTTGACGAAAATTGTTTGTATTTTTTATACTAAGAAGGAAAGAGTAAACATGTTACGATAAATAATAATTATTAGGGACTGGCCTACAACATAAACATAAAACGACCAGTTCGGCGTTTCATATATTTAAAGTTTTTATTGCTCATTTGAAATGCCTCCATTTTGGCGGTGGTCATAATTCAGTTCTCAACTGTTGTTATCATATGATATCTTTTATTTGAGTCAACAAACAAGTGAACTTATATTCAGTATTTTCTAGCATAACCCTTTGCATCAATAATAGCCCGTCAGCGGCGTGGCATTGAATCAACTAACTCGGGAGGTTCCCAAGGTGTCAATTTTCGGGCGTTTTCGGGCGTTTTTATCTATGAAAGTGACAAAAATAACGTCATATTCGTGTTCCCCGTAATTTTTTGGATAATATAGCGCCTTTTTCATAATTTTTTGAGAAAAAAATTTTTTACGATTTTTTGCTACCGGGTGAAAAATCGTAAAAAAATTTTTTTCTCAAAAAGTTCCGAAAAAGGTCCTATCTTACCCAAAAAGTTACGGGGAACACGAATATGACGTTATTTTTGGCACTTTCATAGACAAAACGCCCGAAAATGGCCTCTGAAGTCGGATTTTTTCGTATTTTCCTTGTAAAAATCCGATTTTCCGTATCAGGCTAACTTTTTTTTCGTAATGTATGGGCCAAAAAGCTTGGTACGGTTCGAATGCCCACAAGGTGGGGTAAATTCCTATCCATCATGTTTACCGCTATCGGTGAGTCTTCCTTGTCTGCTTACTATGCATGCAATTTTGGTTCTCTTCTGTTAGTTTTACTATCAAATTGTCTTTTATGTATGTAAATTTTATTCAGAAAATTTGTACAAATAAAATACAATGACTGAGGAACACATAAATAACAAAAACAGAGACAAATCCCGATGTAAAAGCTGCAAAAACATTCAAAATCGGAAAATATGGTTTGAATTGGCGCCATTTTGCCTGAGAAATCCGTGATTTTCGACCATTTGCGTTCTTTGAAAAAAACTCAGAACAGAATTTTTGCAGCAAAATCTTAAGCTTTTGGGAGCATGCCCTTAAAAGTTATCCAAAAAAAATTTTCACGGTTTACCGCAACAAAATTGACACCTTGGGAACCTCCCGAGTAAGTTGATGAGAAGATCAATTGGAATCTTATACCACTCTCGGTCCAATGCTTTGAAAATACCTTGTGAATTTTTTGAATTATATGACCATTGGATACAATTTTTTGCAAATTATGGCGGATTTCGATTGGATTAGGCTTAAAGATCGATATTTTGTTCCAAATTGATAATTTTTCGCGGATTTGGAATTATTTCGCCGACAAGACAAGAAATTTATGGCAAGTAAATAGATCGAAAAACTGCTAAATTCCCTAATTGTCGGTAAAATAGCTTAACCCTTCATTGCCGAGTGTATCCGATCGGATACGTTATTGATTTGCTAAAGACTTCACAAAAAGAAAGAAACGAATTAGTGTTCATTATTCATACAAAGAGTGTGTCTATAAATAGATCACATAGAAAAGAGATATAATCAATGGCGGCCATCATGATTTTGATAAAGACAGCTCACCAAAAGGAAAGCTAATGGTAATGCAGACATTCTGCCTTTTGTCTATGGCTCCGGCAATGAAGGGTTAAAAACGACACGATATTTTAAGCAAAAATGTCAATGTTCTCACTCTATTTACCGAAAACTGGCTTAGTTGGACTTTAAACGGCTGCTCCTGCTGGGGTACGACTATACACAGCTTAATTATCTGATCTGATAGACATAAGACAAAGCAAGATAAATTCACCTTAACCCTTTATTGCCCAGTGTATCCAATTTGGAGTAATTTTTGTCCAATTTTTAGACCTCCTATCTCAAATATGATATTGCTCTTATATAGCCAACTTTTTGTCCTGAATCAGGATATGTAATTTGTTTACCCACTTTATCTACGATATTGCCCTGAAAAATGGCCATTTTCGAGACACATCCCCGAAAATCGAGGAAAATTGACGAATTTTGGGGGTCATCTTAAATTCTCCAATTTCTAAAAACCTTCGTAACTTTCGAAATTTGGCACCTTTTGCGGAAATAAAAAAACTTGCCGAGTAAATCGGCTACGCGGAATCCAATAAGCTTGTCAAATTCCGTGCAGAACCTGAATTTTTTGGTGCAAATTTGAATTCGCGCCAAATTTTCGAACCCGTGAAAATCGCCATTTTTGGTCGAATTTTAAAAAATAATATTTTTCCCGTTATCAGGGGCTCAAATGAGCTCTGTAGACCAAAAATCAGCAAAATCCCACGGTCGGCCAATGAAGGGTTAATCCAACTCAAATCCGAACAATTCGGTGAGGAGACCGAGGGAAGACGTTCGGTTATACATACACAAAATGGCTGTTTTTTGTGTTTTTATGCTATTTTTAGCCTGTTTATATGTTTTAGTAATATAATTACACCATTTTACCTTAATTCCACCTAGTTTTACCCAAATTTACCTTATTTGAGCAAATTTTTGTCCAAATTGCCGTTTGAATTCACAAATTTCGCGCCTGGCGCGAAAAATTGTATTCAAATTTCGAAATTTTATTGTTGCTGAAAAGTTACAATACTTTGGAAAAATGGCCAAATTTTGGATAAAAAAGTTAAAAATTGCAATTTTTCGTCAAAGATTTCAAATTTTTGATGCCAAAATTTGCCAAAGAAGAGCAATTAGCGAGAGCGTTCCGTTTTTGATATTCTCAGAGGAGCGAAATGTGATTTTTCTTGTTACATTTCTCTCCGGACAATTGCTCTACCTCAGCGTATGATTCACCACATCCTTCTCTCAAATTGAGGTAGAGAAAATCTTTTTAGAGAAATATAACTAAAGACTCCCATTTGAAATGCCGCTATGCTTCTCTGACAATACCACAAACGGAACGCTCTTGCTGTATCGCTTCTCCTTTCAAATCGAAGTCGCTTTCCGATTAGGCTGTCAGGCTGAGTTCTTAAGAGAGTGTGATTGCACTACAAGAAAAGTATTTTGCCCAATCAATCTATTTCCATTTTGGCAACAACGCAAATTTTTTTTAGCAGACAAACAAATTTTTAATCAGACCATACTAAGAAAATAATGCTGAATTTAAAAAGTGAAAATATTATTAATTCGAGGAGCACTGGCCATTGCAGTGCTAACTGTCTGGTAGGCCACGACGATGATCACGAATATGCCGCTGGCTTTATCCATCGATGTTTCTTAATATCGTAAATTCTCTAATATGACCCCCTCTAATTTGCCCCCTCTAGAGTTCGGTTGAACAATAAATACCTCCGGGGGTTAAATGAGAGAGTTTACGGTAATTTTACAACCATTTTGAATCATGGCCTTCGAAGTCCCTGCGTAGTTAAATTTGGTGGGCCCATTTTCTCCCGTTTTGTTGATATGAATATACCAGCAATATATCCTGCTGTTTATGCCTAATTAGTCACCGACTAACCGGTGATCTTCGGCAAAAAACTTGTATTTCAGACTGATTTGTCTCCAAATTTGTGAAAAAATTTTTAAAAAATTTTACGAAAAAATACGTCAAAATGGGCAAATTTTGCCTAGATCGGACAAAATTTGTCAATTTTAACGTACTTTATTGTAAAAATGCATGTTAAATAACTTGGGGTTAAATCGACCCAGAAACACAGGAATTAGTGGACACAAAAATTTAAAATAGATCGAACTATGTTTGGGCATAGAGCCAAATCATGAGCACCAAAAGGTGGACGTTTTGACATATAAAGGCTTTGCAATGAAAACGCCCTATAAAAGAAAAACTCCCGAAAGTCTGACCAGTTTTGTAGCAAAGTTATTTGATTTCAATTTCGAAGAAACAGGCTTCCAATGGAAAATTTTGTCTAAGAATTTCAAAAAATATGTAAATTAAAAAAATTTTATTTTTAAACATCTTTGAATTTGACAACATTAAAAATAAGCGTGGTAGTCAAGAGCCAATCAATAGTGTACAAAATTTTATGTGAGACTAGAAAAACGATTACCACAACGCTCTATTTTTGAATATGCAAGAGGATGTATAGTTTATATACATTCATTTTTGTATAATTGGCACTCATTGTAATAATTTACCACTCATCAATGTGATAGAAAACTTCGTATCACTTTTTGTATTTGTTGCTCAATGTTACACACCCCATTTGTAATATCTGAGGACGAATAGTCTCCTGAGCATATTGTTTCCGGGTAAATGTTCTCAAGTCCAAAGTACTCTCTTTATGAACCAAAGAGTTAAGATTCAAATTTGAATAGCCTGGAAACATTACCTGACTTGAAAGACCTGTCATCTTTCTTGTCATCAAAAAACTTGTCAATCCAGGTAAATCTTTGTGTTTTAAATATTTTCCGACAAAGAAAATGTTTCTGCTTAAAACATTCGGCTGAATTCTTTGATTCTCACAATAATTGACATTTTAGGATGCAAATGGGATGTGTTGTTTTCTTGGACAAAGATAATCCAGGCGAAGAATGTAAACAGGCAGTAGATAAAGTGTATATAATGGAACCTTATGAGAGAATTCCTCAGTATGAGACAAATTGTTCATCGATAAATGTTGGTCGTACATTTACATGTATATTCTTATCGCTTCTGTTTTATTTGTATATCGTAAGCCATAACTCCAATGTTTCTTCGTAATAAAACGAATGCTAAAGAATTTTCAAAATCATCTTCTCATTTTAATTCCCCTTCCACCATTTTACACAAACTATTGATCAATACATTTTCCGACGCGTATTAATCTAATTCAAATTTAAAATTTAAACCTTCCTTCTACATGCTAATGTCTCTGGTTTTCAGTGTCTTTTGTGACACTCTTAGTGACACTTATTAGTTTTCGGCAATTCAACCACCTTTGGCTAGTTAATTCAAAGTGTTTCGGATTAAGATTCCCAAAACCGCTACAAGTCTATTATGCAGGGGATTATATAACATAAGACATTGACTGTCATATTTTTAAATTATGCAACTTTTACCAAAAAATTCTCGAGAACACCTTCGCGAAGCTACAAGAATTTGCCAGTTCAGATCGTTCCGCTAGCGTGCTACCTACCTGGATATTGCTAGTAGTATATGCAATAGTCAGTATCCGGACTAATATTAGCCGTACTAATATGCTGTTGGTGAATCTGTATAGAGCCTCTCCTTCCCTGTTTTAAAATAATGCTAACCTTTGAGGATATTTCTGAAAATATTTCTTTGAACTTTTTATTCAGTTTAAGTTTTTATCCGTTTTATGTACAGATTCTTCCAATTTTCTAAAAAATTTAACAGTTTCTGGATAGCCGTTAGCCGTTGAATCGAAATGGAGATGAAAAGAATCTGTGTCATTTCTTATATTATTCATGTTGATATGCATATTGTAAAAATTCATAACTAAACGCGCAAAAATATTATTTAGATCAAAGCTTCAGACACAGTGTATCCGGTTGGCTACTAATTCAATGGAGCCTCCACAATTTGTTATTAATATGTAAAAACATTCGTACAAGCTCCATAGCGGCGTATACAAAGCAAATTTAAAAAAATTACTCGCGTAGTGTTCTGTGCTAACACAAGCTAACCCAACGACTTCACCAATTAATGACTTTGGAAGTTTTCTTTGCTATTTCATCACTATTCAGTTAATAATAGAGTGATTTCAATTACATCTTTTAGACATTTTGAATTCGCGCCAAAAGCTGCCGATTTTATCAAATATTCACCGAAAAGCTTGATTTTTGGAATATTGATAGAAAATATATTTTTGGCACAAATTCAGAAATTTGAAAAGAGATTCGATAACTAGAAAAATTGTTGCCGTAAGGGCAATATCAGATTTATGACTAACATAACGAAAACATTCAAAAATGGCTTTGGAAATCAAAAATGCTTCAAATATTAAGCTATGATTAGCGCCTCCTTTCGATCTATAAGATATAATAAAATGTGTTATAAAATAACTACCGTAAATCCTCTAATAAGTCCCCCGGGGGACTTATTGTTTCGTAAGGGTTTTCAAAAAAATTTTCAAATTTCAAAGTCATTTTTCTCTGATATTTTCAATAACAAAGTTTTGCCATTAGGGATTTTCTTACGTAACTCGACGAGATCTACACGAATATGCACTTAATTTTGGTCGGGCGAACCCGCAAGTACGTTTGGCATTCTGTTTGAGGGGGGACTTATTTGAGGGGAGGGACTTAATTGAGGGGAGGGACTTATTAGAGGATTTACGGTATTTGGAATATACCGTAAATCCTCCAATAAGTCCCCCCCTCAATTAAGTCACCCCCTAGACCCCAACGAAAAAATAAGTCCCCCCTCAAATAAGTCCTCCTAAAATGGGTATTTTTCCAAATTTCAAATTTTTGGCGCAATTTCAAATTTTTTGGCGCAAATTTGAATTTTTATTGCAAATTTTGCTATTTTTTACAAAATTTTGTCAAAAAATTGAAAAATATGCTAAAAATTGGCGAAAAATCGGTCAAAAATCCAAAAAATTCAAATTTTTGGGCAAAATTTTTCGGCGCCAATTCAAAATTGGTTTAAAATTTCAAAAATTTTGCCAAATTTTGCCAAAAAGGCCCAAAAATTTTCGTGCCCCGCCTTTGGCGGGCGCGAAAATTTTTCGCCGCGTCTTCGGCGCGGCCACGAAAATATAAGCCCCCTCAATTAAGTCCCCCCTCTAGACCTCTTACGAAACAATAAGTTCCCCGGGGGACTTATTAGAGGATTTACGGTATTTAGAAAATCATCGAAAACCGGTAACGGCACTAATGGAAATGGACATCCTAAATCAGCTCACAAGGAAGAACCCATGGTAAGTTCTCAGTCGTTCAGTTTGGGTCACAATCAAAACGTTTTAAGTCGTCCTATTTCGTCTGCCGTCTTTTCAAAGAGACAATGTCAGCCCTCTCTATCATTTTACCTTTTATCTATGTCCGACGTAAAAATCTCTTCCTTTTCACCATCCCTCATTATACGTCGACGTAAAACGTCGCATTGTAACCGTAGTATTACTATAGAAAGCGTGATATTTTTCCGTGCAAAAAATATTTATTTTCGTGCAAAAACTCAAAAAGCAAAAAAGTATTTTTTTCGTGCAAAAAAGTTTTTTCTATGCAAAATCTTCGCACCTAGGCTTTAGGCTGAACAACACCTTATAAGGGCATACTTTAGGCCTAGGCTTAAGAGGGACTTACTCTTAGGCTTAAGCTCCCGTACAACCGTTATTTTAAGCTCTAGCTTGAGCTTAAGATTAAGCTTAAGGTCAAGCTTAAGCTCAAGCTACAGCCTAATGTAAGGGTTATTCGGGAGCTTAAGCCTAAGACTAAGACCCTCTTAAGCCTAAACCTAAACCCTAAGCCTAAAGTATGGCCTTATAAGGCGTTGTTCAGCCTAAAACCTAGGTGCGAAGATTTAAAAACGCACGAGAATATTTTAGCACGAAAAAAATACTTTTTTGCTTTTTCATTTTTTGCACGAAAATCGGGTCCCTCTAAGTTGATAGGTGTCTGTACTTCCGCCCGCAATAGAATAACCACTTTGCCGGTGAGCTACGGGGGTGTGTGATAGCTCATTTTGTAGGCCTGGCCGAGCTAATACCGAATCCGCAAAAAAAGTTTGGGGTACCGGCCGGAAATTTCAAATTTTGACCAAAAATGTGTTTTTTTGGCCCATTTTTGGAAAACCACTTTGCCGGTGAGCTACGGGGGTGTGTGATAGCTCATTTTGTAGGCCTGGCCGAGCTAATACCGAATCCGCAAAAAAAGTTTGGGGTACCGGCCGGAAATTTCAAATTTTGACCAAAAATGTGTTTTTTTGGCCCATTTTTGGAAAACCACTTTGCCGGTGAGCTACGGGGGTGTGTGATAGCTCATTTTGTTGGCCTGGCTGAGCTAATACCGAATCCGCAAAAAAAGTTTGGGCACCGGCCGGAAATTTCAAAATTTTGACCAAAAATGTGTTTTTTTGGCCCATTTTTGGAAAACCACTTTGCCGGTGAGCTACGGGGGTGTGTGATAGCTCATTTTGTAGGCCTGGCCGAGCTAATACCGAATCCGCAAAAAAAGTTTGGGGCACCGGCCGGAAATTTCAAATTTTGACCAAAAATGTGTTTTTTTGGCCCATTTTTGGAAAACCACTTTGCCGGTGAGCTACGGGGGTGTGTGATAGCTCATTTTGTAGGTCTCGACGAGAGAAGACGATTGGTACCATTTTCAGCCCCCAGACGACCCCCTGTGGCCCCCTACGACCCCCTTTACCCCCCCCCGTGGATGATCATGGGCGCCGCCATGCGGCGTAGCCGCTGGGTGGTCCTATGGAATAAATACTAATTTGCACGAAAAAAATATCACGCCTATAGAAATAAGCATGCTAATGTTACCAATGTGTTTCAACCATAAAAATTTTTGCTCAATTTTGTAACCTATTTCAATCCACAACAGGTTGGATATTCCACGTCAGTTTGGGCTGATTGTCAGCTGCCTGGACTGCTACATTCCCCTTTACAGTAGCGCCATTATCTGTCCGTATATGTGTCTGTCTGTAGGAGTTAGTCCGGACTATCCAAATCTACAGGGGTGAGTGTGGTGTCGTTCGACAGTTCTCAGTATGACCGGTGTAAGGATATTGTCAGAACCGAAATTTTAATTCGGGCCAAAATATATAAACGTGTTTTTCCCTCTACCCTATATAGTCGTGATATTCATGTTCGCAATCGTTTGGGGAGGAATCTGGGGTGGAGAGGGCGTAGGCGGCGCGTCACTGGTATATAAATTTATGTCTTTAACCTAATGAAAATTATGCCAAAGTTTAATATTTTAGAGTTCAAGAAAACGCGTTCGAGGGAACGATATTATTGATGCCAGCATTTGCAGTGTTTGCTTAGAAGAGTCAGCAAATATAAACAAGGAGTACCTTGGATTAATGGCTGTTTGCAATGGTTGCAAGGGTATGCTGTATCGCCTCCAGATGGAACATAAGAAAGCAAAACACAGTGGCAAAGTAGATAAGTTTGAGTGCGGAGTAAACCCAGAATGTCAGAAGTGGCACATTGGCGTGAAAGTGAACAAAGGTAAAATGATTTTAATATAGTCAAAGGTTTATTCTGTCTTTAACAAGAATCGAAAAATGCAGAAATTTTTGAAACAAATTCTTGAAAAAATTGAAAGGCTTTTCTTTCGAATTAGGTTCGTTCAAAGCTCCATAAAATAATCGGAAACGACTTTAAAGGTCTAACATGAATCGGAGATCCATTTTGCAATGTTTCAAAAGCGCGTTTCACTAAATTCTTATATATTTCAATCTTGCAAATCAAAGCAGAAACAATTTGCTTTTAGAATTACTCCTAGTCTACAAGCACAGCCACTGCTGTAGATTGGCCATTTTTAAGGCTTATGGGTATAGCGAAAAAGGTAATTGCTCTTGGACTTTTTTCTAATGATTTGTTGCTTTCTAGGCTCGCAATATAGATCGCTTTCCCAAAATTCACGTGATCCGGAAAAGCTGAGAGATGCTATGGCGTCGCTCACTCGAGCACTAATATGTAAAAACATTCGTACAAGCTCCATAGCGGCGTATACAAAGCAAATTTTAAAAAATTACTCGCGTAGTGTTCTGTGCTAACACAAGCTAACCCAACGACTTCACCAATTAATGACTTTGGAAGTTTTCTTTGCTATTTCATCACTATTCAGTTAATAATAGAGTGATTTCAATTACATCTTTTAGACATTTTGCATTCGCGCCAAAAGCTGCCGATTTTATCAAATATTCACCGAAAAGCTTGATTTTTGGAATATTGATAGAAAATATATTTTTGGCACAAATTCAGAAATTTGAAAAGAGATTCGATAACTAGAAAAATTGTTGCCGTAAGGGCAATATCAGATTTATGACAAACATAATGAAAACATTCAAAAATGGCTTTGGAAATCAAAAATGCTTCAAATATTAAGCTATGATTAGCGCCTCCTTTCGATCTATAAGATATAATAAAATGTGTTATAAAATAACTATTTGGAATATATTTAGAAAATCATCGAAAACCGGTAACGGCACTAATGGAAATGGACATCCTGAACCAGCTCACAAGGAAGAACCCATGGTAAGTTCTCAGTGGTTCAGTTTGGGTCACAATCAAAACGTTTTAAGTCGTCCTATTTCGTCTGCCGTCTTTTCAAAGAGACAATGTCAGCCCTCTCTATCATTTTACCTTTTATCTATGTCCGACGTAAAAATCTCTTCCTTTTCACCATCCCTCATTATACGTCGACGTAAAACGTCGCATTGTAACCGTAGTATTACTATAGAAAGCGTGATATTTTTCCGTGCAAATAATATTTATTTTCGTGCAAAAACTCAAAAAGCAAAAATATTTTTTCGTACAAAAAAGTTTTTTTCTATGTAAAATCTTCGCACGTAGGCTTTAGGCTGAACAACACCTTATAAGGGCATACTTTAGGCTTAGTCTTTAGGCTTAGGCTTAAGAGGGTTCCTAAATAATTTTCAAAATTAATAAAATAGTCAATTTTTTCCAATTTTGTGATAATTTTTCAGTTCGAATTTATTTTAAGAAATTTTTTTACTTTTGTTGAAAATTTTCGCGCCAAAATGCGCGAAAAGCAAAAATTTGAACCGATATTTTTGTGAAAATTCGCCTAATATAGCAAATTTCTGAAAACTTAGTAAAAATGGATGCAATTAACGAGGTTTTACTCTGTTCTATTTAAATTGCTTATGCATATCTTGCAGCGAAGTTTCAACTTCAAGGTTGACACCTGTTTCCCGGTGAACTATGACCCTAGCTTGCCACCCGACAAAAGATGCGAATGCTACGGTAGTTTGGGTCGTCCTGTGATGGATGAAAAAACCAAAAAGAAGGTTTTACTGTCTACGGGCTTGGACGCGTCGCATCATTTCGCCAATTTCATGTACACCGTTGGTCTGCATCCGGATATATTTCTTCCAAATATAACTGAGAAGGACTTAGACCAAAAATCGGTGTGCCCAGCTGGTCGCATTTATCAGTCCAGAGATTGGGTCGAAATTTTTGAGGTTAACATTATAGATTTAATTAACATGGCTAAGTGAGCAATTTTAGCAAAATTACGAGGAAAAGAAGAAGGACGAGCTGCTTCCGGGCTTTAATTACTTCGTTTGCTGCAAAGGCACAACCGGATATTATTGGGAAGTGGTAAGCTTATTGTAGATTTGAATAGTGAGGACACAGATTTTTTGCGAAAAATAGCCATCAAAAATCTACGCATGTTATCAATGGCCACAGGCGAAAATTAGAGGTTCTTATTTTCGGACAAAAATGGTTTCGTTTAAAAACATCATCACTTTTCCTACCAATCTTTCGGAAAAATAGTATTATAGTGCATTCGAAAAATGCAGAAAATTATGATTTTACAAAAATGCCATTTTTGAGTAAAACTGGCCACTTGTGAAAAAACTAGCTATTATTTTCCTACTTATTTTTCCGCAAAATAGAATATAAAGTGCACACAGTACAGCAAAAAGTACCCTTTATAAACCTCTAAGCGTAACTTAGTCGGGTTTATTTAAATGCACAAGATATGTTTTATGTAAGACAAGCATAATTACTCTACCTTTATACATTAATGCTACTTACTTTAGTACTATGGAACTGACGAGGTGTGTGTCGCTGGCTATGGTCCGTATCAGCCCTCCCACCCAATTCGCCGCTATTTTTTTAACAAAAAATATCACTCGTAATTCTTCTCAAAAACCTTTTGTATGCTATATGTTTGTAAAATACCTTTCTCAAATTTAATTATTCTCTGATAATCATTCCCAAAATAGAAGCATAGCCTAAGACGTGGAATTTTAGTGGAATGGTTACATCTGTAAAATCCAAGGAACTACGCCCCAAAATCTGGAAAAACATAGAAATACTACTAAACATTTAGAAAGATGTTTCTGTCCGATAATTTCAGACACCACATCAAACTATTTTTCGATCAGGAACCCGCAACTGAAGCTTATTGGGTGAACCGGATCATTTAACTCTACAGTCATTTTTGTCATCTTTTCTTCTGAAACATTCTTGAAGAATGAGCAATGGCACAGACGAAAGCTAAAACTCAGAGCTTTGGACTGAGATTTCTATCCAAATTTCGAGTGTTTATAAAAATTATGATAAACATCCACTGATGTCGTATATTTTGTATCGAGTTACAGTTCGCATAGGTGCAATCGAATGCCCGGTGCCTTAGTTTTCGTTTAAGATTTTCAGTGACCCATTTTACTGCAATTAAATGTTTGGCGGGAAAATTCATTCTTTTCAAATCTCAATTCCCTTGTTCGATTTCTTTTAAGCATGCCGGTATATCACACATGCTTAGCACCCATGCTTCTATTTTTTCTTTAAAATTTCCTGTAATGATTGCTTTGTAACTAATTGTTTTTATATAGTTGTTCAAAATATGTTTAGGATATGTTTGTTTATTCAATTTTTACCAAATAAAGTTCACTATCACATATTTTATTCTTGCATGTTCAGTTAATTTACAATTCGCGCAAGCCTAAGTACGTCGTTATGCCCTTATAAGGGTTGTTCGAGAGATTAAGCCTAAGAACTTGTTTGGCTTAAGCCTAGGATCATTTTAAGCCATTATTCAAACCTTAAGCTTAGGTTTGAGCTATGATTGCACACATTTAAGTTTTGGGTGTCAAAAGTGTCCGTTTCCCATTATATACAGGGACCGTGTTGTGTTATGAAAACCTTATAATCTAATGAACATATTAAGATTTCACAGAATAAGAAAATTACAATGATTTTTGGTTTAACTTGAAACTTACAACAATAAATATAATTTTTTGCAAAGTATGAAAAGTACTTTTTATACTTTTTCTATCCTCGATTCACTTTCTCATTTTCATGTAAAAACACAACTTGTTTCGTCATATCAAACTTCCGTCATATGGGGAGGCTTCCTCGCAAGTGGAAGTTAGATCCATTAATGAAAAACGACACAAATTTCTGACTTTTACATCAAATAGCGAACTGCGCAGGAGGTAAAATTCGAACTTTGATTATAAATCTTCAATAAATGAGAACATTTTTATAAAAAAATGGTTATAAAGCTGAAAATTTGTCCATTTTCCTGAGAGTAGATGACAACAACACATAATCCAATAGTAACATTTTCCACACTTCTTTCTTCAGAAGCGATATGGTTAGTGTGCGTGTCAGCGAACTCGGAACTGACAGGCACAAACTATTGTTTGCCTAAAGTCTTCGTGGCTAAGGTTCATTGAAAACACTCACAAGGAACACTCATCTGGTGCCGCGCGAGTTTCGGGAAACCAACCATACAGGGTTGTAGATCTCGATGAGAGGAGTCCAACGGTACCATACGTTTTTCCCCATGCACCTTGAAAAAAAGTTCACAAATACCTGAAAGTCAAAAATGGCCATTTTTGGCTAAAAATGACCATTTTTGGCCAAAATGGCATATTTTGAGGCGATACAAAAAAACTAATTGCAGATTCGTGATCACCGCATCGAATTACCCCTAAAAACACATTTCCCAGAAAAATTCTGAAAATCTTGAAAAATCTCGATTTTTGGAGCAAAGGGGGGGACCACATGGTGCTCGAAAAAACCGATTTTTTGAAAATGTGAAAAAATTTTTCGCATTGAGCGTTTTTAGGGGTAATTCGATGCGCTGATCACGAATCTGCAATTAGTTTTTTCCGACCGCCTCAAAAAAACGCCATTTTTCGGCCAAAAATGGCCATTTTCAGGTATTTGTGAACTTTTTTTCAAGGTGCATGGGGAAAAAGTCTGGTACCGTTGGACTCCTCTCATCGACATCTACAACCCGGTATGGTTGGTTTCCCGAAACTCGCGCGGCACCAGGTGAGTGTTCCTTGTGAGCCATATCCCAATCTCCAAATGTGGACTTCCCTTTTCATCTCAAAATTGTTATTTGGACGGCTAGAAAAAACAGTGTCTGAAAAATGGCTTGTGAAAAGTGTGACTTAACGGAAAGTGTTTTTTGCTAATAGGGTGATCCGTAATGCTTACTTTTTTATCTGGATATCATTTTTGAAAATCTTATAAAAGATTGCGTTCCTTTGTCATGCTCATATAGGCTATATGGCAGTTACGCAAAACGGTGCGGTGCCCAAAAGGTATCACCATTTTGAAATCACCCATAACAATTTTTGTCATCAAAGTTTCCGAAAATGGCCAAAATGTTCCACATTGAGCCAAACCTTTCGCAAATTTTATCTGATTTTCTTTCCATAAAATTGTATTAGTCGCCTGATCGTAAACACAAATTATTTCTGGACCAGTCGTACGATTGGGAAACAATTTCATTTCCTCCGACTTCTCCCTGCAAATTCATTCCACTGCCAAACAGTTTCATCGTTATCATTTGTCATTCGAAGAAAGGAAAGTTCACCAACTGTTTCACATCAAAGCGATGACTACTGTAAGTTACTCCCAAGAATGTTTCAAAGAAATTCAGCGGCGATGCACCTCTCGTTTATCAAATAAAGGTGGCGTCTCCCATCTCCGCATTTGCAGGTAGTGGAAAGTAGTCCAAATGTTGGGTTTGGTTAGAGAGCACATACACTTTTGAGTGGAGAGGGATTTCTAAGGAGGAGAAGGAAATAACAAGAAGCAAACCCAACATTTTGGGTGTCCTCCTTCTCATTTATCAAACAAAGGTCCAAAGGCCAGTTCAGCTGGCAGAAAAAAAAACTTTTCATTAAATTACTTTCAGTTGATCGTTCCTACAGTAACCATCTAAGAGCTTTGTTTGTTATATATTTGTAACATACGGCTGCAGGAAAATTCTTCTGACAATTTTGGCCAAAATCAGCATAAAACACAAAAAATCTCATTTTCATGGCACGTTTTTCATCGGGAACAAATCGACCCTCTCTAAACCGATACTTTAAGCTTGGGGTGTCGGTTTATAGAGGTTTTATTTAATATACGATTTCAAATCATTTTCCTCTATATAATTGATTTTCCTCTATCCTCTTTATAATTGAGACGACTTACCACATTTTAATAAGCATCGCTAAAAATTTCAAGACTCAAAATTATTGAAAAGTATTGAGAAGTATTATATATTTCTAAGTATTGATAAGTAAATAACACTAGTGTTTATTGATTACTAAAATGTTGCAGACACAAGTTTCACTGTAGAGAGCGAGTGTAAATGGCGATTATATAATGGTTGCAAATCTTTGGAGATACAAAAGAGATAACTGGCAATAAAAGCGAGAGCACAAAAGATACATTTCGTAGCGATATTGGAATAAATTTCAGCACAACAACGTTGAATAACTGGAAGTTATTGTGAAAAGAGCGCAAAAGTGTTGTCTCTGTCAAAATCTGGAAATTGTCTCTCTTGAAATTCTAATAAACTTTAAAACGTTCCGTTTTCATAATAAAGCCCTAAATTTTTTGAACGCAAAATTTTAATGGTAAGTTGAAAATTGGCCAAACATCCAAAATAGCTCCAAGCTACACTCTTGTTCTCTTTTATGGATACATTTCGGAGCGATAATGAAATAAATGGTTTGACGATTACAGGATAACGCAGGTATATTTTACTCCAACCTGAACTCCACCGCGACTGTTGACGCCAACACTGTACTCAGGATTGCCACAACTGCGCGGACTAGGAGGCGGAGGCAAGAAAAGAGGAGGCGGAGTCGAATTGTTGTTGTTCCTGAAACAAACGCAGTTAGGTAGTATTTTGCAGACATCCAGGCGATTTACTAGTCAAGACCGGTCTGCTAGGACCTGTGATCCAGTCCGGCTCTTAGTCCAGCCATGTCAAATGTAATAAGAATGTTGTTCTTGAAAAATGTTTCTCTATTTTTCAACTTCCTAGCAAATTTACATTATCCTAATATCCTTAACAAAAACTAATTTCTTATCTATTACCAGCGAAAATTTACTAATACCCGATTTGTCACATTTTTCACTTTTAACTTTTGACGAGTTCTGTGAAAATTTGCCGATTTTGACGAATTTTTCTTAAAAATGCATGTTTTTCGATAATTAAAAAAACTTGAGGACTAAATCGACATTGAAACGACAGAAATAGTGGTCAAAAAAATACCCAACATAGACCAAAATAGACGAAATCGGGAAACCCATTCTAAAACCAATTAATGGAATCACAATGCCAAACGCTCAAAACGTTTGAAATTCAAACCGCCATTTGAAATCGAAAGTGGCATTCCGAAGTGGATGACCCAATATGTGTTTGTGATTCAGAGAGAGCCTCGCCAAATGCATGCGGTTTTAGACTTTTATATATTTTAAAGGAGTACTACTCTCAGGGCACTTACTTATGTCCGACATTCACACCTGCTTTACATAAAATATATATACAAGAGGCTTACCTCTCTCGCGCCGTGAACTGTGGCCCCTTACCGGATATAAGGTCTTCTAAGGGTTTCTTGTCCATTTTGACCGGCAAATTTGCAGAAATTTGTCAGTAAATATAAATTTGAAGACTCTAAAATTAAATGAATATAAGTTTTCTCGAACAAAGTGCAATGAAGAACTCAAATGACAAATAAAATAAAATAAAATATTCAATTCAAATAGAAAAGGGTTCTGGAAGACATACGACTCAACCTTCGTAATCCCCCAGGTAAGAAAGTAATTTCAGAAAGTAAGTTTCCGTCGAAATCATAGGGCTGGGAATGGCATATTTGGAACATATTACGAAAGCAAGGTATATGATGAGACGAGTGAATGCGGATAGAGATTATTTAAGACTTTCAAGAACTTTTGGCTAAATTTCACGTTTTTCTCGTAAGGTGAATGAGTGATGCGGAGCCCTGGTTAGGGTACTACAGGTGGTAGAAAAACGGTCAAATAGAAACCCGTTAGTTAAGTATTTTATAAGAAAAACTCGTCTAAAAATAATTTCTTATAAATTAATTGGAGTTCTCGCTGTGGAATTTAGAGATTCCCATAGATGGGGGTTCATCCATAATATGTATACTGAGTTTTTATTTTTCGTTATATCTTCAGAGATTTCGCTCTGACATTATAAGGGATACCATATAACCGTTATAACAGATACACCAAAAATATGCCAAAAGCAAAACCTGATTGTTGAATTTTTAAAATGAAGTAAACGTTCTAGCTGTAACTCATTAAAAAAAATTTCTCAAACATAGAGCTGCATTCCAATCTGACACAATTCAAAATTGGTTTTTCGACAAACCTCCTACGCGATATATAGCCAATGGAGGCAATCGATTCGCTATATATGGCTTTAGTTGTACACTACAAATCTGTATTTCCCTCAAACATATCACTACAGTGATGACTTAAAAACAGAAATATCGAAAATGCTGCCTACACCAAAAATGGTCCCTAGGACAATTGGATCAACATTTATCACGGAATGTTTTACCGTTTCCACACAACAACTGACGACCCAAATTCCTATCCAACAGCGGAGTTGTGCCGGCGATCAGCGATAGAGGCCAGCACTGCAATTGTGAGGAAGGAAAGTTCGGAAGTTCGTTTTCCATATACACATCGCACTCCACCCTGTTCTGCACACCGACGGGCAATCTCGCCACCCTCCCCCCCACCCCACCCCCCTCAACCACCGCTCTCAAGGCCTTCTTGAATGGTCGCTTTGTGTACTGTGGGTTGATTGTGTGTAAGATTCCAGCTCGCCCACAGCCCCGTTTTCAGGTCATCTATAATTCTTGAGGCATTCTCAAGTACACTCAGATTTCGAGTTCTGTCGAAATACAGATTATGCCACTATAATAATAAAAAATCCAGAACAATAGTGTAAAGTTTGAAGAAAAACTAGCTTTTCAAGATAATGAAGTTTTTAACTGGACCTGAAGGAGATAGAATCATTTTGAAATCACCCATAACTGTTTATCTCATCAAAGTTTCCGAAAATGGCCAAAATGTTCCATACTGTACCAAATCTTTCGCAAATTTTCTCTGATTTTCTTTCCATAAAATTGTATTAGTCGCCTGATCGTAAACACAAATTATTTCTGGACCAGTCGTACGATTGGGAAACAATTTTATTTCCTCCGACTTCTCCCTGCAAATTCATTCCACTGCCAAACAGTTTCATCGTTATCATTTGTCATTCGAAGAAAGGAAAGTTCACCAACTGTTTCACATCAAAGCGATGACTACTGTAAGTTACTCCCAAGAATGTTTCATAGAAATTCAGTGGCGACGCACCTCTCGTTTATCAAACAAAGGTGGCGTCTCCCATCTCCACATCTCCGCATTTGCATTCCTCCCAACATTATGGGTGTCCCCTCTCGTTTGTCAAACAAAGGTCCAAAGGCCATCTCAGCTGCCAAGAAAACTTTTCGTTAAAGTACAACTATAGTAACCATGTATGGCCTTTGTTTATAATATATTTGTAACATATGGCTGCAGGAAAATATGTTAAGGAAATTTCGAACTAATTAACCTTTATTAACCGTCATTGAAGAGGGGGTTGACTGTAGAGTTAGTTTTCACGAATGAGTGCACGGCAAATACAAAGGGACTAAAAGAGTGCTAGCATCCATGCGTCATATTTATGTCAGATCCTTTGTTCAGACAGTCAGGCACTCTCAATGGAGGCAATAATAGGTAAGGATCTCGGTTCAGATGCTCCTTCCTCTTTTCGTATAAACCTAGTTTCAAATTTCCGCCAAAATTTTGAACTTAAGGCCGTGCACTCAATCGTGAAAATTAACTCTATGTTCTATTATTTAAAATACGATTTCAAATCTTTTCCTCTAAGTTCCGCACGTATTTATAATTGAGACGACTTACCACATTTTAATAAGCATCGCTAAAAATTTCAAGACTATAATTTATTGATAAGTATTGCCAAGGTAAATAACACTAGTGTTTATTGATTACTAAAACATGACACAGTGTAAAGAGCGAGTGTGAATGCCCGTTATATAATAGATGGATTCTTGGGGATACAAAAGAGATAACTGGCGATAAAGGTGGCTGGCAGGTTTCCGCAGACCATTTCTTTAGTGACAAGGCAGTCTTATCTAAGACGGCCGTTTAGCAGTCAGAATGAGAAGCAATTAACATGTCATTGTATAATAGGCTAGTTATGACAGACAACGAAACACTGGAATAACACTTGCTAATCTTCAAGATTACAGTTATGAAGCAAATCGTTGAATAAATGAAAGTTACTGTGAAAAGAGCACAACAGCGTTATATGGAGATTGTCTCTTTTGAAACTTTAATGTACTTTCAAATTTTCGGTTCTCATAATAAAGTCCTTGACATTTTTGGTGGTAAGTTGAAAATTGGCCAAACATCCAAAATAACCCCAAGCTACGCTCTCTTTCTCTTTTATGGATATATTTCGGAGAGATAATGAATAAATTTTTTAACGGTTATAGGATAACACATTGAACTCCAACTGAAATTCCACCGTCACTGTTCATGCCGCCGGTGAACCTAGGACCATCTGAGCTGTGCGAAGGAAAAGTAGGAGGCGGAAGCGTGGGAGTCAAATTGTTGTTCTTCCTGAAACAGAAACAGTTACGTAGTATTTTGCAGGAATGTCAAAAATATTGGCTGTCCTGGCCTGCCTTGAAAGGATCCGCGAAAGCTATTTCAAATTTGCTTGCATTTTTCAGTTAGGGACGGAAACATTCCATTGGCCCTTTCTCCTATTGCCCTCCCGGAGTAAAGACTGCTAAGAAATTTCAATTGCATTTCCAACTTTGCTTCTAACTGGGATGTTGGAGATGAACTTTTTGGTAAGTTGATCTTTTAAAGGGGGCAAAATTAGAAAGGGTAGAAATACAGAGGTAGTAAAATTAGAGAGTTTACTGTATATAAAAACTTACTTGTTTCTCAACATGATGTCACCACATGCATATGTGGATACACCTTCATGGGCATATGCTATACCTTTTTCTCTACACGCACTAAAACCGCTACTGCCGTCTGGCTCGGTATTGTAGCAAATCTTTCTGCTACCAATTCCTAAGCATGTGCTCTTACTGCCATCTTTGTAGGTGCATGTCTCCTTGAATGGATTGGTCCATTTCGTTTCGCAAACAATCTCTGTCTGCGACTCACCGCTTATTTTTGGCAGTTCACCCGGTTGATGTACGGCTTTGACTGATCCTTCATTGCAATAGGATATAATTTTGCCTTTGAGATCTGCCCTAGTATCCACGCAACCTCCAATCGTCAAACCCGTTTCTAAAATAGAACATTTCAGAAACACAGGTAAACTGATTATAGAACGTGTATCGATTCCATAAGTGCCAATGCTTGTTAAATTTGTGCACGATCAAAATATTCTGTTGTGTTCTGAATAATTTAGATTTGCTGATTTCATTTCTAAAAATTTTTGTTGAAATTTTTTTTTGAAAACGGGATATTAATTACCAAACCTATATATACCGTAATACTTGTAATTACTCCCCCGAGGGAGTAATTTTTCAACTACCCCCCCGAGGGGGAGTAAATATAGGGGAGGGGGTAATTTTTCAAATCACGCCGTGCCTTCCGCACGGCGAGGTTTGAAAAATTTTCGCGGCTCGCCCAAGGCGGGCCGCGAAAATTTTTGGCGTTTTGTTCAACATTGTTGGGATTTTTTGGCAAATGGCGTTTTTCTTGGCAAATTTTTGTAAATTATTTTTCTAAAAAATCTGTCGAAAAAAATCAATAGGGTCCCCCTATGTTTTTTTTGCAAAAAACTCTAAAAATAATTTTTTGGATAAAAAACCATGGGGACCCTATTGATTTTTTTGACAGATTTTTCAGAAAAATGATTTTTCATACCATAGGGTCCCCCCTATGATATTTTTCGCAGAAAATTATTTTTAGAAAATTTTTACAAAAAACCATAGGGAAAAATCATTTTTCTGAAAAATCAGTCAAAAAAATCAATATGGTAAAACAATCAATACCTCCAATGGTTTTTTATCCAAAAAATTGATTTTTTAGATATCTTGAAAAATAGCTAAAAATAGACTATATTTTGTCTATTTATATTAGGCATACGAAATACTAGCTAAAAAGAGCAAAAAATGGGAAAAAACCGCATTTTTTTGGGGGGAGTAATTTTAGGGGGGAGCAATTACAGGTATTACGGTATTTCATAGGAAACTACCAAAGTGTATTAAAGTGCAAAAGTTGGGCTCTACTCTAATTTCAGAAGGGAACGATTTTTATATCGAGTTCCAGAGAGGGGGGCTAAGTTCAGGGCGGGTTCATTTACAGGGAATGCAGTATCTTGAGAGGAAGTCCTAACCTCGCATTAATTTATTTTTCGTTGTCTATAATCAAATGTGAGCAATTACCTATTCTATTGAGCGTCTCCACAGCTTTGTCCAGTTTATCCATTTCAACCTGCAAATTTGCATACATAGAAAGTATTATCCCCCAAACAAGAAAGCCCGTAAAAGTGTGGGTATGTATGGATGTAAACACCCGTATCTCGCGATCCAGTCGTTAGCCAGACGCGAGTGATAGCTCAATCGATAGGTCTCGAAAAGTTAGGATGGGGAAAGCAAAAATTTTCAAAATTTGAATTCGCGCCAAAACGCAAAAACGTGTTTTTAAGGGTTTTGACCAGGGAAAGTGGGGTTTTTTATGTTCTAGACGGCCGAAGGCCGAGTTTTTAACGCAAAGCGTTAAACTTTATTGAGTTCAACGAATTCATTGACCCGACGGTTAACTAGCAGCTCTGCTGCTAGTTAATTGTGATATAAAATAACAAAATTTATATTTTATTTGGGATTTGCAGCTGGATGATATTTTTCAAGGTAGCTGTTACTTTTTTACAAAATGGGCTCAGATTTCCTTGATTTTAAGGTTTAAATTATTTTCTAAAAGCTAGGGTTCTTTTTGCATGTGGCTTTTTATTTCGTCAAAATTTATTTACGATTGATAAATATCAATAATAAGTTATTTTCTGAAATAAATGAATTTTACCAGTTTCTCAGTTTTGAAGTCTGCTAAACAAAAATGATAGGTATCACGGCTAGTTACTTCGATAGTTTTGGCATAAATCCGGCAAGAAAGTAGAATTTTATCTTATTTGAGTAGCTCTGAAACGTTTTGGTCAAGAATGTTTTTAGTTTTGAGCTGAAGCATTGCTCAAAGCTAGAACAAAGCGTTGGACAAAAGGTGGATTTCTGGCCCGTAGATTTGAACTCTGATCGGATTTATGCCAAAAACTGAGGTGTTCAGTTTTCTCGTACAAAGTGCAATGAAATGTTTAGGTAACAGTAAAACCATTAATTGACAAAGGAAAGCAATATTATGGAAGTGAAAGTGCCTAAATCTTCATAACCTTAAGATAGGAAAAAGCGATTTTGAAAAATCAAGATCTCGGAAACAATCTCAGGATTCAAGACAACAGGTTTGGAACGAGTTTTGGGAGCAAGGATGAGAAATAAGGCCATTGGAGGCGAAAATCTGGTTTAAAAATAATTTATTACCAAATGTGATACGTCCTCTAATTAAGCACCCGGAGCTTAATTACTTCAGTACCCCTCTAAAAGGGGGAGGGGCTATTATGGGATTTTCTCTAACTTCTCATTTATACACAATATTTCTCTTTTTTATGGGTCTATGGTACGAAGGCTGAATTTTGGGGGTTTTTATTAGAGGAAATACGGTAGTTGGAAGTTTTGCTGAGTAATTCAGAGATTATCTTAGGTATCATATTTTCAACAAATATGTATCGGCTTTTTTCACTGTACCTACTATCACTTCCGTCAAATTGACCATAAAAAGTGATCATTTCAAAACAAAAACGTCCAAAATGCTTAAGTCCATCAACATTTATCACGGAACGTTACCGTTTCCACACAACAACTGACGACCCAAATTCTTATCCAACAGCGGAGTTGTGCCGGCGATCAGCGATAGAGGCCAGCACTGCAATTGTGAGGAAGGAAAGTTCGGAAGTTCGTTTTCCATATACACATCGCACTCCACCCTGTTCTGCACACCGACGGGCAATCTCGCCACCCTCCCCCCACCCCCACCCCCCTCAACCACCGCTCTCAAGGCCTTCTTGAATGGTCGCTTTGTGTACTGTGGGTTGATTGTGTGTAAGATTCCAGCTCGCCCACAGCCCCGTTTTCAGGTCATCTATAATTCTTGAGGCATTCTCAAGTACACTCAGATTTCGAGTTCTGTCGAAATACAGATTATGCCACTATAATAATAAAAAATCCAGAACAATAGTGTAAAGTTTGAAGAAAAACTAGCTTTTCAAGATAATGAAGTTTTTAACTGGACCTGAAGGAGATAGAATCATTTTGAAATCACCCATAACTGTTTATCTCATCAAAGTTTCCGAAAATGGCCAAAATGTTCCATACTGTACCAAATCTTTCGCAAATTTTCTCTGATTTTCTTTCCATAAAATTGTATTAGTCGCCTGATCGTAAACACAAATTATTTCTGGACCAGTCGTACGATTGGGAAACAATTTTATTTCCTCCGACTTCTCCCTGCAAATTCATTCCACTGCCAAACAGTTTCATCGTTATCATTTGTCATTCGAAGAAAGGAAAGTTCACCAACTGTTTCACATCAAAGCGATGACTACTGTAAGTTACTCCCAAGAATGTTTCATAGAAATTCAGCGGCGACGCACCTCTCGTTTATCAAACAAAGGTGGCGTCTCCCATCTCCACATCTCCGCATTGGGTTTGGTTAGACAGCGCATACACTTTTGAGTGGAGAGGGATTTGTAAGAGGAAAGGAAATTTTGAGTGACCCTTCCCATTTATCAAACAAAGGTCCAAAGGCCATCTCAACTGGCAGGAAAACTTTCGTTAAATTAATTTCATTTGATCGTTCCTACGGTAAGCAGCATCTTGGAGCTTTATTTGAAGAGTAATACATTTTAGTTACAAAAAATGAGAGAATAATACAGTATTTTATTCAAAAAAACTTTTTGCGTGGACAAAATCATATGGCCTTTTGAAAAACACTTTTTATCATTAGATTCCAAATTTAACATATAGCTGGAAAAATTCTGTGAAATGTCTGTTCAAAAGTTCAGGATAATGAATAACTTTATGCGAATCTTGGATTTGTGACCAAGGATTATTTAGAAAGCTTGTCAAAACTTAGTGTCTGTACTTGTGCCACAAGCACAGTGTAACGGATTTACGTTACCCGAGGTGTATATATTATTACAAATTGTGACAAATATGAATGACAAAGAGAGATTTAATTTTTAAGAGATCACAGCTTTTGGAGGAGGGATAACATTAGAAGAATCAGAATTTTGTGATTCCTATAAATATTCTTGCATATATAAATACAAAATTGCTATAGTGTAAGAAATTATGCTAAAAGAAAATATATCAAGCGTGAAATCAAATATTTGAACAAAACTTCCAATTTAAATACAGCCAATTATTATCTCTACCAAAGGTTAATCTCTTCGGAGAGCTTTCACAATCTCCTCCCTCTACCACATATATGGGCACTAATGCTAAACTATAATCACAGGCATTTCACTCACAATGACCACAATGCGCAATCATTTTATGACTTTAATTATTCAATTCAAAGAGAAAAAGTATCCTGGAAGACATACGCCTCTCAATCTCCGTAATCCTGAGGTAAGAAAGTAATTTCAGAGTTCAAGTCCAGAGTCCAAGTCAAGATTCCGTCAAAAATCTCAGGGACCGGGATGGCAGATTTGGAAAGAGTTTTGGGAGCAAGGCAAGTGATGAAGCAAATGAATGCGACTAGAGATTGTGTGATAGTTTTCAGGAATTTTTCGATTATCAAAATTTTTTCTCTTAAAATAAATTAGTAACGTGGAGTCCTGGCTAGGCTACTACAGGATGGTATAAAGAAGGTCAGGTCGGATATAACCATATAAGTATGTATGAAAGTGGTAAAGCGGTCTGTCTTATAAGAATTGTTTCTATGTTAATCACGGAAAGTTCGAAATTTTATTTCCTGTCAATGATCCAGTGACCTCCTGAAATATCACAAAGACATACTTCCACAATAGACTGAGCCGATATGGGTCAGCGATATGTTTTTGCAGTGCCTTTGCGAGGACCAAATCATTGAATGATATAATGAACAGGGCGTTGCAAAGGAAAGTTCGGAAGTTCGTTTTCCGCAGTGCCCGTTGAGAGAGAGCCTTTGCCCCAACCGAGAGACTCCACCTCTTTGCTGCTATTGCTCCTCAAGGGTTTCTGATTGGTCCTTCCTATTTGTGTCCGAAGTTGCACTATTTATTAGTTTATATAGTTGCACATTTACGTGCCTAGTCTTATTTTCATTTAATATATTCCAAAAATCCACGTTAAACGTCAGGGCTTCCAATCTCGAAATAAAGATATGTCATTGTTGCAAACTTCGGATAATGCCTGAAATCCAGAAATTTCCTTAAAGATTTATAAATTTTTACTCACGAGTCCGAAAATCTTCCAAAACGTTTTATTTGTTATCTGAGCTCTGCCCCAAGCACAAAGTGAACTAATTAAACTAAAAGTTCAAGAGCGATCATTTTGTATCATACTTGGCTTAGTCTGATTCCTTATGCCTAAATCCAAATACCAATTGTATGAAAAAGTTAGACCTAATTTGCATCAGTTTTAGAAATTGCTAAAACCAAATGCGGGCCCTATATGAGTATACGCGTCTCCCGGGAAAAAAACAATAGGGGGACCCTATTGATTTTTTTCAAAATTTTTCCGAAAATGATTTTTCAAACCATAGGGTCCCCCCTATGGTTTTTTGGCAAAAAATTCTCAATTTGCAAAAAAATCAATAGGGTCCCCCTATTGATTTGGGAGACGCGTATACTCATACCCCAAATGCGACTCAAATCCGGAGAGACGGTTTCAAATAGAGAGCATCTATAAACTATGTGCCTTTTAAAACTTCAAGATATCACATTTTGAATTCAGAATCAATGGAAATTTTAGTAAACCAGCGTTTACCCCACTTTTATTTTGCCGCCTATTTATAGGCCTTTTCTACCGAGCGGAGCTCGAAAAATTTACATCTGATTTCGGGTCGTCTCTATTATTTTTTGCGTATACTGCCCAATTTCTATTAATGCTTCTCTAAACACCTTTAAAGGGTGACTCACTCTAGTGAGTCACCCAATATCCGATTTCTCGAAAGTAAAATGCGGACTCCATTTTATGCCTGGGCGACAGTCAAGAACCGGCCTGTCCAAAACGAAAAATAAACAATCAACCGCGTATTAATTGCAGCCGTCTGTTTCCAAATTCAAAGCAGATCAACACTTTTTTCTGTTCACTTTTCAGTCATTCTAATTTTCAATAATTCACTCTATGTTAGCGCGAATGTATTTCGTTTTCATATGTTTCTCAAAAATTTTTCAAACAAAATTCAACTAAACTGAACAAATCCAAAATTAAAAATTTTAGATCCAAAATTAAGACTTAGATCCAAAATTAAGTGATGCCCGATAATATTTTGAATGTTCACGATCAACATATAATTAGCCATAATACATTTACCGATATCCCTGATCTAAAAACTTGATGTTTTACTTAGCTCGTTCGTGTATTCCAAAAATGTTTCACTAATTTCAGAGCACTTCGCTGTGTACTATTTCTTTATTCATAGAGATGAGTTACGCTAATATTTTGGCTTTTGTCGAGCATTTGCCATATGTTGAAAATGGTGTGGCAGTAGCGACAAGATACGCAGGTCATCCGGTTGCCAAAGCCTTATTTACTGCTGCTGGTTGTGGTGCACTTACCTATTTTGCCTTCGCTGAAGGCGCCCTTGTAGTGGCATTTTTCTCAAATCCTGTTGTATGGGTGGCAACTGGTGTTGGGCTCGCTGCAGGCGCTATATCTTACAGTATGCCATTGAATGATGTAAATGTGCAAAATAAAACAAGCCAAGGAAAAAAGTGTGAAGAAAATGTTATTCTTTATCAGAAATTGAGCTGTATCATACACACGTAAACACATTTAATTAATACAGGAAAATGACTCCAAAATGGGTGAAAAAGCAATCCCCAAAATTCGATTACCTTGAATCTATTTTATCGAAATAAGGAATCTTGCAAAAAAGAGTATCCTCACGAAAGCAATAAAATTTCAATTTAGAAACCTATTTCGAACCTGCGGAGAGAATGAAAAAAGAACAAGCACTAGAACAGTTCTATCGGGTTTCTTCTCTGTCTTTCTGGTGCTCTGATGGACAACCTCGACTTGTACACCTAATTCTACACCAAATACACACGGTAGGACAAATTTTAACGTATATGATGTGGTATGTATACAGGGTGTTCAATTTAGATTAGACCTTTTCTGAATATATTTTTTGAATTAAAAATAAATGTTTAGCTCGTTTTGTAGCCACGTCTTTACCATTCAAAAAAAGATCAGCGCCATTGGACCAGAAAAGTAAAAAACGACATTTCCAAAGGTGAAAAATTTCAACAAGATTTTCAACAAGAATAGTTCCATTCTACATTGAACACCCTGTACTGCCTATGGGAATATAGAAAGGCGGTTTTGAATATGTCGATTTGAATTGGCGCCAGTGGCGCCAATTCAATTTATAAGGGGGCTGATCGCAAATCTGACATTGCTAACCCCCTCTAAAATCAGATTTTAGAGAGGGTTAGCAATGTCAGATTTGCGATCAGCCCCTTATAATAATTTTCGCTTTATAGCGAGTTAGTAAAACCTATTTTTGTAAAATTACATACTAAAAATGAGAGACAGGAAGAAATCCATTTGACAAAAGAGAGTGATTTTGGTGAGTAAAACATTAGAAGTTAAAGCAAAAGGAAGTACCACCCCACTATTTCGTCCAGCGCTCTAGATAGTGGGTGCGAAACGTGTACTCCCGGGTTCGGACTCATCAGTAGAGACCCGGAAGTTTAATCGTAAAAACTGAGTTATGGATTTCGGAGAAAGAAAAGACAAAAAAGAGAGAAAAAGTCCAAAAGAGTAATCCTATTTAAGAAACCATTCTAAGTTTAGTTTTAATGTTTATAACCTATTCAAGAAATAAAAGCATATTTTCCTATGAACCATTTAGCAAAACATGAAAAATCCAGTTTTAAGCATAAAAAGATCCAGAAAAACAAGCAAATCCAAACTCACAAAACATGCGCGACGATTAGCATTCAGCGTAGTGTCGTTTACTTCGGCGCCATCCACTTCCTCCATCGGCTGTTCCATGTTGTCGTGTACTGCGGAGCTCTGAGGCGGATCCACGACTGGCGTGTTTTGGGCTTGTCCAGTGCTTTCCATGGCTATAACAGAGTTTCGAGTTCTAAACTGAGTTGTGTAATAACATTAAAAGTCAGCAATAATGAATAAAACACGCGGAAATATACACGCAATTACGGTAAAGAATGGGAATTATCGAAAATGGGTATGCAAAAGGTTAAGTAATGGATTTTGTTGTTCAATTAAATATTGTGGACATATAAATTGCATAAAACTGAAGCAGTAAATTACGAAATTGATTTGTGAGTGGAAGAGTGAGATAAGTGTTTGTGAAATCTAATCACGCGTTCAATTGATTTAGCTTGCTTAATATAAAAGTTCCTTGTGGGACGGTTAAGTTTTGAAAGTGGTTCGAAAGGAGTGTTTGTTTTAAAGTGAATTTAGTCTGAATCCAAAGAACCAAACCCATAAAGCACAGATCATGCAAAGTTTAAAACACAATACAAGTAAACATTCGAAGTTAAGTGCAGTGAGGTTCTTATAGATAAGTGATTGGTTTCGGTTAATTTCAAGAATTGATTTTAGTTAGTTTTGGATTGAAATAATTTTGCCCTGACGTCTTCAATAGCGTTAATAGTTAATCTGTTAATGTACGCAATCATGGAGTTTTTGTTTTTCACAATTTCTTGAAGTGAACGATTTACAAAGTTGTCAGGGCAGCCATTGTTTATAAATGTCTGTATAAGAAGATTAATGTTAAATTTCAAGCCACAAAGGGTATTATTTGTATGACTATATCTAATAATTTCAGTTATTAGTATATTTCGTAGCATATTTTTAGGAATGCAACTACTGTACTTAGGGTACTTAATTACTTCAAATCGGAAGTCTCGTGTTTTGTCGTACGTTTTTATTTCGATTTTTTCATTACAAAGTTTAATATCCAAGTCCAGAAAAGCAGTACCATTTCGGTTATCTGTTCGGTTAAGTTCAAGAACATTGCCGTATATAGCAGTTGTGTGATTCTTGATGTTTTCATTTAGTGAAAACAGGTCATCTATGTAACGGAAAGATACAGAAAGTTCACGTTTCACTAAATTGTCGCATGTTCCGAGGTACTTAATTTCCATAGCAGTAAGCATAAGATCAGCTAGCAGGGGACTTGCATTACCACCTTGAGGTACACCTTTAATTTGGACAAAATTACGATCAGCGAAACGAACGTAACTGTTTTTAATAAGGAATTCCACCATGTACTTTACTTCATAGAGCGTGTAAGGTGTATAATTTTTATGATATTGGTGACTAAAGAATGCTCTATATTGGTTACAATGAATTTCCTTTTTTCCAAATTGTGCTTCAAAGGTGCGTGTGGTCAAATACATTATTGCATCAATTATATCTTCATGAGGTAACGAAGTAAACAAGTTGCTAAAATCCGCACAAAATAGTGTATCACTCCGTGGTTTACGATTTCTAAGATTATTCGCAACAATGCTGCTAGAGTTAACTGACCAATAAGTATTCCAACCAGAACGATTTTTGGTTTGATTGCAGTAGTTTCTGATGTAATTTTTCACAACTTCCAGTATTCGTACTATGGTGATATTGAGTGGTTTGGAAATTGCTGTCTTAGCACCTGCTATAAACCTATACTTTATTGGTACTTTGTTGAATTTTGGTATAGCAAATATAAGAGGAATGTTCAATTTTTCGGTGTTAGCTGTAATTTTACGCTCTCTGTACACTTGTTCATATTCACTAAAAATGGTGGTGGTGTCCTTGGTTGACAGTTCATAAGTGTCATTTCCCGAAAAACTTATTACTTTATTGTTTATCGTAATACCGAGTTCTTCGCTTAACTTCATTAGGTAGAACTTTTTACAGGTTATCGCAAAGTTATTTGCAGCTTTATCGACGCATGTAACAATAAATTTTTCATCTGTTGTTCTGTCAATTTTGTGACACATATTATCTGCTGGTACGGTTTGTTGGTCACCGATCTTGTGGAACCATCTGCTTTCACCAATACTAATTAGTCTTTCGGTTACAAGAGTTTTACTTTTAAGTAGTTCTCTATCTTTAGACTTTCTTGCTATTGATTCAACAAGATCAGTTCCAAGTTTGTATAGTATACCTCTAAATTTGCTAAGAGTCAATGTAAAGTCTTGTCTATGTTTAGTTCCTTTTTCGATCTGGGTACGTAGTTTTGGACATTCGATTACGGCAGTGTTACCTGTAATGATATGTCCGTATTGAGTATCGACAAATTCAGGTGAGTTTTTACATTCACATTCTTCATTCATGATTCTAACGAGTTGGTTTTGAGTCAAATTCTTCAAAGTATTGTTGTAATTAGAGAAACGCAAAAAGTTGTTTTTAACCAAATTGTATACGAGATTCACCTTACAGTTACTTTCTTTGAGGTGTAACATACGTTCGATTTTACTATCGTGGATCAGATTTCGTATTCCGAGTTTTTCCATGATTGAGTTGAGAAAATCTACTTTAATGAAAATTGGTATCTTTTCGTTGGTGACAATGTGTTTTTTACGATTCAGCTTTATTACCGCAAGCAATTTTGAAGCTAGTAGACTTTCCTTGTCTTTACGTGTGTTTTCCATCTCTTTAAGCAATTTGGTGGTTTCCATATTTCTATTACTTTTGAACATTTGGTACATGTCTCGTATTTCGTAGTTTTCGGGTGTTTCCTTTTGGATCGTTTCCGTCTGTTTGTTCGTTGACGTACTATTATCAACAGTAAATTTGTTTCTTCGTTTCACGTTTGGTACTGGATTGCTAAAGTAATGTTTAAAGTTTTGTTTCATAGCACAGTTCATATCAGTAGCAAATCCATCCATTCCGTCCACTTTGTCATTCATGCCAAAGGGATAGATGGTTACAAGTTGGTGCATCCAGAAATTCTCTGCTTCACGTCTCATGTCAGTTTGACAGTCTTCGTTCAGTTTGTGAACTACTCGTATTCTCATGTCATTTTTTGTGTGGTGTGAATTAAAATGGTTAACTAGGATAGTGTCCTTCTGGTTTTCACCAACGTCATGAAGGTGTTCGCCGAAACGTTTTTTAACGGGTCTTCCAGTTTCACCAATATAACTGTATTTACATTTATTGCAGAAAATTTGGTACACAACATTTTTGCTACTACATGTGATCCTGGCATTACTTTGGTTAACTTTTTCATACACGTATTTATCTATACCGTGTATGAAGTTGTGATCATAACGTGGACAAGTTTGACATTTTTTGTCATTGCACTTTTCAAACATGTATTCTTGGAAGGAGTTTTTCTTATCATTAAACTTACAAATGTATTGGTTACCTTTTTTGTGTATGGAAAGTTTGGCAAACATGCCGGTTTTGTAATCGGAATTCCAGTGTTCACTATACTGATTGGGTTTTTGGTTTAGTTTAAATTGAGTTTTGTTAATCCGTATAATTTCACCACGGCTCCTGGATTAGGGATAGCGTGGCTACGCCCATTTTACTCCCGTTCTCTGTCTGTGTGTAATCAGATATCCACACATACTTCATATGATGTTCATATTACTACCAGGTTCCAAATGACACAGTATGCCCTTCCGGGGTCTAGACTGTGCCATCCTCCCAATGTGAACCCGAGGTTCGACAGAGGAAGGGGACGCAAGGAAGGTGTAAACTAAGGGACGTGTTTCAATCTTGAATATTTACGTTATCGAATAAGAGGCGTATTCGAATAACGTATGTTTGCGACTTAACATGAGTACAAATTAAAGTGAACAAACAAGCTTATCGTTTTAACAGTAGAGAACTAAAGAGAACCCAGCCTAGACCGATCCCGGTGCAGAGGACGACACCACCCTTCAACATACTCGGGGGATAACTGCAGCACGGTGAGGAATAAAGGCCAGGTCAGATGTTTGAACCTCGCGGTTCCAAATGTGTGTAAAGATTAGGAAGTTGTACTGTTAATACGAAAAGCGTGTATGTTCACATTAGTAGGTTAACTACTAGATTAAATTTTGATTTATTCGAGAGAATAACTGATGAGTTACAAGAGTAGGTGAAACTACGATGAAGTAACCATAGAAGGTTACTAATGTACACTTTAAGTGAATAAACAGGTAACCAAAAACATTTATGTACTAGAAAGATTAAGGTTTGTGTTGTGATGACAAGAGTAACAAGTTTTTATTGATGCAATGTATAAACTTTATTCAAATTACAGGTGAAATTAACAACAATTTCAAAGAAGCTTTATTTTGTAAGTTTGAATTTTTATAGATATAAACTTTATTAAACAGTGTCAAAGAAGTACCAAGTTTCAAGAAATAGGGTCAAGGTTACATACAGCAAATACAATACAAGCAAAAAACAATATTTTAAGAAATTAACATATTATTGATTTCATTCTGGCTGTGTTGTTCTTTGCGGTGGTCGCTTTCGCTTCGTCCCATTCCACAACTTCCAGCTTGTGTACTTCCAAGACATGCGCATTCCATCGGTGGGAGCACGGTACTTTGACGTCAAGCAGTCTAAACTATAACTAGATTGAAATGTTCGGCGGTCGGAAGCCCTAAGTCAATTCCGCTTCAACTAGAAGTTAAGTAGGACTGTAAAGAGGCATTTACAATCCTACTATCAGTTAGGGGTGTCACTATAGGCGATTTATCATTCATGTTAACTAATCTAGGTATAGTTTTAACATTACTACTAATACTAAACTGTTTAACTATCAAGATTATAGTCAAATTTCTTGTTAAAGAAAGAGTTAAGTTGGGATACCCAGCACAAGTGCCGGGCGGAACCAACGGATAAACTTGGCCCAAAGTCCCCGAAGGAACAGTGGGGTGCCGTGAAGGCGTAAGGGCCCCGAGTATCCGAAGATACAAGGGGGTGCCAATGTGGCATGTGGCTGAAAGTTCAGCAAAGGTGCTCAAACAAGAGCATTACACAATTGAGAATAATTTTCTAGAGTTTAAGTTAGTACGTATGTAAAATAAACATAAATTTAAAAGCCTAGTATGCTTTGCAGAGTGAGCCCAAAAGGCTCTACACTACAAAGTTGAACGACACTAAGGTTCTCACAAAAGAGTTAACAAAGCTCTAGGGAAAAATTAAATAATTTTCGCTTTATAGCGAGTTAGTAAAACCTATTTTTGTAAAATTACATACTAAAAATGAGAGACAGGAAGAAATCCATTTGACAAAAGAGAGTGATTTTGGTGAGTAAAACATTAGAAGTTAAAGCAAAAGGAAGTACCACCCCACTATTTCGTCCAGCGCTCTAGATAGTGGGTGCGAAACGTGTACTCCCGGGTTCGGACTCATCAGTAGAGACCCGGAAGTTTAATCGTAAAAACTGAGTTATGGATTTCGGAGAAAGAAAAGACAAAAAAGAGAGATATGATTTGGGGGGGGCGGAACTGGGGGGGGGCGGAACTGGGGGGGGCGGAACTGGGGGGGGGGCGGAACTGACCTCCAGTCTTCCTTGTGGGACGGTTAAGTTTTGAAAGTGGTTCGAAAGGAGTGTTTGTTTTAAAGTGAATTTAGTCTGAATCCAAAGAACCAAACCCATAAAGCACAGATCATGCAAAGTTTAAAACACAATACAAGTAAACATTCGAAGTTAAGTGCAGTGAGGTTCTTATAGATAAGTGATTGGTTTCAGTTAATTTCAAGAATTGATTTTAGTTAGTTTTGGATTGAAATAATTTAAGCTATATCTAGTATAGTAGTTGTATACTAGTACGATACTAGTCGATACGAATTGGCGCCACTGGCGCCAATTCAAATCGACATATTCAAAACCGCCTTTCTATATTCCCATAGGCAGTATGTTCCAGCTAACTGATTGTTTTAATCAAACCTTTTACGAGTGTTTTCTTTGTCGGGATTAGCGCGCTTTAAAGTGTTTGTTTCGGATTTTCCGTAAACCTAGAATAAGAAATTTTTCGTTGCGCTGTGTCCAAAATAATAAATAAGCAAAAAAGCTTTCTTCTCACGCAATTTTTGGCTCATTGTCAAAAATGTATAATTCGTCAAAAAATTCCCGAAAACAAATCCGCACTCTGTGCGGTCTAACAGACAGCAAAATATGTTCTACGGTACTGTGTACTGTTAACAATGTTACCAAATTATTTATTGGCAGTGTATCCACCTTGTCTGGTATCCCAAAGAGCAAATATCATTTTGCCAAGAAATTACAGTGATTGATATTGACGAGAATAGGCAACCACAGATTATTATTGATAATAAGCTCTTTGCAGGGTCAAGCTGGTCAAGAGGCATTGTGTAATCTTAAAAAAGTGTGCCGGAACGCGTTTTCTGAGGAAAAACATGGATTCTCTGGTACTGAGATGTATGACCTACTCGAGCAATGCGTAAAAAATGACTTCAGCTGTGAGAGAAGCAACTGTAAAAATCGTATTGTGTTGCTTGATGACATTTGCTTGTGTCAGCTGATCATAAAACCTGAAGGAGGCATGTTTTGTCATTGCCGTCACAAAAGCCGAAAATGCTGCGAACTGATTTTGCGCAAAAAATGAACACGGTAAGCATTTATACACTATATTAAAGAATCAATACCAGAAAAAAATTTTCGCCGGGGTTTCGCCTCCGGGGAATTTTCGCCGTCGAGATTGGAGTCCGCTTTGACAATCACGAAAAATTCAAAATTTTTTATTTTGTCCGGAAAACGTGTTTTTATGGGTTTTTACATATTCTGATTAAACAGTCAAAGTTACATACAAATATACACTTTTAGACCGGGGTCATATTATGATAAAATTAAAAATATAGCCTCTTTTTGTTTCGCAGGGTAAAAAAATCAAAAGGAGGCTATATTTTTAATTTTATCATAATATGACCCCGGTCTAAAAGTGTATATTTGTATGTAACTTTGACTGTTTAATCAGAATATGTAAACAGAATTTCTCTGTCTTGTCCAAAATATATGGGTTTAGTAGCGAGCCGGGGCTTAGAATTTCGATTTCTGAATATAGGCATGAAGGCAAAATTTGAGAGATCGTTACCAATCGTGAAAATTCTTTCGGATTCGAGATCAGCGAGTCCGAAAAGCCCTAAAAACACGTTTTCCGAGCAAAATAAAAAATTTTGAATTTTTCGATCCATAGGGGTATCATGGTTTTTGGGAACTTAAAAATTTTTTTTATCATAATCTTTCGACAAATCTTTTTTAGGGCAAACATAGAATGTTTTTCCAGTACTACATTTTACCACAATCAGATGTTTTCCCAACATAAGTTAAAAAAACACAGTTCGCAACCTTCCTTATTAGCCGTATGCTTAGATGGATCCTGATACAGTGGCCCAAGTGGAGCGGCGCCGCCGTCATGCCCATACTTATACAGTTCAAACTGATAAATACATGCCTTGATCCAAATTTCTTTTATTACGAATCCTAAGCCACCATAGAGTCCTCAGAACTATGCTAAAATTTATTTTTCTAATTTTATCATGTGCCTTTAACTTTTTTTCATTTAGATTAAACATCGTCAATAGGAAAAACGTGAACATCCTAGCGTGGACAAACTTGCCTACTCGCCCACTCATTCGCCAACAAACCATTCAAATATATTTTCGCTTTTTTGATATATTATATATATATACTATTATTATATATATATTATATATACATTTGTGTGTCGGATTTTTCATCATTTTTACCGTAGTTTTCTCTATACTTTAGTACTTGTTATTTAAAAATAACTTCTTAACATCCAGTCGTTGGTATTCTTATGAATATTGCATTCAGTTATCAGATTCAATATTTTGCACATACACGTACCCAAACACCCGTAAAAGTATGTCGATTGTTTTGTCATCTTTCGGATTGAAAATTACTCTACGCTTGTAATGCTACACTAGCTGTGCACGCCGCCGCTATCGCGAGGTCCGTCCCCTGTGTGTGAAAACCCGGCCCAGCCGTAGAATCCCCCGTCGCCCCATGCCAGTTTCGACCATTTCGACTCCCGTTTCGACCTGTTCGTCCTATGCCGACCACCTCAAATTTTGTCAAATTCGTGTTCCCCGAAAACCCCTTGTTAGACATTACCCACACCTAAATTACCAAAAAAGGCCATTTTCGACCATGTCGAACATTTTCCGACCCCTATGACATACCTGGGGTACAAATTAATGTCGGAATCGTGCTCCCCGATCCCGAAAACCCTATAGATCATGTATTAGACGCCTAAATCGATCAAAAATGCCATTTTCGACCATTCCGACCTCCGTTTCGACCTATGTCGACCCCAAATCTGGGTCGATTTTTACGGAAATATGGGGTGTGTGTACTATATAGGTAACTTTACCTGGGTCTAAAACGGCACGGAAGGGGTCGAAACGACAGTGGACCTCGCACGCAGGCAGCTTCGCACACCAGCAAATTAGTAAAGTACCATGTTTCTTATCATGCCTTAGGATTTTCTAATTTGGCAAGGCACATTCGATACTGCTTTTACGATTAATTATGTGTGGGTTATATTAGTCAATAAATAATTGTGTGTATCGAATTTTAAGCCACTGTAATCCGTCGAAACGGAATAAATTACTTTTATGCGTTTATTAAATTTTTGTATATTCATTTTTAGCCAAACTTCTGTTTCTGTAAAAATGGCAACAAACTGCAGTGTGGTTGCGCGTAGAAGCGATCGCCAAGAAGATATCAGCAAAGCTTTCCAGTTTGCATGCAGTTATGTTTCTTCACTGTAAGTGATTTATAGCCACAACCTAGTCAAGAATTTGAATTGTTTAAATTAGAATTTTTTAACCATGATGCTGCTAGCAAAAAATATTTCTAAAACTGAGTGAAATTTTGACAAAGTAAAAATTTAGCTGTGTTAAACAGTGGTAGAATTATTATAACATTTTTTTATATATTTATGTCTCATAAAGTAAGGAGGTTATTGACAACTTTTATATCTGTACAGTCGATATCCTAATAAATAGGCAATATAATAAGAGCTCTTTCAGCAAAAATAGATGATAAACAATAATTTAAAATTATGCCAATTACTAATTGTACCTCATATTTTATACACGTGGTTGAAACAAAGTTTCCATTGTCTCATAAATTTTTTTCGTTCCCAAAGAATGGTCACATTAAGAGGATGTCAGTTTGATATAAAATTTTATTGAAATTTTGCTAGGAAAATACTTCAAATTTTCAGATTTCGGAATCGGCCAATATGCACGAAATACTACGAAATCCTTGGCGTGGATCCTGAAGCAAACGAGGCGCAATTGAAAACGGCATACAAAAAGACAGCCTTTTTATTTCACACAGATCGCGCAGGTGCAAATGAACATATTAAAGTAAGATATTCGACTATCCAACTGCTAAACAAATGAATTATGCTAATAGGTTTTAATTTGGTTTAAAATTGGTTCATGCTCCGAATTTCAGATTTTGTCTGCAAAGTCATAAAAGTTTGAAAATTGGACAAAAAATAAAAACATCTAAAAATTTCAAAGTAAGCTGTTTATAATCTGGCTAATATAAGCGTTAAGTAATAATAATCAATGTTTGAACTATTTGAATTTCCCAAATTTGATTTCAAATATCCGAAAAAGTACTTGTTTTTTCTAAAAATTATTCGACTGAGACCAAATATAAAGTAACACAATAAGTGAAGCTTCTACATAGACAGTAATTCCTGGCAATCTATACTTGTTCCAGGATATCAATGAGGCTTTTCGCGTGCTTTCTACTCCAGCACTTCGCGAAGCGTACGACAAAGGTGGAATTATCGGTGTACAGCGCTATGAAAATGGATTGCTGGCTGAAGGGCGAATTATTGATATAGGAAAAATTATCAGAGAAAAAGAGAGCAGTTTAGCAGAGAAGGGAACCTGGCAGGATCCGATTTCTTGTGCAATGTACAGGTGCGGATTGGACACAGAATATGCGGAGTTGGCCGCTATCGATTTGCGCTCTTGTGAGCCCTTAGATCCGGTAAGTTAGCATTCTGTGGATATACAACTTTGTCGATATATAAAAATTCTGCTAAAATTTTGCACTTGTGAATCATTCAACTTTAAACCTCTGTTACAGGAATTGGTTCGCAATTTGACACAGCAGGGTCTAGGCTTTATTACGTCGGCTATACAACTGGCACTCAAGGAAAAGTTCCAATGTTTTGTGTGCCAAAACTATATGGCTGTGCTGGATGAACTTTGTTGCTGTAACACAGACGAGTCGAGTAAACAGGAGGGACCTCATTGCCTGAACAAATGTTGTCCACAACGCATTTTACCGTGTTCGAACTCTCGGTATGTTTTCTCTTATAGACTATTGAACTGGAAAAATATTCGATTTAAGCTGTTATAGTATTGTTAAAATTTTGGTGCCACGCTTCCAGAATTAGAATATACATGTATTTTGTTTCCCTAAACAGAAAAGGAAATACTTTGCCTGGCTGCAGTTTCTGAAAATAAGCCGTAAATGTATAGAAACGTATTTTTGGCCAGCATCTTTCAAATAGTATTTAAAGTTTTTAATGATAATTTTACAAAAATAAATCATTGTAATAATTCAAAATTTTTAGCGTCAAATGTGACCAGTCAATAGTGCATAAAACCTGCCAAGCCTTTGGAGTAGATCCTCAAGTCAGCTACAAAAAATGGAATGCCGTTAACAATAAGTTGCTTTTTATTCTCAAATAATTTGATCAATTTAAATTAAGAAATTCTGCCAGTTTTTGATTTTCAGCAAATCTCATATGTCCCGCCTGTTTTCATAACTTAGTGATTTTTGAACAAAATGCCTCACAAAATTGGAACCCGATCTCTGAAATATTTTTTATATTATCTTTTTCTTTTTGATTAAACACCCGGCGCTTTGCAATTTGCTCAAATTTTCAGAAAAGTTGAAAAAATAATTTGTATCATGGTTTTTTCCATAGGTTATTCTCTTCGCGAGAATACGATAGCATGAGAGGGATTTGCAGTGTCCATGGGTTATTCATTTCAGAATAGCATGAGACGCATTTGGCTAAACTGGTAAATAACAAACAGGTTTTAGGTTTCGGCTCACGTTCAATTTTCTGCTGATGCTGATTGCGAGCGCTATGTTTCTGCTTCCGATGATCAAAGTGATCCGATGGCTTCAAACCAAAAATTGAATATCGACTGTCTGTTTTGTTTTGTTAAATAATTTCGCCTGGTATTAGCCCATATTTTGCAGTCGCTACTCTGTTTGAATTCTTTATATTGGTTATTTTGTAATAAAGATAGATTTTGCTTCAATATGTTATAATTTTAGGTGTTCTTCAACACGCGAATTCCAAAACGTGCTTTGTTTTTAGTTTAGAACTTTTTGCATTTTTGTCAAAAAAAGTTCAGTTTTGAGATTCATTTTATTTTTCAACACACATATGAATTGACAAAATTGCAGTATTAAACATTGTGACGTTTGCTGAAGTAAACGATCAAGACTAGAAAGGTCAAAGATTAAAGTAAACGCAACATTTGGCTTAAACTGACTCAAGTATTATGCATAACAGTCTCAAAGTATTATGGCATCGAAGCACAAACGTGCCGAGACTAGTGGTGACAATACATTAAAGCGTACAATGGCAACAAGTTTGAGATTATTGACCATATTTGGTGACATATGTGACTAAAGATTATAGGATTTGTGTAAAATTTTGTACAGAAATTTAACAGGTTACAGAAATGTGCATAAAACTTTAGACAATGTAAGGATATTAGAAAAAGGGCAAGAAATATCTTTGAAGTCAAATTCGAAGTAGAGAACCGAAAATATTTTGAGTATGAGTATGCTTTGAAAAAGTTGCCAATAGACACATTTCAAATAGCGGCAAATTATTAAATTTTGTATAAACGAATACTATCCAGAAACTGGCAAATTTTGCAGAAAATTGGAAGAATCTGGATCTCTGGAACTATGCTAGAGTACAAAAATATAAGAATCAATACTGAGAGAGAACAAATAAAAAGAAAAATTTGACTGAAATTTGGCAGAAAATATTTAACATTATTCCCAAAATTGCAATGTATTCACACTTATCATTAAACTATCCGACTAACGGTGCCTGGTTTATGGTTAAAGGTTCAAAGTTTGAAAGAAACAGAAAATGAATCAAAGAAAAAAGTTAGGATAACAAACGAAGAAAATGAAATTCTGGAAAAAATTTTGATTTTTACAAAAATATCAAGATTCAGCTACAAAATGGATTAAATAAGACAATATTTTGCTTCACATTTGATAAAAACGAACAAATACGATCTGTGAACATTGATCTTTGATCACCTAGCTGCTAATCGTGGCGATGTTGCGATGCCATCGTATTGTACGTATGGGCAAAACTCGGATCAATGAAGGACAAATCGACCTGCTGTAAGGGCTGATCGGGCAACTGTGGTCGGAATCCCGATCCGAGCAGACTTTCGACGCTGGCCGATTCCAGCTGGCTCTGCGAGAGCATATTCACAATTTCGTCGCTTCTGAAATAATTTTATGTATTGCGTCAATTTTTGATAAGCTTTCTTAAATCTTACACGTCCATGGAGTTGGACTGCTGAAATTCTCCCGGTGACCAGTCCAATTTGTGGTTGGACATTGGCGAGGGACTATCGCTGCCCACGACAGAGGTCATTTTCCTAAAAATTGAAACAGTTTTAGAAAATGTTTGCAAAGTTTTTGAAAGTTTTCTGGAAGAATTGGGCAAAAATGGAATGTTCCCAATTTTTGGTCAAGTTTTGCTCTAGTTTTCACGATGTTGGTCATGAATCTGATATTACTGACTCTATGTCAATTTATTGATTGAAATTCAAAAAGTTTGAAAAAACATTGATAACTAGACAAAAAGTTGACATAAAATGAGTAATATCAGATTTATGACCAACATCGTGAAAACTAGCTTAACTGAGAGATAACATTGCTATTTTTTATCTGCTTTATCTCAAACATATGATTCATTCGTATACAAATGCTCTAGAAAAATTGTCCTATATTTACCCCTAAAAACGAAAGCAAATATAATTGTTGGCTCTAAAACTAAGCGCATTTCAAAATAAAGTGGCGATAATTTGATATGTTATTTTCGTGGATTTTCCGGAATTTGACTGGTAAATTTTTCATTAATGAGTTTAAATTTGTTTTTATAAGGTTCGTTAGATTATTTGCTTTTATCACAAACAACCATTGGCTCAAAAGGTCGTTTATAGCGGCAAAATGAGCCCAACAGAGGGACGTCTACTATAGTAACGCGCCTTCAAATTGCCGCCGCTTTATTTTGAAATGCGCTTAATTTTATAGCAAAACCATAATATTTTCTTTCGTTTTGCATTGCTATTTAAGTGTGTAGATAGAGTTGTGCGAACCCTCAGCAGTTGACAGAACTAGGAATCATTAATAACAAAAGCAAACCCAGTCTTGGCGACCATAACAATTTCCGACTGAATGTATCCGGTGGGAGACTCGGACTTGTACCGTTCCTCACTTTCGAAGAATCGCAGCATTTCTTCTTTGTCAATGTCGGGATACAAATACCTGAGAAAATAGCAAGTGTCAATAGAATAAAAAACATCAAAACACACAAATGTATTACTGATTGAAAACATTCAATGGTTCAAATTCGCGGACTTAGAAGCCAAACCTCTTCTAGAACATTCCAGAAGGGTGAATTCAAATTGGCTCAAATGAATGCTAAGATTCTCAGCATACATTTGAGCAATTACTCACCCTTCTAGAATGTACAAGAATATGTATAACGCGAAAATATCAAAGCCCGCCAATATGAAAAATTAAACATTTTCACTGTGAAATCCCAATGACCAAAATTAAAAAACCTAAACCAACCTAATGTCCTTTAGCTGCGGGCAAGAGGCGATTCTCTGAGCCAACGACAACTGGTCTAAGTCTTTGATGGTAAATGGTGACAAATGGAACGGGACCTTGATGCCGTCTTCTTCACACACAAATCCGATGCTGATAGCGCCGGTTTGAGTGTCGCTGAATCGTAATAGAAAAGTGGGATTTTGCATGAGCATTCTTTGGGAAGCGTCGTTTTTGCTGATGAAACCAATCAGCCAGCCTGAAATAAAAGTGCATTTGGAAAAGTGAGGACTAAAATTGACTATTATTTTCTGGAAGATATAAAGATCAGAACGAAAATCAGTTTCAAGATATTAAAATTTCATAGAGAATATTTCAAAATATTCGTGATGCATATATGGAGGTAACAGTATGAAAGAGTTCCGATAAAAACCCTAGGATTATAAAATATGGCACTGGTAAATTTATTTTCGGGTCCTAAAATGGTTTTAAAAAACCAGGTTTTTAGAAAAAACTTCCAAACTTTTAACCAAAATTGAAAGAATATGTGACAGATTATGAGAAAATTAAAAAAACTTGCCTTCATCCCAGAACTTCAGGAGCTTCTGTTTGATCAACTGCATGATCAAGAAGAACCATTCCCAGAAAGAAAAGTTCACGTCCTCCCGCAGGTTTTGCTGAAATTGTTTTCTACTTTTACTTTGAGAATTATAAAAAATACTTACCTTTGCGAATCGCTGAAAAGTGATTGGCTTGTTGTCCGCGTTGCTTGGCACGATCAATTTCTCGGCCAAATAGTTTAAATCCGACTCGCTCAATGCGCGATGCGCCCCGGTGAACAGAGAAAATTTGTGTCGAAGTACCTGACTCAAATCGCTCCAGGACACGGCAGCCACGTCATCGGAACCCATACTCGTGCGATTCTAAACATTAGGGGTATAAGTTACGTCATATATTTACATTTTCACAAATTGGGTTTTGGATATTCGAATTTTGTGGGTGATCAAATTTCTTTCTTCTTTTCTTTTTATTTTTCTTCCTAGTTGTGGGTTGAAAAAATCTCAGAGCTGCTCAAGTAGTCAGATCGGACACTAAGAAAATATATTAGCATGAGAATCAATATGGTATATATATGTATATATAAAGGACAGATCTGAGCTAGAATTGAAGTTGGGACAGCGAGAGAGAGGTCGTTCATCAAAAGAGATGTCATAAAATACGCGCGCGAATTCAAATGGACATTTTTGGGGGTTAAGACACATAGGGTACCCCCTGTAAAAAGTATACTATCGTGTACAGCTCGATGAGCTGAACAACTTTTACATAGGTACCATGGGTGTCTGAGACGATCCTAGCGATATATAGCGAAAAAATCAATCCAAAATGTCCACTTCAATTCGCGCGCGCGTCTTTTTTTCATTTGTCATCGTTTTACAACTTCAAGTCTAGCTCAGATCTGTCCTTTATATGGTATATATATTTTATATATATACCATATAAAATTTACAAACTATTAACAAGGTCCCATTAGTAGGATTACAGCTAGACCATAAAAATGGAAATTGGCTGAAGGAAATGTAAAATGCCTCGGACACTAAGGCAAAAGCATAAAAATCATTTTAGAATATTAGAAAATAAATCAGAAAAATTTGTCTAGGTTAAATTATATTTTCGCTCCAATTAAGTAAGCAAAATTTTAAGTATGTTTTATCAAAGTTTATCTAGGTATATAGCAGGGCTGCATCCGGTATCCGGTTATCCGGTGTTTTTCGCCATCCGGTATCCGGTTTCCGGATTTTAGGGGGGTCCGCCGGATGCACCGGATATTAACAAGCACCCCTAAGAATGCAGTCAGCGCCGCAGGCGAAAATTTTTGAAAATTTCGTAGAATATTCAAAATTTTCAATGTCAATTTTTGGCTTACAGCGTAATTTTTCAAAAAATTTTCGCCTGCGGCGCTATTTTTTCTTGTATCTTTTCCATTCTATTTCTCTGTATTACCAAATTAAACTAATTTTATTCCGTTAAAACTCATTCTTTTCTATATCTTTTTCAGTAATACAGTTTTAGCATTTTAGAATTTGATGCATTTATACTTCCAGATTAATTCGAAAGATTTACAACATTTTTCAAAGTCAATTTTTGGCAAACAATTTTTGGCGCGGTTTTTTCATAGCTTTGTAGTTGCCTCATTGTTTTTTCAAAATTTTGTGCTGAAAATTTATGAACTTTTCAATAAATATTCAAAAATTTCAATCTTATAACTTAGTTCAATGAGAAATTTTAGTCAATTTTTAAAGAGAAAGCCAATTTTTTCAAAAAATTTTTTTGGAAAAAATTGGCTCTCTCTTTAAAAATTGACTATAGTAAATCATTGAAATAAAATATTAGATTGAAATTTCTCAATATTTATTGAAAAATTTTTGTCAGGCAATGGCGGATGCCTGTAAAATTTATTATTAATTAGTATGAATTAATTTTTTAAGCGAAATTTTTGCCAAATAAGCTTACCATTTCAAAAATTTTCACCTGCGGCGCTGTTTTCACATAATCTTTGCACATTGGTAGCAGCAATTCGGTAACGCTTTTTTCACATTTTTCAATGAAAATTGACTCTATTCTTCCCAATTTTCAAAAATTATTATAGTTCTTATATTGGAACCCCAATGAAGTCGTTAAGTTAACGGGCAAAAAGAGTGAAAACGTTTAATTGTCAACAAATAGTGGTAAAATTGATTAAAATTGCTCATATATTGCAATAAAATAGCCAAAAAGTAGCTAAAAGTTGTTCAAATACTTGAATTTTTACAACGTTTGTCCTAATCTTGCACATTTATACTAAAAAGGAAACAAAAAGCACCCATTTAGGTAAACTTTTGCAAATTAACGTCAAAATTGGAAAAAAAATTCAAATTTGGCGCCAAAAATTGAAATATCCGGTTATCCGGTATCCGGTCAATATCCGGTGTTTTTGCACTATCCGGTATCCGGTCCGGTTTTTTTTTACTATCCGGTATCCGGTCCGGCTTCTCGAAATCCCGGATGCAGCCCTGGTATATAGGTAAGCGAAGAAATGGGTAGAATAGCATGTAGAATATTTTTGTAATAAAGAAACAGCGTAACAAGCAAAAGAGGACAACACAGCATCGTTCCACTCGAAAGAAAAGAATCACTCCTTCTATCCATTTCATTGCTTGCCTATAAACCTAGATAACACTTAGATCAAATGCACTTAAAATTCATCTAACTTGTTTCGGAGGGAAAATATTATTTCAACTAGATAGATTTTTATAACTTGCGAACAACGGAAATATCCATTATTACAAAAAACTAAAATCTTACCACTGACGAAAACGCCCTCTGCCAGAGAATGACGCCTTGTGCGTCACAGTCCTGAGATCCATGAACGGTGACCATCAGAGGTAGAGACAGAGTCCACACGTCAAACTTGCCCAAATTTCCCAGTTGGAACGGAGTGATGTGGAAGAGGAGCGCGTACTTTTGATCAGTTGCGGTTTGGATCATGAGCGGCGTCTTGCACTCGGTCTGCATTCCTTTCGGCGGAGGTTTTCGATGGGCGATGCGCGTCAGCTTCTGGAAAAAATAAGGATAATGGCCAAAATCGGGACTTTAAACACCTACCGAATTGTTAAACTTCGCAGCCATGTGACCTTTCTCGTCAAGCGTCAATTTCTCGAATTCGTTACTAATCGAACCGACCGTTTTTCTGAAACATAAAAATACATTCCATACATTCCACAGTGTTTCCATCCAACGATTCTCACCTGTCTTTTTCGGTGATTTGTCCCAATCTCAATTTATTTTACAATAGAAACAACATTCAAATTTTGGATGTGCGCATAGGACTTGCTTGTCCTCAAGCACAATCATGATCGATTACCCTACAATAGTGATCCCGAATGTTCCAATTTATGAGAAAGTGAAAAGACATGAAAGGGCCAAACTTATGAACTTGCGCTTTGAGCCAAAGGCGCTCTTGACTTACCGTATTTTCTTTAATTGAGCCCCCCTCTATAATTGAGCCCCTCCCTATAATTAACCCCCCTCTGGAGGGGTATTGAAATAATTAAGCCCCTCCCTATAATTGAGCCCCCCCAAATGGGTTTCTTCCTAATTTTTTGCTGTTTTTTGCTAGTATTTCGTATGTCCAATATAAATAGACAAAAATTAGATAGTTTAGCCAATTTTTAGCTAATTTTTAGGTGTTTTAAGATATTTTTCAATTTTAAAGGTATTTTAAGATATTTTTCAATTTTAAAGGTATTTTACATATAAAGACAAATTTTACACGTGTTTTTCGCAATTTATTGCTGCTTTTTTGCTAGTATTCCGTATTAGACAGTTTAGCCAATTTTGAGCTAATGTTTTAGATTATTATTATATTATTTTTAGATCAATTTTGGACAATTTTGTCCAATTTAGCTATTTTTTAGGTTTTTTACATGTCAATTTTAACTGTATTTTTCATGTTATAGTTTTTTAATGCTATTGTTACCAAGTTTTGTCAATTCTTTAAACTTTAATCAAAATTCTTATTTCCTCTAATTAAAAGAAATGATTAGGGCCCAGATTTTTTGCCATTTTAGGATCACAAAATAGGGTTTTAGGATCATGCATTTTTATAAATTGTTGCTAAAAATGGAAAAGAATATAATATAAAAAGTATTTTTAGCATAAAAATAACAAAAAGTAAAAATTTTCACTAATTTTTTTCTTTAATTTTGGAAGGAAAAGATGTCTTCAGGAAACGGAATAAACGGCTCCAAAGGTCACTTTTGTCACAAACGGGCCAAAAATATGTATTTTCAAAAGATCCCATTCTAACTAAGAAATGTTGAATGGGACCTGTCTAGATCAACTATTCATGATCTCAATAAGCGTTCTAGATGCGCCCGTTTTGACTAATAAAATTTTTGGCATTTCTACAAATTTTTGGTATGAATGAAAAATGGAATGGAAAATGACACTTTTTTCTAGAAATAGTAAAAAGTGAATGTATTTCCAAAGGATACAAAATCGTCATTTTTGACGCGCTATACGAAAAATAATTATAAATTTTGTCATTTTTTACCAAAACTTGCAATTTTTTTACCAAATTTTAGCAAAAAAATGAAAAATTTTCCGTAAAGTGTAAAAAATACCGACAAAAATTCAAATTTTCGCCAAAAAAGGTTTGGCGCCAATTCAAAATCGGTTTAAATTCTCGAAATTTTGTAAAAAACTGGCCAAAAATCCGAATATTTTGTAAAAAGACTCAAAAATTTTCGCGCCCCGCCGAAGGCGGGGCGCGAAAATTTATGGGATCGCGCCTTGGGCGCGATCCAAATAATTAAGCCCCTCCCTATAATAGAGCCCCTCCCTGAAATAGACCCCCCCCCTCTAGAGGGGTATTGAAATAATTAAGCCCCCGGGGGCTCAATTAGAGAAAATACGGTACCTGGGTTCACTCGGTGGAAGAATACTCCAACTATAGCAGTCCAAACCCGCCGGGATTAGGTGGGAACCAGCTATAGTAAGTAGTATTCTTCCATCAAGAGAAGTCAGGTAAGTCAAGATCGCTTACGGCTGAAAGGGCAGGTGACCATAAGTTCTGCCATTTGATGTCTTTTAAATTTCTCACAAATTCGGACAAGATCAACGTTGCAGGGAAGTTGATCCAGCTGCATCTAGTTCGCGCATGAAAAATTTGAATCTCGGTTTAGAGATCGGGATGTTCCATCGTAAGAATTCTTACATGTCCTTTTCGCTGATTTGACCCATGCTCAATATTTTAGCTTCTTCTTCTGCGATAATTTTGACAGTTACATTCGTGTTCACCAAATGTTGCTTTATTCCCAATTTGTCACCGATTAACAGACGAACTTCGGCGATGAACCTAATAAACTGTGCGTTAGGTGAGTCAAAAAAGGTGATTTTTCCAAAAAGTTACTTGTGTTGGGTCTTGAGAACAGGGTCAGGTTGAACAACAACGACAAAGCTCTGTGACACCAGCATGCACAATAATTTGGTCAAGTTCTCGAGAACGGTGCTGAAAACAGTTTTTAAATTCATATGTAACAATTTCAATTCTGATATTCTTCCTTTCGGAAAAAATTTCCCGGATTAAAAGCGCAGGAAAATCCGGGATTCCTGGTTGAATACCGCGTTTCCTGTTATGATAATTCTTCCATTAATTCTAGGAGAGGGGCTCTAATTTTTCCAATTTTTGACCAATTTTGAGTTGATACAAAAAAATCAACCAAATTTTAATTTTAGATTACATTCTCACATTTTTTTTCAATATTTTGCTAAAATTGTCCAAAATTTTGGGAAAAATAACAAAATTGTTAATAGAAACCCAAGCTCGCAACAAAAAATATTAATTTCCGCCAAAAATTTCGTAATTCAAAAAAAACTTATAAAAACCCATTTTTAGCGGCGCTAATTTCAGGGGCTGGAATTACAGGAAATACGGTATGTTCAATCTACAAACCCTACGGAAATTCGAAAAAGTACACGGGAATGAATCCGGGACTCCAGATTTCCTAGGAATAATATGTCAAATCCACAAACCTCAAATTTGTAATGTGGGTCTGCGCAGTATTATCAGATAACTGTGGACTGCGTCTCAGCAGATCCAATTGCCAGCATGCTAAAGATCCAAAGATTAAACAAAGTATGACTCATTCCAAAAACAAACCCAAAGTTCTAAGTTGCCAATTGTTCTCAGCCAACATTTCAAACCTGAAATCCATTTTTGTAACAGATCTTAAAATTTTTTTAAATTCCAATCTCACTCCATCTGGATGTCATCGAGCAAGATTTCTCGATTGTCGAACAGGACCCCGATTTGAGACAGCTTTTGTCGGTTTTTCCAGTCCAATAGACGTTCAGAGATCAAATGGTTTTGGAGCATGGCGATTTGTTGTACTCCATCGTTCAAGCGTTTTACCTGAAATTTTTACCTGGATTACAGTTGAAATTTATACTTTTTGGTGCAAACTAAAATTTTTCAAATTTTAGACTTCATTTTCGCAGATTTTTTTTCATTGGCGTTTTCTGGAATTGAGCGCCAATTTTACGTGGCTAATGAAATATTGCTTGCTTTTTATATCCGCACATAGTTTAATAGAGAAACTATCATTTGTTTACCAAATTAACTCTTCGATCAGTGAGTTGCTCATAGAGCTGACTGGCCCTGCGCTGCATGTCGCACATTGACTGACGCGCCTGGCTGAGTTGATCGTGACGACCTTCCTGTTCCAACTGATTTATGGCCAATTGAAATCTCTGCAGTTCAGCCAAATCGTTCACGAATCGACCTAAACAAACAAACGGTTATATTTGTAAAAAATTGTTAAAATTTACATTGGAGTGTGCAATTTTAGAGTTAGCCCCTTTAAAAGTTTGGATCGTGTCACACCTGTTATTCAGATGTGTCACTGTTCAGGAATACCTTGACTCAAAAACTCACGTCAAATTCTATTTCAATGCAAAAATCGTAAATTTTTATTGAAATAAAATGGGCACGTTTGAATTTTAGAAAGTTTCAAGCGTCAAGCTAAAACTGACTCACCCTGCATATCTTTGTTCTCCTCCCACAAAGTTTGAGTCTCCTTGGTGAGAGCTGCCAGCGCAACTTTCATATCACCGTAGCCCATCATTTTGGATGTCCTTTTCTGTTAAAACGGACCTGAAAGTTAATTGCTCAGACGTGAAAAAAGTATCCTAGAAGCAGTATTGGCAGACAATTAATCGATTTTGAACGACCGAAAGTGAGGCAAAAAATAACGTTTTGGCATTCGGCCAAAAATCATATCTTATGGACAGTGTATAAAATTGTAAAGAGTTGAAATGAACAAATTTGGCCTGAGGCCCGGTCATAGATCAAATTAGATCTTGAGCTTGTGTCAAGAATAAAAATAAAAATCTAATAGTTTTGGCATTTAACTGAACTGTATTTACCTTAGCGCAAATAATTCGACTTGGCAACAAAGCGCACTTCCGCCTTCAGCACTATCGAAACCGCTTCAAAGGCAAGCAAGAGCCGTCTCGAGAACAATGCCTGAAGAAACAAACTATTATTCCCCGTAATATCGTGCACTTTTCATCGCGTTATAAACTTTTGGTCAATATCGAAACAACGAGTTAAGCTAGCCTTGCATATTGGATTTTGTGTCATATTCCCAAAAATTTTACATAAAACCACATCAACACATAATTTTTACAAAAATTTTTACTCAAAATTCTGGCGACAAAATTGTTTTCGGGAAACCAGGGAAAACGATATAAAGAGAGTAATGTCAAATTTCGAGATAACACAGTGAAGAATACTCTAAAAACAATCTTCCCATCAAGTATTGGTGCGGTAAAAAATTATATTACCACAAACTAATCCGATTCAAAGACATAAAATTTAAAGCCAGAATCACTATTCACATAATCCAGAATTCAGCAAGCTGACTGAATCTCGTAAAGGGCAATTAAAAGAATTTGAAACACCCGACTTAAAAAACCGAAGATACCCTAAGGACATTCATGCTAATACCAAGTTTCTCTATAAAATTTGTCCTACAACTATAAAATAAGTCGATTCTGGCAATATGATTCTCGAAAAACGACGTCTAATGAATCAAATTAACACCTGAGTGAAATATAAAAGCAAAATAATAGTGTGGAAATTAACTAGCGATTACTCACGCCACTGCCCTGAGGGAATAAAGCAGCTGGCACGGAATGCGCGCTCGTAACCACTCAATACATAAGAGATGAAATAAAAAGTACTCATTTGACAAAGAGACATACAAGTGTCACATGCCTCGTGGCTATTGTTTCGGTTGAGCTACTCCACTTTAAAGAGCCCAAGAACAGGTATTCAGAAAAAAATTCCGTTTTTGGTACCCATATTTTTAGCGGTTTTTCGAAGCTATGGACCAAAAAATGATTAGTTTGCAGCCTAGAGCCAATTTATTGCCATCTTTGAGTCGTCAAAATCATTAATTTACCACAATTTCTGGATTTTTTGGGCAATACCGCTCAAGGCGATGCTTTAAATGACCTAAATGACAAAACAATCGGTTCAAAACTGAAATTAACCACTTTTACGAAGTGAGCGCATCAAACAATTGCTAAAAATATGGTTTCGCGAATACCTGAAACATTTTTGTCTGCTCTTGAACACTTCAAGCTGGCAAAGGCTGGCTCGGGAATGTGCGCTCGTAACCACTCAATACATGAAAGATGAAATAAAAAGCACTCGTTTGACAAAGAGACGTACAAGTGACATGTCTTTTTAATGAGGAGTAATGTCTTCAGGGCATGAGAATTATGGATAGGAGTTTCATTTATTAGTGAGCTGCAAACAGGCCAAGATGCCAGGGAATGTTCTATAAGTTTTTCAGATGGCTGTTTGAGATGGCTCACTTTTAGGTTTTTGGTTATCCAGAAAATTCCTAGGAATAAAATTCGGGATGGGATATCGAATTCTTAGGAATTTAGTAGAAAGTTTAAAAAAATCACACCCAGGCCCAAAGTTTTACATAGAATCTTGATTGGACTAAGTACAAATTTTGAGAAAGAATCCGAATCGTTAGGAATTTAGTAGAAGGTTCAGGAAAAATCACACCTAGGCCCAATGTTTCCTACATGGGCGTCTTTTTATTCGACTCTAGAGGCGTATAAGACCCCAGGTGCAATTTTTGATCCGAAGCTTTTAAACAATCTAGTGAGACCGCAAAATTTTTCTGTATGTTTCTCTAAGCTTCTAATAGTTTCGCTGAAAACATGACTGACATGCAGGTAGAATAAGCAGGTATTTAGAGGTAATAGTAGTCGAAAAATAGCAACTTGGTTTATTGGGAAAGGTCAAATTGTTGCGACATTGCTTAAATTACCCGTCTGCTTGACGTCTTTTGCTTCTCCGACCTTTTTGCAGGTAAATTTCTCTCTACCTGGAAGCAACTCCACCTTAAGCCCAAGAGCAGGTATTGAGACAAAATGATTCAGGTTTTCGGGAAACTCCAAGGGCAAGATTGAACCAAAATTTGACCCTAAGGGTCGTTTCCCTCAGTGGCGCACCCAGGATTTTTCTTTAGGGGGATACGTTTTAGTGAAAATGGGCATTTGGGGGGGGGTGAGGGGTAATTTTGCAAAATTTACATAGAAAATTGAATTTTGCCCCGGTACCCCCTGGGTGCGCTAGTGGTTTCCCTGCAAAGTCCCTTCGCATAGGCTCAGGATAAGGTTAGTTTGAGGATAGGTAAGCTTAAAAATAACTCGAGATCTCGCATTCCCCAGCGCGAATTGGAGCAAAACATGAATCATAAGCATGACATCAAACACGGAATAAATACTTCCCCGCTCTGGACTTAATCCCAAGCAAATTCCTCAAGAGTCCAATATAAATAACAAATGAAACCGCACTAGTTGGGCCTGCGCGGTGGCTCAGTGACTCCCGGAACTGCTATTATTCATAGAGCGCAGTTGCGTTTTTCTAATGCCTAGAGCGAATGAATGAAAAATAAGGGTAGGAAGGGGGTCCTTGGCAGTGCCCCCGCATAGTTCCTAGGGGAGGATAAAACTCGCATTAGCGCACACGCCAAATTATGCATCCTTGTCTTCCCATGCTCCCGACACTCAAAAGTCGTGTTAGTTGCGGTGAGACCGGAGAGTAGGGCTGAGACTCTGTGCGCGCAACTCGGAGGGGTCGGCCGAGTGTGAATGAATGAGAAGTGCCTCTGGGCACAATTCCCAACCGGCGTTCCAAAGGCCAAAGACGGCTATAGAATGAAAGAGGACTCTGAACATAGTGGTAGCCACAGGCATTCTTTCGAGAGTACCGCTAGCCATCTGGCTGGTCGGCTAACAGTTATTCTGCTCTTGAGCGTTCAATTTTTCGTTGCTTTGGTGGATTTGCATGTGTCTAACTTTTGGGTAGCGGTATGTAGCTGTCTTTTTGGTCTCGGCGTGTCTTTTTGGTCTTGGGTGCGAAGTCGGTATTCCACTTGATGTTTACTTGCGATGCGAACTTGCCATTTAACGGTCCATTGACTGCGATCATTGTTGCGAAGTGGGAATGAGCTAATGGGAAAGTGGACAAATTTTTAGAAAGGGGAAAATTTAAAATTTTTTAGAAGAAATAGTGAATAACTGTGTGTATTTTTGAACAAAAATCTGGCGCTCAACAGGAAAAGCTAAAATATAAAAATTTAGTTTTCATAGGTTTCAATTTTTCAAAAAGTTAGGATTTTACTTGCCGTTTTTTAAATTAAAAGTATGCAGTTATTGGAAATGGACAAAATACTTTTATAAAGAAATATTTTTGAAAAATAGTACTTTTCTATACAAAATTTTTGGGAAATATTTTTTTTAATTTTCAAAAATGATAGACTGCATAAAATTGTAAAAAAGCCAGAGGTCCTTCCGGGATCCCAGAAACGTTATAGAGCGTTCCATTCTTCCCATTTGGGTACTTCCACGTCCGTCTGACTCTATTCTAATGGAGAATGGGTGTCTTTTTCGGTGTGAAACGGAAGGAGTCTTTTCGCTTTCGATTTCTCAGTTGCGTATTCGGCCACTTAGTTCCCGAGTTCGTTTTGTGATGTGAGCGAGAGCAAAAGAAAAAGGAAAATTGCTGTGAAGGGAAAATTGGAAAATACAAGTATAAAGAAAAAGAGAGCCTTTTATGGCCATGTCTTATAAATTGTTACTGGGATATGCGATAGGGACTGAGTCATTTTAAAGTTATAATCGGGATTAGACCAATTGGGGGAAAAATCCCGGATTAAAAAATTTCAGGAATGTAAAGAATTTATGAGAAATTTATATTAAGGAAAAATGAATCGGTCAAAATGTCGCCGGTCAAATGTCAAAGTTTCTGGGACAATAAGAAGCTCAAGCGTTTAAGCAATGGCTGAAATAGAAGCGAGGCTTTGCTGAACCAGGATTGCCAAATCTGAAAAATTCTGAATCAGCCACTCCGATAATCTACCAAGCAAAAAATTGTCATCGAAAACGGCCATAGGCGGAAACGTTGGAAAAACACTATAGAGGTCGGATTTTGGGACTTTACACTCTTGACTTTGACATCATTGTTTTTAAATATTTCCGGATGTGATAAGCTGCTCTTTTTAGACGTAATAGCAAAGGCTTAGCCTCAATATGAGTGTAAACAGTTACCTAATTTTTACCTTGACAATTATCTAAGGCATAGCCTAAATTTTGATAATTTTATCAATATGGGTGAGAAAAATTTGGCTAGTTGTTTTTATGGGACTAAGACCAAATAGTATGGCAACTTTGATAAATTACTTGGAGTATAATGAAATTAAACGGAAGGATTAGAAAAAGTCGAGGGTGTATTAATTCCGCAGTATTTTTTGATGCGAGCTATGACGAACGCCGCCCGCTAATAACGCAAATGCGGAAGCCAGCTAATCTAGAGAAAGGCAGATTACTTCGCAACATTCGAAAACAGAATTAAAAACATCATATTCTTATGTGTCATAGTAATGATTCATGAAAATAAAAAAATTGATTGGAAAACTGTTAAAATATGTAGACTTAAAAAGTTTACAATTAGAGAAAAATTCTAGATGCGTCAAAGAACACAAATTGACCAAAATGTCCAAATATTGGGTACCAGCAAATTAGAGAAAAAAGAGATAAAAAGATCACAGAAAAGGAATGAGCAGACATTAAAGAAGGAAAAGGGGCCAAAATGTTGGGTTGCCCAAATAAGGAAGTAAAAATCTCGCGCAGGCGTTCAAAACTTCGTTTTTTTTCGAAACCAAGACCGGCTGCGCCGTTCTTGATTTTGATCTCTGATTTTCTTGAAGCCGCATAATTTCGTTTTTAGTGATTTTCGATGCGCTGAAACGGAAATTTTTTTCAATGTTTTCTTAGCCATAGCTTAGCTGAATCTTAAGCCTCGAGTAATGTCTTAAATTAAAGCTTGACCTTAGAGCTACAGGATCATAAAAATCATTATTGCTACCCTTAACATTAAGTTGAACACATATGCGCAAGAATCAGATCAGCTCAAAGCACAAGTGCAAAACTAAGCTTATGCTTAAATCTAAGTTAAAGCTTGTACCAGTCTCTTCTTTTGAGCCATTACTCGATGCTTAAGATAAACCTTAAGCTCACTTATGGCCAAACAGCTCGCAAACGAACAATTTACCTGCAATGTACTTTTATAACCTATCAATCAAAAATAATTATAGGTATGCTAAGCAAAGCCACATTCAACAATCCCAAATCCCGAAGCAAAAATGTTCCAAGACAAAATCCCGCACTCGAAATCCTGATGAGAAATCCCGAGAATTTTCCAATAAAGTTGTTTCAAACTGGCGCGCTTTTTGAAACGACTCTGCTTTGTTTGAGTCAAAACTCGCTTTTGGTTCGTTTGAATTACTTTCAAAAATGAAATCTCTGCGAATCGAATATTCTGTTTACAATTTTTTATATTCTATACTTTTTAGGTCCCTTAAAGACTGGAAAGCAAATTTTCTCGTGGACAAAACTATGGCAGAATCGACGTCGTCACTTAATTTCAGTTATTCAAGTCAGCCAGGTGAGTTTTTGGACTAATTGCGGGACCGATTTCGGTTTTAGAATTATTCTAGTGATGTTCTAGAACACTTACAAAGATGTTTCTAAAATTTTGTCCAAAATATAAAACAATTTACAAACCTCTGTCGTTGAACTATGCGAAGTAATTTTTATAGGGTTGTGCAGAAAAATCTGAATGTTGTAGAATATTCTGCACTAAAAAATTTCTGATATAAAAAACGCGTCCAAGGGAAATGTTATTACCCAAATTTTCGGGCTTAGGAAATCTTTTATACAAAAATTTTTGAACCAAAACATTTTTGGTTCTATAATTCCGTGAGCGATTTCGTTTAAGGTAAGTTAGTTAAAGATCTCAGTTTAGAACTGAGAGAAGATTTGGAGCTAGAAAATTCACGAATTTTGCTTCGGGAATTAATATCTCAGTCGAACGTTCACAGTCTCAGCTTTAGTTGTGCCTTTCCTCGGCCTTCTAGAATGTCCCAGAAGTGATTTGGCGCGAAACCGCTAAAGCTCGGCAATTTGAAATTTTTCTTCGTTTAATGAACAGCCCAATACATTCCAGTTTTCAGTCACACAGGAAAATGGATCCTTGCCGAATCCCAGCGGCGCTCTCAATACCAGACAATCCGCCAACAACTACATAGTCTCCGCGCAGAAGCCTACCGTAGTGAACGCCGCCGTCGTTGGCAATTTTCGGAATGAGACAGAATTGGACTTGGTGCTAGCGAAAGTTAACAGGATCGAGTGTCTGCTCGTCACCGCCGAAGGACTCAAGCCACACAGGGAAGTTCCCATCTATGGAAGAATCGCAACGGTGGTGGCATTCAGGTTGCCGGGAGAGGTGAGTTAGAGCTACTTTCTGGTACCAAACACTTTTGAAGCTTCTAAGAAGAATTTTTTATGATTTTAAAAATAAACGCCACCGATCGTCATGAGATGCGATGTGGTCATTACTGGGAATATGATAGGTATTTGGGATTTAGAAATTGGTACTATGCAAATTGATATTTTCGTGTAATGATTTAAACATAATTTTCCTTTAGGTTTTCTCCAGTCAATTGAAAATACGTAAAACGTTTAGGAAACTATAGAAAAATCTGATGTAGACTCATCAATATCATATTTATTACTAACAAATCTGGCCCAAAAATTGAAGGTCTTCATTCTTTTAAATTCAATATCACATCAAGTTTTTATTTCCTTAATAAAATGTTTCAGAGCCTCGACAGTCTACTCATTTTGACCGTAAAGTACGACCTGGCAGTTATTCAATTTACTCCAACCGGCGAAGTTCGGACGCGCGCATCGGGACACGTCTCTGACAGAGTCGGTCGCCCTGCAGAGACCGGTATCATTGCTTGTGTGCATGCTTCAGGGGTCAGTTCGATTAGACGTTTAAATTCGCGCCGTTGCATTTTAGCCCCTTTAAAAGGAGGCTAGCTCAAATTTGATATGCTAACCTCCATGAAAATAAAATGTTTGAGGGGGTTAGCAATGTCAGAATAATGCTAATTCAAATTCCACACCTGTGGATTCATCGGCTTTGCTTTTCATTTAACTCTTTCATTGCTTATTTATTTTTAGTTGATTGCTCTGAGGCTCTACGAAGGCCACCTGAAGTTGGTTCAATGGGACGATAACAAGGAGCTGAAATGTTTTAATGTTCGGTTTGAAGACCACAACGTGACCGATGTGGCATTTCTAGAGAATACAGGTAAAACTTCTTTCCGAAATGTTCTCATGATTTGCTTTCAGACAAACCAACTGTTGCTTACTTTTATGTGGATTTGCACGGTAAACACTTGAAGATCTGCGAGATCGATCTGGATGAGAAAGAATTGATGGCGCCGCTTTGGAGACAAGGTAAGAGAGTGTTTTGGGGTAGATTTACGCAAAGAAACTCTGAATTTGATTGAACCATTTAATATTGTATAAAATTGTACCAGCAAATAAAGAAGAAGGTTTAGCGACGTAGTGACACAGTCATATACGGATATAGTAATTTCAGTTTTGGCGCGATTTTGAATTTGGGTGGGCCTATTTTTCCCTACTAACTTTTTGGGGCTTATCGAATGACCTATCATATGCCCGGGACATATGCTCCTCTTATTGTATAGGATGAGGCTTGTAGAGTTGTCTTAAACTTATCAGAATGTCTTGGATTCTAATCACTTTTTATGATAAAATTCTTCAATTGAATTGCCAAGTAAATTATACTTTTTAGGCAATATCGAAGCCGAAGCCACCTTGCTGATACCAATACCTGCGCCATATGGCGGCCTTGTCATCGTGGGCAAAGAATCAATATCATATCAAAAGGTAAATATATTTTCAGGTGGAATTTTTGTACTAACTTCAAAAACATACTTCCAATTTTTCAAAAACTTTCTAGAATAAAACTTCTTTTTTCAGAGTGCCAACCACTACCATTCCATTTCCCCTCCAAACATTCACATGTCAGAGTTTAACTGTTACGCGAGGATTGACAAAACCGGCGAACGATTTCTGCTTGGCGATGTGTCTGGTAGACTTTTTATGTTGCTGCTGGTGAAGGACCGAGACCCGACCAGAGAAGGTGGCCTCGAGATCAAAGATTTGAAGGTAATTTTTAAAAGGACATTAAAACCAGTTTAACAAATATTTGTTTAGATCGAACTGCTTGGAGATATTTCCGCGCCCGAATGTCTTGTCTATCTGGATAACTCAGGTGAGCTCGTTATGGCGTCAAGAGTGAGGTCATTTCACCTCCCAGTCACGCTGTGTTTTATAATGGAGCCCCTATTTGAACCTCCTATAGAAAGAGAAATAGTATGTAAAAAGGTTGGTGAAAAAATTTCCCAAAAATTGATGGATTGAAATAATTAAGCCCGGCGGCTTAATTAAATGAAATACGGTACTATATATAACTGATTTATCTGTTTATAGTTGCCTTCGTGGGCTCTCGGTATGGCGACAGTCAACTCATTCGTCTCTCGACTGAACCGGTGGAGCCGAACAACTTTGTAAATGTAATCGACACATACAATAACCTGGCCCCAATCCGGGATATGGTGATTATTGACAATGACGGTATAGTTTTTACTCTCAGAGGTTGAGAACCTGCTAGAAAGTTCCCGTCTACAATCTGGAACATTCAACAAAAATTTTTTGAAACCATACTGCCGGTTTGGGTTACAACCAAGTGGTATCATTCTAGAAAGTTCTCAACTATGACTATGGAAGAATTCAACTAAATATTTTTCGCCCATTTTAGGTCAAAGCCAAGTGGTAACATGTTCTGGAGCCTTCAAGGTACACTCATAAATTTTTTTTGCGATTTTCAAAAAAATATTCAGGATGGGTCTCTGAGAGTCATCAGGAGCGGTATTGGCATTGACATCTTGGCTTCTGTGGAAATGCCGAGCCTGAAAGGGATATTCCCCTTGAAACTGGACAGCGAATACGACCGGTTCATGGTACTGTCTTTGCCAAGTGAGACCCACGTAGTGCAATTCGAGGGCGAAGAAATGGCAGATGTCGATATCCCAGGTAATATTCTGATGATATATTTGATCATGTCCATTATGTTACCTTCTCATATATGGGATGCCTTTTTAGAAGGTTTTAGTGCCACCTCATTTCCTTCTAGAATAGTCTAGAAGATACAACTATCTTAAATACAACTCATTTATACAAAACGCCCTAAACAATACCCATGGGACATTTGTGTACTTTCTAGGAATTCATTAATTAATTCAGATTTTTCCCTAACCTCGTCGACGCTCTACGCTGGCAACTTTGGACCAAATCGGATCGTACAGGTGACAGCCGAGGAAATTCGACTCATCTCCGGCGACGGCTCGTTCAAGAATGTGTGGAGAAGCCCCGCGCGAGTCTCGCTGTGCTCTGTGAACCCAAATTCCGGGCAAATCCTGCTTGGCAGCGGTGAAAATATTTTGTATGTAGTTGTGAGAGAAGACCAAATAACGCTAGAAGGACAAACCACCTGTCGGAATGAAGTGGCCTGCCTGGATATTTCTCCCATAGGTGAGTTCGTAAAAAAGGAAAATTCGGTACTCTGATATATACCAGGCCCAAAGCGAATTTATTATCTAGTTTAAATTCGAGCCTTTTTAAATGGCTCTCTTTAAAATGGATACTGTCTATTGCAAAACCAGAAGTCACTTTTGAATATGTCGATTTGAATTGGCGCCAATTCAATTTAGAAGGGGCTAGCGCAAATCTGATATTGCTAACCCCTCTAAAATCTTATTTTAAAGGGGATTAGCAATATCAGATTTGCGCTAGCCCCCTTCTAATTTGAATTGGCGCCAATTCAATTCGACATATTCAAAACAGGGTTGTGCCGAGTCGACGAAAAGTTCGAGTCGAGTCGGCTGAAAATTCTTTGAGTCGAGTTTCGAGTCGATATTTCCGCGCCCGAATGTCTTGTCTATCTGGATAACTCAGGTGAGCTCGTTATGGCGTCAAGAGTGAGGTCATTTCACCTCCCAGTCACGCTGTGTTTTATAATAGAGCCCCCTCTATTTGAACCTCCTATAGAAAGAGAAATAGTATGTAAAAAGTTTGGTGAAAAAATTTCCCAAAAATTGATGGATTGAAATAATTAAGCCCGGCGGCTTAATTAAATGAAATACGGTACTATATATAACTGATTTATCTGTTTATAGTTGCCTTCGTGGGCTCTCGGTATGGCGACAGTCAACTCATTCGTCTCTCGACTGAACCGGTGGAGCCGAACAACTTTGTAAATGTAATCGACACATACAATAACCTGGCCCCAATCCGGGATATGGTGATTATTGACAATGACGGTATAGTTTTTACTCTCAGAGGTTGAGAACCTGCTAGAAAGTTCCCGTCTACAATCTGGAACATTCAACAAATTTTTGAAACCATACTGCCGTTTGGGTTATACCAAGTGGTATCATTCTAGAAAGTTCTCAACTATGACTATGGAAGAATTCAACTAAATATTTTTCGCCCATTTTAGGTCAAAGCCAAGTGGTAACATGTTCTGGAGCCTTCAAGGTACACTCATAAATTTTTTTGCGATTTTCAAAAAAATATTCAGGATGGGTCTCTGAGAGTCATCAGGAGCGGTATTGGGATTGACATCTTGGCTTCTGTGGAAATGCCGAGCCTGAAAGGGATATTCCCCTTGAAACTTGACAGCGAATTCGACCGGTTCATGGTACTGTCTTTGCCAAGTGAAACCCACGTAGTGCAATTCGAGGGCGAAGAAATGGCAGATGTCGATATCCCAGGTAATATTCTGATGATATATTTGATCATGTCCATTATGTTACCTTCTCATATATGGTTTGGACAAATCTTGTGCTCTAACATGAATTCAAAGGAAATTCCTCTTCGGCGACGGCTCGACAAAATTTTGAGAAGATTGTTGCGAGAAACCAAATATCGGGCAAACACCTGCATATGGCCTGAATATTTTTAATTGAGTTCGTAAAAGAAAATTACGTACTAGATATAACCAGGTGTCGAATGAATCATTATTGTTTATAAGTTGAGCTTGTAAATTTGCATCTAAAATTGGCCTGTCTAAATTACAGCAAAACGAAGTATTAATGCGTTGATGGCGCAATTTTTAAAAGGTCTCTAAATACTGATATGCTAAAGATCAAAAACCAAAGTTTTTAATATGTGATGTTGGCAATTAAATTTTAGTGTTGCAGGCTAATTTTATATTATTTACCCACGCGGGGTAATTTTTTCGAAATTCTCAAAATTTTGCCCAAATTTAGTGTCGCCTTTTTCATTTTCCGTCGTGCCCGGTCCGGTCCGGTCCGCTCGTCACCCCTTCAATAGGGCAATCGCTAATGCCCAGTCTTTTTCACAATAGGTGTTGCGAAATAACGGAAAAATAGGGTAAACCACCATTTTTTGGCGATATACCCTATTTTGATAGCGGCAATCGCTAGATCGTACCCCGGTCCGGTGGGGTAGGAACAATCAAAAAATAGCCGGACACTGTAAAAAATCGAGAAAAAAAATTATAAAGTTCAAATTTGGGTTTCCCGCGTGTCATGCCTGGCTTACCCCTCTAAAATCTTATTTTAAAGGGGATTAGCAATATCAGATTTGCGCTAGCCCCCTTCTAAATTGAATTGGCGCCAATTCAAATCGACATATTCAAAAGTGACTTCTGGTTTTGCAATAGGCAGTTATGCCCAGCTATTTGGGCGCGAATTCAAACTGAATAATCATCCGATTTGGGCTTAGTTTAGAAGCCCCGCATATAATTCAAGCAACGTTTCATTAGCCTCGTCAAAATTGGCGCTCAATGCCAGAAAATACCGAACATGTTCTATAACATTCTAGACGGGCGAGTACCAGGTGACGACATATATTCGTGCACTGATATTTGTGCGTTTAAATTCGCGCCATTTCAGTTTGCCCCTTTAGAAGGGGGCTAGCTCAAATCTGATATTGCTAACTCCCCCTAAAATCGTATTCTAGAGAGGGTTACCAATATCAGATTTAAGCTAGCCCCCTTCTATCTAAATCTAAAGGGGCTAAACTGAAATGGCGCGAATTTAAACGCACAAATATCAGTGCACGAAATATGTCGTCACCTGGTAGTAGTTAAATTAATGCTGCGCTTTCCATTGAACCAGTATTCGCCTTACTAGAATGTTTCGGAACATGTTTGGCGTTTTCTGCCATTGAGCGCCGATTTGAACGTGGTTGATGAAATATGGTTTGCCTTTTTAACCCACAGTCATTCCACTATTGGCGGCATAAAGTTTTTCTGCGACATACCCGTTCAAAAATCGCAATATTTTCTATTTGCACTTTTAATTTTTGAACTTTCTAATGTCCAGGACTCTCTGAACATTGATGTTTCAGAAGAAGGATCAACTTCAGCGGTTTTCGCCGCTGGCTTCTGGAACGACCAAACCGTTGCAATTTACTCTGTGGTGCCTGAAATCCGAGTGATTTGCGAGGAAAGACTCTCAGGCGATGTGCTGCCTCGCTCGGTAATGATAGTCAACATGGAGAGTATCATCTACCTGATGGTGGCGCTTGGAGATGGAACCGTTTACTACTTCAGGATTGACTCAGAAAGCGGTAAAATTTGGGAAGACTTGTTTGGAAATGAAAATTTTTACCTGCGCAGATCTGTTCATTATTTGCATAGAAATTTTTACTGCTAACCTTGCAAATTTTTTACTTGGACCAGGTTTCAGGTAATCTAACGGAGCAGAAAAAGGTCACTTTGGGAACACAGCCAACGACGCTGCGAAAGTTCACGACGAAAGGTATCGCGAACGTGTTCGCATGCTCGGATCGACCCACGGTGATCTACTCGGCGAATCAGAAGCTCGCATTCTCGAATGTTAACATGAAAATGGCGACTCAGGTGAGTGCATTCAGGTATATATGGGCAGGTCTCAAGTGAGTACTTATGGAAATTTGAGCGTCTGCTAAAAAATTTGCCCATAACTTGGGTAACCTTAAGCTTAGAGTAAAAATAAGACTGCCTTTTATTCCAAATCTGGAATAAAAGGTTAAGCTGGAAGCTTAAGCTCAAGCACTAAACTGGCTAGAAGCTCAAGACTAGGCTTAAGTTTAAAATTATGTCTAACCCTTGCTTCATTTTGAGACATTATTTGAAGCTTAAGTAAGTGATCATAAAATTTTATTGAAGTATAAATAATTTTCAGGTAGCTCAACTCAATTCCGACTACTATAAGGAATGCGTAGTGATGTCAGATGGAGAAAATCTCGTGATTGGTTTGTATTAATACTTATTTACGAACAACGTTTCTAAAAATGTTTGCACTTTAGGAACGATTGACGACATACAGAAGTTGCATATAAGGACGATCCCGTTAGGTGAGTGTGTGAGCCGAATTGCCTATCAACCAGAAACTAATACAATCGCCATATTGACGACGAGGAGAGAGGTTTGTTTTGGTGCCACTATTTCCCAAAAATAAGTACCGTCTTCCTGTATTTGTAGTGCCCTAAGATTACTGCACATTGTAATTAGAGTCCCCATGAACTCTGAATGATAAAATATTACAGCCGCCCATTTTTCGTCCGCTCAAATTAGAGCCCCTATAGAGCTCGTTTGAAAAATTATCATCTGGGCTGCAAATACAACATACATTACAATACATTATTATAGGTACTAGGTAAAGAAAATCTTACAATAGGAATGTGCTGTGCCGGAAAAAAGAATTAATTTCGATAGAAAATTTAATTTTCGTTTTGACCGATTTTTGTTTTGTTTAGGATTAGGGATGGATATCCGATTAGAGAGGGTCGTCTGTACTTAATAGTAAACCGCTTTATAAAATTCTCTCTTGAGAAAGTCCGAAATAGTTCAATTCAGATTGTAACTGACGCCGGGGAACGAATTCTGTGTAGGGATTCTGTCTCAACGTCATGTCCTTCGAAGACCGCCCAAAACCAAATGGATAAAGGAATTGCGAGCGCTGCTCCGAGGACTTCTCACAATGATCTGGATGGAGGAGAGGTGAGATGGGTTTTCAATATTTATTTTTTAAATACGTGCATTTTTGGTGAAAATATGTAAAAGTTGGCAAAATTTAACCAAACCATTAACAAATTTTTTAGGTATTCTCGCTAGAATTGCATGTTTTTTAGTTTAAAAAATTGGCGACTAAATCGACCCTGAAACATAAGAATTAGGGGTCAAAAACAGACCGAGCACAGTCCAAAAAAAGGCCAACGCGCAAATCACTCGTCGATCAATCGCGGTGGGATTAATTCTTCTTTTGAATGTACAATACGCTTTCTTCATTAAATTTTATCCCAAACTGATACGCTACAATCCAACCTCAAGAATTTCGAATCTGATTACATGTTTCAGATGGGCAATGGAGGCGAGCAAGAAGTGCATTCCCTGTGCGTACTCGATGCGAACACCTTCGAGTGCCTTTACGTTTACGAATTCGACAAAGCCGAATTCGCTCTGTCGTTGTGCACTGCAATCCTTGGCGCTGACGCCCATCCTTACTACGCGGTGGGCACCGCGTACGTCTATCCGGATGATACAGAGTCGAAATTGGTAGTGCTTTTGATCCTGTAAAGCTATGTTTAGGAAATCTGGGCATTTTCAGGGTCGAATTTTGGTCTTCCAAGTTCAAGGTCAAAAGGACCAAGGCGCGAGTTCGACTGATGGAGGCAAGTTGAGGCTCTTGGCGGAAAAGGAAGTCAAAGGTATGCGCTTTTTATCTTATTCTTTTTCTTCTGTACTTATTTTCTGTCAGGACATGCAAGCGTCATTGGTTTCTCAAAAATGAGTAGATAAAATGTCAGGGCGCAGTTTCACAGCACGCGCGGGACTATGAAATTAATTTTTAATGAATCTCCCTATTGGGGCATCTGGTGGGTTGGGGGGGGGGGCACGGGGCTGTTGTGGAAATGATGCCAGACATCATCATTTCATCTTCTCTTTTTTGAGAAATCGAAGGCACTGAAATCGAATGCGCTTGTGTTTCCTGACGGGCAGTAAATGGATGGCCAAAGTGCTAATTGAGAAAATTTGATTATTCAAATCAGAGCTTTGCTAACCCAATTGAATGTGGCATTTTTCGGCACTTTTCCTTTCTACACCACTTTTTTTTATTGTAACTATTATAAGTTACTCTTTTAAGCTGCATCTTTTGGAATATACAGCTTTTTTATATATTGCTTTTACAAGTTTTTTCAAGCAGCTTTTGATATACAGTCGTTCAGATTGATAAAACAAGAACAACCCGCCGATTCTCGACGGATTACCGCCTCGAATCGGCGGGTTGTACTTGTTTTTTTTCGCGGTTAGCGTGCATCCGCGGCGCTTCGCCCCGTTTCCTTTGTAGAAACTCGATTTTGGCTGAAATCCACGATTTTCCGATCCTGGAAAACTCAAAAATTTCGAGATAGGTTACGGCTGGCTGATAGCGCATATTGCTTGGCACATTGAGAGCTGTCGTTTGGTTATCGCACGCCGCATATGGTGCGGAGCGTAAAAACTTTTCCTTGTGGAACCTTGATTTTGGCCAAATTCAGGGATCTTCCGATCCTGGAAAACTCAAAAATTTCGAGATAGGTTACGGCTGGCTGATAGCGCATATTGCTTGGCACATTGAGAGCTGTCGTTTGGTTATCGCACGCCGCATATGGCGCGGAGCGTAAAAACTTTTCAATGTAGAACCTCGATTTTGACCGAAATCCAGGATCTTGAGATCCTGAAAAACTCAAAAATTTCGAGACAGGTTACGGCTGATTTATAGCGCATATTGCTTGGCACATTGAGAGCTGTCGTTTGGTGTATCACACGCCGCATATGGTGCGGAGCGTAAAAACTTGCCCTTTTACGTGACCCACGTGACTCACGTAACTCACGTTTCACGTGAAAACACGTTAAAAATTTTTGCGACATTCGACTCAGCGTGACCGATTTAGGGGGTACCCGCGAGACTGTGATCCGGGAACGTGATCCGCGAAAAAGGCTTATTTAAGCCATTTCTATTCATGGGTGAGTTTTTCCTGCGCTTTAGGTTAGAGTGGAAATGATAATCTGACTAGCTTATGGAAATGTCCATAAAAAATTTTTATAAGCTATATTCTGAAAAACTATTTGCCAAAAGATGCAGCGCAAAAAAGTAACAAGGGTTATAATAAAGAAAGAAGCGGTGTAGAAAGAAAAAGTGCCGAAAATGCCAAATTCCATTGGCTCAGCAAATCTTTGACTCTATTCAATACAGTCGACCATCAATTTACCGCACCAATCGGGAATGACGATTTTATGCGGTTAGTTGAAAGCGGTAAATTGAAAGAATTTTGTATGGAAAAATCCTATCATTGCAAAGTTGTGCGAATAAAAGAAGTATATTTATTTAACTACCGTTTTTTCTCTTGAGTAAACCCCGGGGCTTATATTTTTCAACCCCCCTCTAGGAGGGGCTTACTTCAGGAGGGGGGCTTACTTCAGGAGGGGGGCTTATATTGTTCAACCCTTCGCCAGCGGAGCCGGCGAGGAAAATTTTTTGAGATTTTTGTCAAAATCGTCAAAAATTTTCGAATTTTTTAGCAAAATGTCCAAAAAACCATAGGGAGTACCCTATTGATTTTTTTGACAAATTTTTCAGAAAATGATTTTTCAAAACCATAGGGTCCCCCCTATGGTTTTTTGGCAAATAATTTTTTAAAGAAAATTTTTTGCCAAAAAAGCATAGGGGGGACCCTATGGTTTTGAAAAATAATTTTCTGAAAAATTTGTCAAAAAATCAATAGGGTCCCCCCTATGGTTTTTCGGCAAAAATTTTCTTTAAATAATTACTTGCCCAAAAAACCATAGGGGGGACCCTATGGTTTTGAAGAATCATTTCCTGAAAATTCATCAAACAAAAGAATTTGTTCAAACACATTTCCTTTGTTGATATTTTATTCAACGAATGTATTTAAACAGATAATATATGTAAAAAAGAGCATTTTAATGTAAAAAACCTTACTTTGGGGGGGGGGCGTATATTAGAGGGGGGGCTTATATTTTTCAACCCCCCTCTAGGGGGGGCTTACTTCAGGAGGGGGCTTACTTCAGGAGGGGGGTTTACTCAAGAGAAAAAACGGTATATTATTTTGCAGATTTCTGTATGTTTGTTTGTTTGTGTGGAACGCTTATATCTGACGATCCGTTCGTTAGTTTTTTATGAGTGATAGCTCATTTTGTAGCTGATGATCTGTAGGTTTCCCGAAAATTGTCCGATTTGAAATTTGAAAATTTGAATTCGCGCCAAAATGGAAAAACGTGTTTTTAAGCGTTTTTGTCAATGGATGTTTGTGTTTTTTGTTGTATATCGCAAATATATATTATTTAGAACATTTCTGCTTTTTAAATTTTTGGTTTTCGTTTTTTGTGTCATTTTTTATGAATTTTTTGGTCATTTTTTGTCCAAAAAATGGGTTTTTCGTATCTGACGATAAAAGTTGCTAAAAATTTGCATACAGGGGTTTTCGGATATGCTGAATCCGATTTTGAAATCAGATTTGAAATTTGAAAATTTGAATTCGCGCCAAAACGTAAAAACGTTTTTTTAAGCGTTTTTGTCAATGGATGTTTATTCTTTTCGTTTTGTATCGTAAATATAGGTTATTTAGAGCATTTTGCTTTTGAAATTGTTGGATTTCATTTTTTGTATCAATTTTTACGAATTTTTTGGTCATTTTTTGTCCAAAAAATGGGTTTTTCGTATCTGACGGTAAAAATTACTGAAAATTTGTGTACAGGGGTTTTCGGATATGCTGAATCCGAATTTGAAATCAGATTTTGGATTTGGAAATTTGAATTCGCGCCAAAATGGAAAAACGTGTTTTTAAGCGTTTTTGTCAATGGATGTTTATTCTTTTCGTTTTGTATCGTAAATATAGGTTATTTAGAGCATTTCTACTTTTTAAATTTTCGGATTATCATTTTTTTCCAAATTTCTATGATTTTTTGGTCATTTTTGGCCAAAAATGTGTTTTTCGTATCTGATTATATTTTTTTCCAGATTCTTAATTGGAACGCTTATATCACAGGATCCAATCATCAGTTTCCTATGACCAATAGCTCAATCGTTAGCTATCAATCTCTAGGTTTCCCGAAAATTGTCAGATCCGAAATTTGAATGAAAGTTTTCCAGCCAAAACACAAAAAGTGTTTTTAAGCCATTTCAATAGATCAACCTATAACTTTTTCTATTTATATCGATAAATTAAGTGATTTCAAACATACCTGTTTTGTAAATTATCGAAATATTAACATTTATACTAAATTTTATGCCATATTTGGCCACTTTTAGCCATTTTTTCACCAAAAAAGTCGATTTTTCATATCCGACTACCAAATACTTGATAATTTGCATACAACTGTTATTCGGCATCCTGAATTTGAATTTTGAATCAGATTTCAGTAGGTTAGAAGGTATCTGTATTCTGGATTACTGTAGAACATATGATAACAGAATTCCGTATTACTGTAGGTCAGAAGGTAACTGAATTCTGGAATACTGTAGGACAGGTGATAATTGAATTCTGGATTATTGTAGGTCAGTAGGTAATTGAATTCTGGATTACAGTAGGTCAGATGATAACTGAATTCTTGATTATGTTCAATTAGCTAACTGTTCAACAAGCCACACGTTCAATTAGCTAACTGCGCGGGCCTTGCCCGCGCGCTATTCGTAGACTAGTTATTATTATTTTGTATAAAAATTTAAATTTGCGCCGAAAACAGCAATTTTTGTTCGGATAAACGAAAAATTTCACTTGGAGAATTTCACTTTGGTTCCGCAAAAATTGGTGCGGATTATCGAATTTAAAAAGACAGTAAATCGTATGTGCGGTAAATCGAGTGTCGACTGTATATCCCTTCTTTTAAGTATTTGGCTTATGTCAGTGGCTATGTCAGGTTCATATCTCATGATCCAATGGGTATTTTTTCATGATCTTTTTTTAAAATGACCCTCATGAAATTCTGATGTCGACAAAAATATGAAATGAATTTTTTGAATATTTGAATTCGCGCCAAAATGCGTTTTTCGATTTTCAAGGCTTTTTAAAGGTGGAAAAATTCCAATTCTTTTTCTATATAATTTCTAAGGCTATGGCGGACATCCTTGCTTTTTACCTTTTTCAAAATGGCCATTTTTTAAATTTTTTATGCTAAAAAGCCACTTTTTGGCCAAAAAAAGTGATTTTTCGTTCCAATGCATCTGACACGCTGAAAATTGGTATACAGGGGTTTTCGACCATGCTGAATCCGAATCCGAAGTCAGATTTGGAATTCAAAATTTGAATTCGCGCCAAAATGAATTTATCGATTTTCAAGGCTTTTTAAAGGTGGAAAAATTCCAATTATATTTTTATAAAATTTTTAAGGCTATGACGGACATCTTTACTTTTACATCTTGCTTTTTACATTTTTTAAAATGGCCATTTTTAAAAATCCGCCATTTTTTGACTCCGAATCAGAAGTCATCATTCTGTTAGCATGTGAATGTAAGTATGCGAATGTAAGCGTGATAAAGTAAAGATGATAAAGTAAGCATGTGAATGTAAGCATGCAAACGCCGAACTCGCAAGCTTTTGCTATTGTAAGCTTTTTATGTTTTTGAAAATGTAAGTATGAGAATGTAAGTATGACAATCTATGCATGAAAAAGCTCTGCTATTGTAAGCTTGGTTCTGTAAGCATGTAAACGTAAGCATAGAATGTAAGTATGATAATGTAAACATGTGAATGTAAGCATGAAAAAGAGAATATAAGACACGGGAGCGGCGTAGCCGCGCCCAAATGTTTCAGCCAACACGGTGCGGCGAAGCCGCATCGTTTTGGTTGAAACTAACCATGTTCATGGCGTGTAATAGTTTTTAATGCATGTGATGCTTAAGCATAATTTTAATATGCTTTTAAGATGAATTATTTCATTCACAGGAGAATACCATTTTTTAAGCATGGTATCCTTTTAGTGCCCGTAAAAGTATGTTTAATAAAAATGTGCATTACTTATGGCTAAGAAAAATGAATAAGAACATGATGTTTAATATTATAATCTTTAAGCTAGCAGCTAGTTTTCAATATTGCGCCAAATTGCTTGCTATTATTTTTTTAAAGTTGTTTCATTTTCGGCGGAGTTTATTCCATCACAACGCTAGCCGAGAAGCTGATATGCACTATAAATAGTTCCGTGCGTATCTTCGAATGGACCCCCGATAAAGAACTTCGTCTTGAGTGTTCTCATTTCAATTATATCTGTGCCGTGTACATGAAAACCAAAGGTGACTTGGTTCTGGTCGGCGATCTCATGAAGTCCATTTGTCTCCTCTCTTACAAGCAAATTGACTCGTCGTTTGAAGAAATTGCAAGGTATTTTATAGTTATCATGAGCTAAAAATAGCATTCCTATATACAAAATTTGACCATAGAGCAAATTTGATTTGTATCCTTGAACTGTCCAATCTAACAACACAGGCATCGCTGAGCTTAGTTATTGCTAAGTATCTGAGCTCAGTGGTGTTTAAGTTGTCAGATCGTACATGGTAATTCTTTTGGAAGATATTCCTGGAGCCGATCCTTGTCTTTTGCTTGTCTAAGCGGTAAAATTTTGGAAGATTTGTTTGGAAACAAAAAATTTTTGTCTGAGCAGATGCTCAGGTCTGTAAATTTTTGCACAGAAATCTTACTTTGCTTAAAAACTTAGTTTTTACGACGGAAAGTGTAAGTCTGAAGTTACTCACTATATATCGAAATTATGACAAGATTATATTTTTAAAGGCAGATTTCTTCTAGATCGCCAAAAATGGCATTTTCGGCAAAAAAGTTTTGTCCAAATTTCTGCCAGAAATGCCTTTCATGTGTTCCTGATAACTTACACTTGATAAAAGTCGATACGAAAATATGCCACTTCTCTGTAAAGGAAATTTGACTTGTGTTTCCACTGTCCAATCTGACAAGGTAGGCAGCGCTGATCTCGATTACAGTGGACTGCTTTGAATCAGAAAATACATTACTTCATTTCAGAGATATGGCCTCGGAATGGATGTCCGCCTGTGAAATAATCGACTCGGACACATTTTTGGGAGCTGAGTCAAATTTCAACATTTTCTGTGCGCAAAAGGACCAAAATGCTGAAACCGATGAAGACAGACAACGCTTAAAAGTAAGTCGATTTGAATCCTGAAAGTTGCTTCAAAAACTTTTATTTTCCAGAAAGCAGGACTCTACTACCTCGGAGAAATGGTCAACGTGTTTCGGCGTGGAATGATCCTCACTAGTCAGCCAGACACTTCAGCGCAGCCAATCTACACAAATCCGATCCTATATGGCACAGCTGATGGAAGTTTGGGTGTCATAGCGCAAATTCCGGATCACATTTATGTGTATGTCGTAACTATATATCGATCGCATAATCGCTCGTCAAAACTATCAATCATTAAAAAATCAAGCATTACCGAAATTTTATATCTGCTAATAGATTCAGGATCTCCGAATTCCATGTTGAAAATTTTTGTTTCTTGGAATCCAGCCCTTTTCACATGTGAAATCCTAGGAACCGATTCTTGCAAAGATTTTCTTAAAGATAACTGATCACCAAAGAAGCAAAAATCGGGCTTTAGGATCTCGCTTGGAAAGGCGGCTGGTCCTTTTCAGAAAAAATTGTATGGGACTTGGAGTTCTGGATCTATTGGCAAAAACTAATTTTTTGTGAGCCTTTTGAATAATTTTCAAATTCCTGCATTTTATGACATTTTGGGCCGTTTTGTTTTGCGCTGATACCTTAGCAAAGATATTAGATCGAATGATCGATGACACTTATCTGACACTCTCCTACACTTAAACTCTTCCAGATTTCTCTCCGAACTGCAAAGGCGCGTCTCAGCGCACACCAATAACTGCTTGCGAATCGACCACAGCACCTATCGCACTTTTAGTGGCGATAGGGTAACGGAGCAGATGCAAGGTTTCATAGACGGAGACCTGGTGGAAACGATCGCCGACATGCCCAGAGAAAAAGTTCAGCAGATTATCGACGGAATGAAGCGACCGAAAGACCCTTCAATGCCGCATCAGCAGCGTAAGTTTTAGCAAAACAGAAGTAGTGGCCTTCAGTTCAAGTATACCGAATTCAGAAGTATTGCGTACTTTCATTGAAAACAATTAAATGTTAAATTGGCGGGCTTTGGCGTTTTAGCGCCAAATCACTTCTAGAACATTCTAGAAGGGCGAATGATGGCTCAAATGAATGCTGAGAAAAATCTGGGTTTTCGATTGAGCCATAACTCGCCCTTCTAGAATGTTCCAGAAGTGATTTGGCGCTAAAACGCCAAACCCGCCAATTTGACATTTATTTGTTTTCAATGAAAGTACCCAATAGTAGTCTACAGAGTATAGAAGAATATTTCCGTATCAAATGAAGAGATACCCAACTTTTTTACCCCTTGGGAAAAAAGTGGTCGTAGACTCCGCTCTTTGTAGACTGAAGACTTTCACGTACATTTTTGTTAGAGTGACCTTATGGATATCTCTTCATTTGATACGGAAAAAATTCATCCGAAGAGACTTCATTGCTCCCAATGGGGTCCAAAGAGTTATGAATTTCAAGCCAATTTTAAATGTGATGAAGAATAGTTATATATAATCAAAGCTTAGATTTCCTGTTTTGATTTGGTGAATGGCCAACCTAAACATAAAGTTTCTCATAAATTAAGCTTAATGTCAAGTTCATGACTCTATGAAGGCTAATGAGATGATTCTGTTTAGCTTATAGCGATGCCGTTTATGAATTTATCTCTATTTTTCTGTCAAATCATTTATGGTAAATACTACAATTTCAGAACAAGACGCTACTGTGGCCGACGTAATGAAACTGATCGAAGACCTCTCAAGAATTCATTGAAAATATTTGTTACCGAGTTTTGTTTCAATTTTTGTTGTTAGAGCGATAAAGTTGCACTTTTAGAAATTTATTTCGTGGAATAAACATTTGACTGGTTGTGTACGTATTCTGACAAATGACAATCTATGTATATGGCAATGATTTTCGAGGGATATCGGCGAATCTGAATCCTTCGTGACTGGTTCTTTAACAACGTCCTTCGTTGGTTAGAATTTTGATTCTCTAATATTCGCTGAGTGATAGAGAATCAAAACTAAACCAAGGAAGGGCGTTGGTAAGTTGGTCTTGTTTATAGAGCAAGACATGAAGAATTCGCATTCGCCGTTCTCTAATTTTCAATTATGTTTTGCCCTTGAATAGAAAACTTCAAACCATAAAGTTACTTTTAAAAATTTTAAAAGAAAGAACATTATTAAAGAAATTACCCTTTTAATTGAAGGTTATCTGTTAATGTGGTTAAGTTTGAGCATGTTTTTTGAGCAAGTTTCAATACCGAAAACGATATGAAAAAACAAATGAAAGTGACGCGGAAAAAATCGCGCTTTACTTTTGAGAATTGGCCCATACATATATCGTATCGCTTTTGTATATTTCAAAACAATCAGTACACATTTTCCACAAAACATTTCTTTATTTACAGAATAAAATATATCGAGCAAATTCCATAACAAAAATGTTTCAATTACAATGGAACAAAAAAAATACCAAATGTATCACACAAAGGCAATAGGTAATTGAATTTGTTGCGAACAAGCCTGATGATTCTTTGATATCAAATTTTGATTTCATTTCTTGGCGGGAGTGGCCTTGACAGGTTTTCCGGCGAGCGGCTGTCCCATTTCCTTGCCGCGCAACTTCACACCCAGACAACGCTCCATTTTCGACATGATCGTCTGGTTCGGCACGGCCTTTCCATTTTCATACTCGCGCACCACTTCGACTTTCTCGTTGATTTTCTGAAATCAGGAAAGTTTGCATTTTTCGAAGTTTTGACTTGCTAGATGTTTGGCTACTTTTCTAAGTTTTACCTTAAGCCTAGAGTAATGGATCCTATTCGGAATCGAAAAATGGCAGCTTTTAAGCTAGATCAGATTAGACTCAAATCATTTAAACGCTTAAGATTAAGTCTTGGCCTAAACCAGACTTCAACTTTAAAACCTAAACTCCAACCCTAAAATATTGACACTAAGCTTGAGTGTTAGCCCATTCTTAAGGTTAGGATAAATCCTGGCATAAGCCTAAGTCGTACGCTTAAAGCGTAGCTTAATTTTGAGCTATTACACTATGTTTAAGATTAAGCGCGCGCTGAGTTGTTGTTGTGGTCACTGACACAAAACTTTCAGTGTACTATTATTTCCTATTTTGGCCTTTTAAAAAACGGTATACTTTTTCTGAGGACATTTTACCTACTCCACTTATCACCAAATAGAGGAATATATTTGAGCAGTTTGCGCGCAAATACTATTTCGCCAAAAAAGTAACGCTTTGTAAAAGCAGCCAGTCTTCCAATAAATGACAAAAATCTCATTTTTCGGTGAAAAAAGTGAGACACTCGCCTCAAAATTATCTAGAGCCCCACCTACAATCAAGCAATATTTGACGTGTGGTGAAACATTTTCGAAATTAATTTTCACTGAGTTTTCTCCCGCCTCTACAAACTCTGTAAAAGTGATAGGAAACTATGCAAAAAATTGGAATATTCATCAATGTGGTATTTATGACTCATATAGTGAAAAAACTTCAAAAATGACATTAAAAATCGCTCGAGATTTAGGCAAGGTTAGAGAAAACGAAATAATACACAAGATGTTTCATCAAATGTAACTTGTCTATTATTTTGTTTTCTCTGACTATTTGATAAAATTTGACCGATTTTAATGTCCATTATGGAGTTGTTTTCTCTATACGTCATAAATCTGACAATAACCCTCTATCCCAATTTTAACATAGATTCCTATCGTTTTTATGGATTTCGATGGGCTGGAGAAAACGGAATGAAAATTTATTCCGAAAATGTTTCATCACATGCCAAAAAATGCTTTATTGTAGTATAACGATATATTCAGTTAAGCTAGGTAGTACTCCTAGATACCTACCTAGTAGTTAAGCTAGGTACGTATCTCACACTAAGAAATATTATATGCCTTGTTGTGTAAAATTACAAAATGCAAGAAACCCTAAAAATAATTGGTTCTATGACAAAAAGTCGCTTAAAGATCCCTAAACCCATTTATAAAGCGAAATTATTTGAATACTCACCGTAGCCAAGTCTTTCTGAGACCATTCCTTAGCCTGACGCGCCTGTTGCAACACATGGCCTAATGAAAGCGTCACTCGTTCGTGATGCAACTCCTCGGTCTCTTCGTCTAGCCTAAAAATTATGACAAATGTAATTTGAGAGCAAACAAATAACGATAGATGAAACGTTACTTTGCGGTATTTTTGTCGACTTTGTGCTGACGGTTTTGTCCACCTAGAAACTTCTTGCTCGTCTCAATCTCGGCGCCACGACGCTGCGCTGCGTTGAGTTCCTGAAAACCGGATATTTGGAGTAAATTCTTGAAATTCCATCAAAACCAAAGGGTAAAATTATAACATTCCACTTTTCCAGGAATTTTTTCAGACTAAAGAGGGCAGACCTTTTACAGACTTTGGAAAACTTTCCCAAAATTTTGTAGCGAAGAGTTGGGAGTTTTCTGAAATTTAGCGCCAATTTGAACGTGCCTTAAACATTGGTTGCATATTATAGCATAATGAAAATTTATAATGAAAAATCGGACAATCAATCATCAAATGAATCACTATTGTGAGCCTAGTTGAACATTTGTCAATAATAACAGTCAATAACTTACCGCCCCTGATCTGAGTGTCTTGATTGGCGGAGCATGTTTGCGTATGATGGTGACCGTGTCTGCGTCAGTGTTCGACTCGAGGCGTCCTTGTTTTGACATTTTCTGGATTGCGGTAACTGAAAATAGAACATAATTTTTACTTGTTAAAATATTGGTATAAATAGGAATGAAACAATGATGCAATAAAATGAAACATGGAAGGAGTGGCCCGAAATATGACACGAAATATTTCATAATGGTCAATACAGGAAAATTTTCAAAGCTCAAGACGATTGTGAACATCAGAAAATGAACTGAACTTTCTTTCGTAATTCGGGGTATTTTCGTCCAAAATTGGCTTAAATCGCCGTAGATATTTAGAAACAATTGGAAACTGCAAACTAAAAATTCGTGCTCATGTAACCAAAATAATAGCTTTCTAAATTTTCATAAATTTCGCAAAAGTTTCGACCAATCCTATAATTTTGTCGGGAGCTTATTGATTTCTATTGACATCAGTTTATAATCCCGATTATATCAAGATTTCAGCAAATTGATGAAATCGCCATTTTTTAATGAAAAAATCGCAAACTTGAAAAATCAGAAAAATGTATCAGAAACTGGACAAAAAATTGACACAGAATGAGTAACATTAAACTTATGGCCCACATTGTGAAAAGTGGAACAAAATAGGCAATTTCATCACATACTTAATTAAAAATTGCTTGATTGTGACCTTAGCTTTAACCAGGGTTTCCATCGACTCGGCTCCAAAAATAAGGACATTTGCCCCAAAAAGAAGATTTCGGGGTCAAAAATAAGGACATTTTTATAATTTTTTCAAACCATAGGGTCCCCCTATGGTTTTTTGGCAAAAATTTTTTCCAAGTGCATTCTTAGGGGTGCGTTTTTTCAAATTTTTAAAATTCGCGCCGAAACTATAATGCCAATATTTTTATTCTGCATGAAAGAAAAAATAGCGCCGCAGGCGAAAATTTTTCAATTTTAGGCGATATTCATAAAAATTTGCACTATTTTTAAATACTTGGAGAAAAAATGGCATCCAAATAGCGCTGCAGGCGAAAATTTTTAGGAAAAGTTGCTTTTATTTCAAAAATTCCCATTTGAAATTGGATATTGCGTGAAATAAGAACAAAATAAGAACATTGGCCAAAAATAAGGACAAATCTTAGAAATAAGGACATTTTATTTTTCTAAGATTTGGACCCTCAAAATAAGGACAAATCTTAGAAATAAGGACAAATGGAAACCCTGGCTTTAACTCACGAATCATTATGCCCTTATAAGTGCAATTACTCTAAAGCCTTAGTTATGCCCTGGAGAAAGGTTAGGAGAAACTGGTTTTAGGACAAGTACAGTTTACCATTTAAGGAATACGATGAACATGTTGCAATTTTCTCGCGAATGAATCATTACTCAAAGCTTTAAGAAGCGCAATCTATTGACAACTAAACTCTTATCTCAAAACTAATGAGAAGTGAATGCAATGTAAAGAAATGGAGAAGGTGAGGAAAATCTGAGCGCTGTATATAAATGGTTGGCCTGACTTCCCTGTGATTATTCTGAAAAAGGCGGCCATTCAAAAAGGGACGTTACGCCACATCGAGCACTTATTTGAAATCCAATTATGATTTCGTTTCTTTGCAGAGAAAAGAAATAGTTCAGGGTTTGAGAATCTCGATTGGGGATGTTTCTCAAGTTTGGCGAGATCCGAAAAACATAGGAATGTCTGAAGAAGTTGGTATAGTGTCATAGGTGAATAAAAAATAAGACAAGTAGCGCAAGATCTAACAGTAAAGCATTTTCAACTGTCTCCAGCTCGCCTTCTTTCATTCCATCTTTAGGCTGAGCAATATTTCTGTTGGTTGTGCTCGAAAAGGATTGATTGAGGAACAAATTGAAAAGATTGATTTTACTCAAGCAAATTAACAGGTTATCCGCGCTCTACCTGAGCCATGTTAGAAAATGTTGGTCGTTGCACAACGCCACATGTCAATCTGTAACAAAAAAGAACCACTTCTGTTACACGAATAACCTTTTCGTGTTTTAGACCCGCTGATTCCGAATCTGAAGTCAGATTTGGCGTAGCACCGTTTTCTGTCGTTAGTATAGGCGGTTCAAAGTACCTCGCACGTAAATGCCATTTCAGCACTTTTCATCGTTTTTAACCCTTCATTACCGAGTGTTCCAAATTTGGAACAATATCGATTTGCTGATTTCACAAAAAGAAAGAAACGAATGAGAGTTTATTTTCACAAAGACAGCTCACCAAAAGGAAAGCTAATGGTAACGCAGACATTCTGCCTTTTGTCTGTGAAGGGTTAATTTTCTTTTTTACAATGTTTCCTTACCTGTTTTCACAATGTGAGTCATAAATCTGATATTGCCTCTATCCCAACTTTTCATTATATTCCTATATTTTTTACACATTTTCAATAGGCTGGACATAACCTAATGAGAATCACACTGCAAAATGAATGGAGTAATATTTTCAATTCCTGAGGGAAAATAATTTCTCGCCTATATAATTCGAAAAGGAATTTTGAAGCTTCAAGGCACTTGGAAACGAAAGCGCTAACGTGAAATTGAGTTTGACAGACGGGTAATTTAATCGCTTAGCTTTTCATATTAAATTGTGTCATATCGCATGTAGTATCTTCTAGAAGCACATAGAAGAGTTAACAAAAATTTGGAAAACGGGTATACTGAAAATTCAGGTGAGAAAGTTGCGCGCTAGGTATTCTCGAGGTAATATTGCCTAAAATTTACTGCTCCGGGATTCAAAGAAGAGTGACTAGAAGTTATATAATTTTCCCCTACGGCGAATCCGAGAGTAGTTGCGATTCTCTCCCGCTCGGAAACGACCCGAGATCGGTACCATTTGACTCCACTAGCTCTGCTAGTATTGAAAAAACGATCCGAGTTTGCGGAGATTGCTCTCAAGCTTGGTCTTAACCCTATCATCTACTATGTGTCTATGGATATCCTGGAGGTAAAGTTTGCTTTAGGTCAATGCCAAATTTTGAAACATTTTCAAATTACCGTCGTCCAGAAAATCAGCGAATTTTGAAACATTTTTGACATTCCTCCAGTCACAACGCCCAAAATTAACTGTTTATTCATTCACTTTTGCACTCTTTGTCATCACTCGCCGCCCCAAAAAAGTTGTCAGAGAAGGGGTGAAAAGGGCATTCGCACTTATCGATTGTTGCCTGTTCCTAAAAGGACTCAAGTTCCTAAAAGTGCCAAAGGCACTCTTCCAGGCGCCATTTTCTGCTGTAAAGACTTCTAGTTTAGTCCTAAGACTAATATGGGCATTTTTGGCAGTCAACCTTGAAGAGGTTTTGTTTTATAAACGTATTCATAATTGCTCAGTCTTGGGAAAGTTTAACGCTTATGCCCATAAATGGGTTTCTTTTTATAGTTTCTTCGAGCTTTTATAGTTCCCATAAGCCTTTTATGGTTGTATAGTTTTGGTCCTAAGGAATTTTGCTTTGACCTTTTTAATGTTACTATCATTTTACCGCCAAAATTTTTATTCAAACTAATTTTTTATTTTTTTGTTACCCAACTTTGTTCGAGAATCCCGAATATGCTATCAGTTCCTAACCGTTTACACTTATTTATTTACCCAATCACTGGCGGTCTCTTGCGCTGTAAATACTCTCCGATTCAGCCTGTTCCCGAGTCGGAAAATACTTTGATACCTGAGATTTCATAAAAAAATTGAGGGAAACTGGCCGAAATTTTGCACTGCTTAAAGGACTTGACTCACTGATTCCGAATTTTAGATCAGTTTTGGCGTTGATTATACTGTAGTACCAGTTTCTGAAAGTCTGCCGATTTTCATGGCCAAATGCGCAGAATGCCAAAATACCACAATGTATCCAATGCCAAAACCCATTTCAATCAATTTGAATCAGCGACTCAAAATCGTGTCAGGTGCAAAAAATCTCGGGCAGTTTCCCTCAATTTTTGAAAAAATCTAGGATTTTCGCATGGGCCACCCATGTTTTTACTGCGTCTTTCTTGAAAATTTTGCAAACTTTTCTCCAAAATTCAATTTTTTCAGAAACACATTTTCCTGGAAAAGCCGATTAAAAATAATTATTGAGTCAAGTCTTCCAGAAAAATTAACATCCAATACACCAAATCCAGTAATATGCCCGAATTTCGGGATTTGGGCCTGATGCCCGAATTGGGCTTGCTCATTGCTCTTCCCGAATTAGTCAATTGCGCATCCAAATCCACACCAAATTTGTGTGATGCTTTGGTGGGATGAGCCATAATGCAGTGGCTTGGCTGGCTGGTCACTCCTAATTGCATTCTCCATAACCTCATTATCGGAGCATTTATGCAAAAGGGCAAATTCTTTGTGCCCTCGCCCCGAGAGCGGCACTCAAAATGACCTCTGGTTTTCAGGATGGTTCTTTGGATATTTGAGATATTCAAGAGCGAATCCGCTTTTTACTTTGGAATCTATACAATCAAGACCAGAGGCTGGTTTTTTATGTGCTAGAAACTTTTCTATGATTTGAAACATTTGGAATAGAAAAACATTGTTCTAGAAGCTTTTTTGATATTCCTAAAAGAACATCCAGGAATATTTTAACGATATTTTATCTTAAGAAAAAAAGAAGTTTTCTCTTAAAAATATGAAGTTTTTTACCAACTTTGTAGTTTTTCTACCAAAAACTCGGCATAAAACACGATTTTCCCATATTTTTGCAGAAATGATCTTTTTGGAGAATAGTGCAATTTTCGATAAAATTCCTGCTCAAAAATCTAGAATGTTCCAAAAATTCCACCAATTTTTTCCCAATTCTCTCATAGATCACTCATGTTTTTTAGCGCTTTTCCCTGAAATTATTTCACACTTTTCTCTCAAATCTACGCTTTTTGTCTGATAATTTCTGCAGACCGGCGCCGATTAATCCAGCAAAACTTTCCGAGTGTGTGTGTGCAGAGCTGAGCGCTCTTTCAAAGCCAACGGTCCGATTTCCCTCTTATAATTTGTAAACAAGTGAATCATAAGCCGCCTCTATGCCAGCCTACGGGATGAGCTGGACCAATTGGGTGGGTCGGAAATAATCCCGTCGCTCATTGAGAAGGGACATCATCATAAACAATAGGGGAGGGAATTGTGACCACCCACTACATCTCTGGGTGGTCATTATTCGAGAAACAAATTGAAGAGTAACAAATGAGTTCCGGCAAATTTTGAGGAAAAATGATCGATATGAGTCATCCAGAGGACCAAAGAGAACAATCAGACGAGGAATCTGGAAGGTACCGTATTGCCTGTAATTAACCACCCCTCAAACTAACCCCATCTAATTAACCACCCCTCTGGAGTGACATCGAATAATTAACGCCCCCTCTAAGTGAACCCCCTGTATTAAACGTCCTTCCAAAAATTTAAATTTTTTGGCGCGAATTTGAATTTTTAGTACAAATTTTGAGATTTTTGCCAAATTTTGACATTAATTAACACACTTTTAAAACTAAACCCGGAGGCCAAAAATTACGACTCCTTAACGTCCATCATCATGATGATTGATCACCAAAATTGCTACAACAATTTCCGTTTTCCTTGCCAAATTTTCGATTCCCAATCTCAAAAATGGTCTTATTTCCTACGCTCATTTCGTCTCCATTCCTCATTCATTTTCTCATTTAATCCCGTTACAGCCCATATTCGGTTTGCACTCTTTTGCAAAAATTTCAGAGGAAAGAGAGCGCAGCTGCCGTAAAATCCCTAACGCCTCTCCATCTTTTGATGGCTATTAGGCAAGAGCGGCCATCGCATCACAGCGCATAAATCTTTTTTGGGCTGCCCTATGTGAGGGTGGACGCCGGAGAAGAAGGCCATTTCCCTAAAAATTGGGTTATGAGGACAAGAAAGCTTTTCAGTTATAATGTTTGTGTAGAGTTTTTTATTTTTATACTATCCTATGGCAGTGACATCAATATCTGTGAAAAAACTATAAAATAGTCGAAAACTATAGTATAGTTTTTAAATGGATATTGCTTCTGATCATTGCTTCTAGAACATTCTAGAAGAACGAGTAATGTCTCAATCGGAAGCCCAGAATCTCAGCATTAATTTGAGCCAATACTAGTCTTCTAGAACATTCTAGAAGCAGTGTTCAGAAGCAGTATCCATTTAAAAACTATACTATAGTTTTCAACTATTTTATAATTTTTGTATAGATACTAGGGAGCGCCACGCCTTCGGCGAGTCTATTGGCTTCGCCGGATGGAAGGCAGGGTTGTTTACGTAAACATATTTACAAAAGAGAGGCAAGGTTGTTTACGATTACGCAATCAAAGGCAAAAAAATCCATGAGGAGGGGGTCATGGTTTTCTCAGGATTGTCCCAATCCCGTAACTTTCAACCCAATGTGTAGACCGGGCTGCACCAATTCATGGAAGCTTCTCTCACCAAACCCAGCAACTTCTCCAAGTTACTTTCCCCCATGCTTGCTTAAAAGTGGGTGTGACGGACAGAGAACCACGCTTTAGGGGATATGCATTGGCATCATTGTCTTAGGATCCAGTCCATGACTAGGATTTTGGTCTTAAAAGCTAGATTTTTGATTAGGCTTGCAGCCTTAGACGAAAAACCGTTGCTTTAAGTTCGATTACTCCGAGGGGAAATAACGCAGGGTAAATTCTCTCAGGAGCCCTAACTAATTGCCCAGCCGTTAATATGTTATCCCAATGTGCTCTGGTTGTAGCCTAGCTTCGATTCGAGACCATTTGAGTAACATATGAACACCTGGATAACTAATTATGCCCGCCGGAAAAAAGCATGTTTCTACCCGACTGACTACTATCCGACTCGCTGCCTATAGATCCAACTATGGGGGTGCGTGTCGAAAACTCGCGCTATTTTGCCGGAAGTTTTCATATATTTTCAACGTTTGAAAGTCCCAATACCATTTTCTCTCGGGTACTCTCGTCACAATGCCTTCTATACAAAACTTGTTCAATGATATTTTCACACTTTCTCTAATTTTTCCTCGTTCCTTGTCCCATTTTCCCACGTCTTGTTCCAAATTCGCAACATTACAATTTTTGTATACTCCGTTCCCAAAGTGTCAATAACGTGACACAAAATCCCGACTATCAAAAGTTTAGTCTAAACAGCGATTACTAATCTGACCAATTCCCTCTGCGCGACCCTTCTCTCTTCACACTTCTCCCGTCCTAGTGACCACTCTTTCCTCTTAATCCTTACTCTTTATGCCTCTTCCTCACTTTCCCATTCTGCGTTCCCGATTCTTCTTTGTGTCTGCTCTCGCCTGGTGTCACCTGCAGACCAGGCCTGACTCGCCCACAGCCAGGAGATGCCCACTTTCCCCTAATCTCGCTTTATCTCTTTTTCTATAACATCTTTCTAGGCCATAGGCGAATGACCATCTAAGGGCATACTTCTAGGCTCAAACTTAAGCACAAGCTTAGGCTTAAGTTTAGGCTTTTCCTACCCTATTTTTTAGGCTCAGGCTCAAACTTAAGCTTATGCTAAAGGTTTAAACTGTTGTTCTTTTCTCCATCTCTTTTTCTCTGCTCATCACAGGTTTAGGGGAAGTGGCTGACTCCAGCACAGGCTGAGCGCCAAGGACCGGCTAACTAGCGCGGATGCTGTCATTTAGCCACTCTCTCAGCAAAAGAGGCATTTAAGCCGAGCAGTGCGGGGACCTCCCCCCAGACCCCTCTGACTCCTCCCAGACCCCTCTGAGGCAGCCCTTCCCCGGGAAGCCCCTGCACACACACACATTCGCCGGTTGTTGTCGCCTGCCCAACCGAGCGTCCTCTTCCTCATTTAAAGTGTCCAGGGGTGAAGTGAGGACCAAAAGAGAAGGCAGGAAGAGCATATCCATTTCTCTCAATGGCAGGCTTCCGTTCATCGGTCGTCGCCTGAGCCGAGGCGGTCGCGAGTGATGTATTGTATGTTTTGGTGTAGGATCGAATTTTACAGAAATGGGTGGAAGCTGAGCTTTGTTTTGGTTGTGCGATGGCTCTGTTTTGGTGTAATTGGCCAGGATTACTGTTATTTGCTGGTTTTGTTTTAGGCCTAAGGCGTTTGTTGCATTTTGTTGAACCAGGAGTGGAGTTTAAGGGGTATAGAATTTCTTTTCGAGACTCCCAATGCAAATTTGATTTAGTGGAAATTTGGATGGAAGTATCAGTAATGAACTTTAAAATTGGTCAAATGTTACTTTTGTGGCAAACTTTATATAAAAGTCCAAATTTGCGAATCAAGGTCATATACCTTTTGACAGTTCTCGGCGAGAGGAATAGCATAATTTCTAGATTGAATTCGAACCTCGAAAAATATGAAAGCTATGAACTCTTAAGTAAAAGTTAAGTGATCGCTGATATCTGATGCGTTAACTTTAAGGCTTCATAATTTTCATATTTTTTGCGCTCCGAACCGAACATTGAAATTTGTTTAAAACTTTGTTTTAAAAATTCTTCGCACGAATTTGAATTCCAAATTTCGCACGGATTTTCCCTTATGTACTATGCAAAATTTTTCAAAAACCTTATAAATATTTGATCGTATATTAACTCTAGAAATCTCTCTTTGGCTTTAAGCTCGGAAGCACTTGGAAAACACACATCCTTTAGAGTGGCAAGGCAAACCCTGTGTGGTCAGTTTTTGTCAGACTTTAGCCTCAAGCGAAATCGCTGAAAACTCCTTTTTTGGCCATCTCCCAAGTATATGTCATATCTAAAAGATTACCGGTACATTCCAAGTAGACATATTGATGATAGAAAGATTTTGAGTTGATTTTGAGAGATTGAAAGAATCAGTTGCACTTTATGAATTCTACTGTAGGTTAGGCTCATATTTTGCCTTTGATCTAATCTCGAAATTAAAGCGAAAAGTTAGTATCTTGGGATTGGGATAGAGTGACATTTACACAGACTAGTCTACACATCACACAACTAGATAAATTTTTGACAAACTTAAGGCTGAGTTTGAGCATAAGCTTAGGGGTGGGTAATGACTCAATTTTAAACTTAAGGCCATAACTCAGGGCTTAAGCGTGATCACATGCACACTGACTTGGTAGCACTGAGTTTGCTAAAATTTCGTCTGACACGCAAATGTGATCAGATGATTTTTTGGAGTAAAAAAAATTTGTTGAGCAAAAAATGAGCCCAAACTTGGTGCGAAAAATGTGTTTTAAGAAAATTTTTCGATGAAAATCTTACGTTATATAAATTTTGCATCGTGCTTCGGTTATTATCGCAACAATTCTTATATGTTTATTCATATGAATAAATTTTATCAGTTTCAGATACTCCATTTCCAGGATGCCATTTTCCAAACACCGGCGGAGACATCAAAAGGATCTCTCTACTGGATAGTAATGTAATCCTACATTACTATATTTTCTCTAACTATTCATTATGCTCAAAAATGATTTATTTGTTCCAATTTGTCTACGGGTATTTTGTGTACTATTCCTCTGTTTGTTTTGGAAGTGTGGTAAGTGATACATTTTGGACACAAAATTTTTCAGACTTAATTTGTGAAAATTTTTTGTGACCGGAAGAAATTTTGAAAAAAACACGAGAAATTGTAAAATTTTCTGAAAATTTTTACTTTTTTTAAGTTCTTCAGCGGATTAAAAAAATTTGCTAAAAATTTTTCAGAACCTTTCCTCTCGGTCATTCTCCTCAATGAAATTCTTCACCAATAAAGAAAAAGTACCAATATCTGTAAAAAATTCCCCTTTTCCCACAAGCGGTCATTCTCACGAGTGTTCATAGTAGCGCAATATCGATTTTCAAAGCCATTTTTGGTCAGTTTTCACTATTTTTGTCACAATTCTGATGTTACTATATATGTAACATGCAAGAAATGACAATGGATGGGAATTTGTGTCTTTTCATGCCAGACATGTGAAAGACCAAAAAGGTCAGACACAAGCTGGCATCCGGGCTCGCAGCCCCTCAGGGTCATGCCATAAGGCTCAAAGGCTAAAGCACTCCCTGTTCACCATATGGTCTTCTACCAAAATGTCGGCCTTTTATAGGCATCGCATTCAGCATGCCAAGTTCAAACTTACTTTTTTGACTACATTTATACCTTTCCTACTTTGTAAAGGCCAAATTTTCCAAACTTTTTTGCCAATTTCCGGCATCTCAAGTGAAACTTTTTCAGGGACATTTTTCAAACTTTTTTACATGACAATTTTTAAAAGTTCCTTGGACATTTTTAGGCATGAAAATACAAACTTTTGGCCAGATATTTTTTAAACTTTCTCAAAACTTTTCCAGGACAAATTTTTCTCTTCTATTCTAAGGCCTTAGCCAAACTTTTTTAGGGCAATTTGTCAAACTTTCAAAACTTTTTCAGGACAAAATTTTCTCTTCTATTCTAAGGCCTTAGCCAAACTTTTTCTATACTTTCAAGGGAACTTTTTAAAGTCTTGGACCAAACTTTTTAAAACTTTCTGGCTTTCGTATCTTTCCATCTTTTGGTCAGACACTAGCAAAATTTCCCTTTCATTGGCAACGCGCCAAAATTTTGGGGAAAGTCCGTATCAGGGCTGCAACCGGTCGGACAAAAAGCCGGGCCGGATACCGGATAGTGTGAAAAAGCCGGGCCGGATACCGGATACCGGATAGTGCAAAAACACCGGATAACCGGATACCGATTAACCGGATACCGGATATTAACTTTTTTCAATTTTTGGCGCCAAATTTGAAAAATTTTTCCGATTTTGGCGCTAATTTGCAAAAAGTTTACCTAAATGCGTGCTTTTTGTTTCTTTTTATTACAAATGTGCAAGATTAGAATAAATGTTGTAAAAATACAAGTATTTAAACAACTTTTAGCGACTTTTTTGGCTATTTTTTGCAATATATGAGCAATTAAACCAATTTTTCCACTATTTGTTAACTAACTTTAACGACTTCATTGGGGTTCCAATATAAGAATTATAACATTTCAGTAGTCAAAGTTATACAGAGCTAGGTTATGATGATTAAAAGGGCAGTAACAGCCCGTGCACGTTTTTTGGCAAAAATTAAAAAATTTTTTTGTGTATGTTCAAGTTAGAATTTTCTGTTTTTGCATAACTGTGCAGAATGTCACGCCGGTTGTAACTACACAATTGGTTTATTTGGAAAGGCACTTTTTGCCACAAAATGCTCGATTATTTGACGAAAAATGCCTAATTTTGGCCAAAAATTGGCTATATATATTGGCTGTCAATATATATTCGAAAATTTCACTGTTATAATTTGTTTCAATGATAAATTTTAGTCGATTTTTAAAGAGTAAGCTAATTTTTTCAAAAAATTTTGCCTGCGGAGCTTTTTTGCCGCGAATTTTTCCATATTTCTGAGAAAATACACTGATATAGTCGAAACAAAATACTGGAAAATTCACGGCAGAAAAAGCGCCGCAGGCAAAATTTTTTGAAAAATTGGCTTTCTCTTTAAAAATTAAATAAAATTTATCATTGAAATAAAATATAACGTTGACATTTTTTAAATATTTATTGAAAATTTCACAAATTTTCGGCCCATAATTTTGGAAAAACAGTGAGACATGGTGTATGAATTGTGCCTATATTGGTGTATTTTTCCAGATATATAGAAAAATTCACGGCAGAAAAAGCGCCGCAGGCAAAATTTTTTGAAAAATTGGCTTTCTCTTTAAAAATTAAATAAAATTTATCATTGAAATAAAATATAACGTTGACATTTTTTAAATATTTATTGAAAATTTCACAAATTTTCGGCCCATAATTTTGGAAAAACAGTGAGACATGGTGTATGAATTGTGCCTATATTGGTGTATTTTTCCAGAAATATAGAAAAATTCACGGCAAAAAAAGCGCCGCAGGCAAAAATTTTTGAAAAATTAAGCTGTATGCTAAAGATTGACGTTCAAATTTTTGAACATTCTCCGCAAATTTTAAAATTTTTGGCGCTTCCTGCATTCATAGGGGTGAACCACGTGAACGTATGCACAACCCTGGATGGATCAAATTGTAAAAAGCTAAAAAACTATTACTGAAAAGCACACTGAAAAACAGAAGTCATTAATCATCAATCACAAAAACTGGATGGAAACTCCGGATCTTATTCGAAAATGGACAAAACGAAAATCTTACGAGTGTTTTAAGGAAATATCTTTAGTTTAATTTGGTAAAATAGTGAAATAGAATGGAAAAGTTAGAAAGAAAAATAGCGCCGCAGGCGAAATTTTTTTCAAAAATTACGCTGTATGCCAAAAATTGACATCGAAAATTTTGAATATTCTATGGAATTTTCAAAAATTTTCGCCTGCGGCGCTGACTGCATTCTTAGGGGTGCTTAATTTTTTGGCCTGCAACCGGCGCACCCCCCAAAAAACCGGTAACCGGATACCGGTTGGCGAAAAACGCCGGATACCGGATACCGATTAACCGGATACCGGTTGCAGCCCTGGTCCGTATGTTATGGAAGAGAGAACAATAGACAGTCAGCCCGTGGAGAAACGCATAAATTAAGCGCAGTGGCATAACTGCGCACAGAATACAGTCCAAAGGACCGATGCAACGTCCGAAGTAAACAATAAATTATGAGCCCATGCAAGGCACTCAGTGCCCAAATACAGTTCCTTCCGAGGAACCAAAGCAAAGAGACTGTCGCACAAAGTGACCTGATGGAGAAAAATAAAATTTAGGGACCAACTCAAAATAATTTAGGGACCGACTTAAAATAATTACCAAATATATTAAAAATATTCAGAGGAAATTAAACATGCGACCGAAAAATTTTTTAAAATGACCAACAATATAAAAATTTCGGAAAATTTTTAACTAGCCGAATATGTCCGACGGACAGACTCATACACACAGACGCCATAGTTTTAACACTCTTACCGCCTAACTTTACGCCCACCATATAACCTAACGCACCCTCCGCTTAACCTAACGCTCGCCGCTGTAACTACCGAATGCCACCAATAATACTACCGCAACAAAAAATTTGCGTCCTATGGCCGCAAATTAAAATTTGAAATAAAATGCTAAAAATTCAAAAATTTGGAGGGAAATTTAAATACTGACCGCGGCAGCCCCTCCATTCAAGGAGCTAAGCGTTACTCATTTCAAAAATGAAATGCAAAATGCCATGTTATGTTACAGAGGCCCCGGTCATACACAACATTTTAAACGTAACGGCAAGGGCACATACTTTTAAACAGGGGCAATCCGATCTGTAGATTTTGCCCTATTTTGCAGATATAGATATCCGCTGCCACATATGGCTACGAAGCATAGAATAGTGTACATTATACACATAAAATAATTGAAGGGCGTGAGTTCTTCAGGGAAACTGCATGCAATTAAGCCTCCCGGAATCATATCCATGCCTGACAAAGGCCTAGACGTATTGATCTCGATCATTTTTGAGACTCAAAAATTTTACAATATCTTTAAAATTTTTTCCGGCTGCCCTATTTATAAGGAAATATATGCAGTATTCACCGCATACATCACTTAATAAATTTTGTAAGCATTTTTCATTGTGCTAGTGTGGGGGTCCGGGTTAGGGGCGCGAGGTATGAGCGCCCCTCCGGATCCCGCACTTTTTTGATCTGATTTTTGGCGACAATTTTTAAATTTCCCTCCAAATTTTGAATTTTTAGCATTTTATTTCAAATTTTAATTTGCGGCCATAGGACGCAAATTTTTTGTTGCGGTAGTATTATTGGAGGCGTTGGCAGTAAGTTATGCGGCGAGCGTTAGGTTAAGCGATGGCGTTGGCAGTAATTCATAAGCGGAGGGTGCGTTAGGTTAAGCGGCGGGAGTTAGGCGGTAAGAGTGTTAAAACTATGGCGTCTGTGTGTATGAGTCTGTCCGTCAGACATATTCGGCTAGTTAAAAATTTTCCGAAATTTTAATATTGTTGGTCATTTTAAAAAAATTTTCGGTCGCATGTTTAATTTCCTCTGAATATTTTATTTAGATTTGGTCCCTAAATTATTTTAAGTCGGTCCCTCAGTTTTGAAATTTTATTTTGGTTGTTCCACAGATTTGAAATTTTATTTTTCTCCATCTGGTCACTTTCATTTTATTCTGCGACAGTCCCTCAGATTATGTGTTGCATATTGTCTTCGATTTTCCACTGGTTCCCTTCTTGGGAACTGTATTTGCGCCGGTTTGACGGCATTTCATATAATTTATTTGTTTGTCCACCGAAGGACTCATATTTGGTCATTGAGTGCGCGGTGTCATCATCGCGCTTAATTTATGCGTTTCTCCCTTCTCTTTGGCTCACGGTATTCCCCCGAAAATTTTGGCGCCTTGCCATGACAGATGGTAGTGAGAGTGAAAATTTTGGTGCGCATGCAAATGCGGTAAACCTCAAAGGCATAAAAAGTTTAAAAAGTATGGTCTGAGACCTAAGAATATAGGCCAAAAGTTTTGAAAAGTTTCGAAAAAAGAAGTTAAAATACCGAAAAGCCTAAAAAGTTTGAAAAAGTTCGGTCTAAACAAGCTAAAAAATATCTGGCCAAAAATCCAAAAAGTTTGGCCTAAGAAAATAGTCAGAGCCTAATAATAACATTGCCTAAAAATGTGCTGAAAAAGTTTGGAAAAAAGTTTTGAAAAGGTTTGCCCAAAAAGTTTGAAAAAGTTTGTATTTTCATGCCTAAAAATGTCCAAGAAACTTTTTAACATTGTCATGTAAAAAGTTTGAAAAATGTCCCTGAAAAAATTTCACTTGAGATGCCAGAATAAGTTTGCTAAAAAGTTTTGAAAAAAAGTTTGGAAAATTTGGCCTTTACAAAGTAGGAAAGGTATAAATGTAGTCAAAAAAGTAAGTTTGAACTTGGCATGCTGAATGCGATGCCTATAAAAGGCCGACATTTTGGTAGAAGACCATATGGTGAACAGGGAGTGCTTTAGCCTTTGAGCCTTATGGCATGACCCTGAGAGCCCGGATGCCAGGCTGTGTCTGACCTTTTTGGTCTTTCACATGTCTGGCATGAAAAGACACAAATTCCCATCCATTGTCATTTCTTGCATGTTACATATATGTTACTGTCTCTATGTCAACTTTTTCTCTAGTTTTTAACTCTTTTTTTTTACTTTTAATTCGCGCCAAAAAACCCGTACCAACAACTTACCACCAGTTTAAAACGAAAAATGGCTGAAATTGATGAAACGAAATTTCGGCGCGAATTCAAAATTTTGAAAAAGTGTTTGAAACTAGACAAAAAGTTGAGATAGATAAAGTAACATCAGATCTGACCAACATAGTGAAAACTGCCCAAAAGAGGCAAAATAACACCATTTTTGGTTAAGTATTGCGCTACTGTTAGCGCCCTTAACCTAAAAACTTTCAAAGTTGCCATTTTCAGACGCTCAAGAATGCTTTGACCAGCAATACTCAAACAATGTTGCCGATTTGCGGACATTGCACCTGATCCAACGAATCGCCGTTATCGCACCCCTGGGGGCATTTTATGTTCAGACGTCGAATAGTGGCGAGAGTGACGAGGCGTATAGTCAAGAGTTTGGGAAACTGCACTATGTCAAGTCACCAAATGGAGAGACGTTGGTGAGAAATTTTTGACCGGAACACTTTCTGGCAGGTAAAGTTGAGGAATTTCAGGTGGTATATTCATCGATTTCTTCCTCACATCTGGAGTGGCAGACGGTGAATCTGCTCACAACCGGGATTAGGGTCGTGTCAGTGTTCGAGAATGATATCCAGGAAGTGAGCCCGGTGATTGTTATTACGGCTTGTCCCTATAGTAAGTGCACATTTATTTTTTACATTTCTTTTCTATTTTGATATTCAAAATTTGAATTGGCGCCAAAATATTATTTTTTGGCTTAAAAACTAAGCATAATCCAAAACAAAAGTAAAAGTCTAGAGAATATTCCCTTGGAAAATTTTCGCCTGATGTCATTTTTGGCATCGCTTTTTTCTGGAACATTCTAGAAGAATGAGTAATGGCTCAAAGGAAAACTTAGACTAAGTGTTCTAGAATCTTCCAGAACAAAGTTATCATAAAAAAGACAGGGAAATTTTCAGAAGCGTAAGATTTTACCTTTGTGAAAGGTAATTTAAATTGCATATTAACTTTTTGGAACTATTAAAAAAGTATTACCAAATTTTTTAATTTCCCGCGGAAATTCGAAATTGTATTGTACAAAATCTTGGAAGAAACTTACGTTATTCTGTTTTGTTTAGAATACCAGCCCATTTACTTGGACGCTCAACCATTCACCGTGGATACGCACCAAGCCAGACTTGTTTCCATGTACGAGAACGAACTGATCATAAACTTTCGTACCTTTGAAAACGGCATATTTTTCTTCTCTATGGCCGATCAAGGAGACATGCTCGTGGCACAACTCACAGGTAAGCTCAGTTGAGTGATATGGGCGGGAATTTGGACTTTTCAAATATTTTGTGCACGCCTATTGTATACCTGGACACCTGCGCACTTGTATAGTTGATTAGCTGCCCAAAATGACGTTTAGATATGACAGCCAGCCGAAATTTTTGAATTCTTCCACATCCAGAATAGTAAGTTTGGGTAGGTACGTACCGTATTTCCTCTAATATAACCCCCGAGGGTTTAATTATTTCAATACCCCTCTAAGGGGCGTCTATTATTGGTTTTTTTTCTCTAACCCCTCATTTTTACACGCTATCTCTCTTTCTGTAGGGGGCGTCTATTATAGGGGGCTTCAATTATTGGGTACGGTTTATATTAGAGAAAATACGGTAATTGTCCAAGTACACTGTAGGTAGGGGCAAAAATTTGTATTGGCTCTTGAATACCTGAATTCTGTTATCCAATGCCACAAGTTTAGATGGCCGGGCTGAAACCATTTTCGACTTTGGCTCTTTGTCCAAATCCTCAATCTCCGGGGGCCAATCTCTAAACGACGGACAATGGCACGAACTCAAATGGACCCACCAATTCGACTCAGTCCAGTTGTTTGTTGACAACGTTCTGGTTAACCAGACCACGCCTCCAGGCTTGTACCGCAAACTGGACTTCAATTATCAGTTGGAAATTGGAGGAAGGCCGGAGGACCAGTACAGTTCCGAGATTCAGACCACGTATCACGGGTGCTTGGCCAGAGTACTTTTGAATAACGTGAACTTGCTGGAGTTCGCACCAAGTGGGATCCTCAGAGAGTGTCACGTAAGAATTGCTTTGGGTTAATGAAAATTGAAGGGGCCAACTAGAGGAGGTAGAGGGTATGAGATTTCAGCTTCATACCATTAGTGTGAGCCTTAGGCTCTCGTCTTACCTTAGCTAGACCCTAAGGGTAGGTATTCAGTCAAGTATTTGACCCCCTAAGGTCGTTCCCCTGCCAGTCCCTTGGCGTTCTGCCCAAACAGGGGGTGATAGAACATTAGGCTCCCCAAATTAGTCCTAGGCTTGCGTCAAGCCTTATTTAAACCCAAGGGTGGATATTGAGCCAAAAATTTGACCCTAATGATCGTTTCCCTGCAATATCCCTTTGCATTGGCGTTGTGCCTAAACAAGGCCCATCAATTTAAGTTTAGTCTTGCACTTAAGCTTAGGCTTAAAATCAAGGTCCCACTCCCCCAGCTGGTATTCACCCCTATGGTTTTCGCGCCAGGATAAAATGCCTACAGATTTTAGATGCCTCATCCTCAAACGCTCACTCTCAAATCCGGAAGCGTTCAATTGACGTACTCCTTCTTACCCTTTACGGTGGAATTTCGTCTCTTGTCCAAATCGGCCTCTCTCATAAACATTCTCAACTCGGCCAACCAATCCTTGCTGGAGATTTTGGTGGATGAGTCATTGTCATTAGCTCTAGAGGCGGAGTCCAAGCAAATCAAGCAAAGCTCTAATCCAGGTGAATTTTTTCTCTTTATGAAAAAATTTTCTACAATTTTCACATTTTCCAATTTTTTCTAAAACTAACAATTTTTTTCCAGCAATTTCCGTCGCCGACGGCGCATGGCACTCTCTATCCATAAAACTTCGAGGTGGTCGCCTTGACATTGACTTGGACGGAATCACCGTGCTATGGCTTGAGGGCACGTTGGTGCGCAAGATCGGGTTGAAGATGACCACTTTTCGACTTTCGGCCATCGGATGTTACCGATCCACAACCGTAGATTTGAAATCCGCGGAGCTTATCAGTGGCGAATTGCTCAAGGATAGGTGCTTCTTTGTGGAGAGGTAAGTATTGTATACCTTTCAACGTCACAGAAAATTAAATCTGATAGAAAATTGTGCCAACACAGAAAAGCGCGCAAAATTGGAAATTGATTTTACGGAATCTCGCGCAGGCGCGGCAGTTGGATTGGGGTCCCAAGAGCAAAGTTGTTTATAAGGTCATGCCAAGAAATTTTGCTCTCAGTACCAACACTCAACTCGCGCACCTGCGCGAGATTCAGACACTGTGTTGAGCCCAACGCTGCTTATCTTGATAGATCGGATGGAGAGACGTGGTTGCACTCTACTATAGTAACACACTTTCAAATTGCCGCCACTATATTATATTGTAGCGCTCTTAGATATCCATCAATGAATTTTTCTGAGGTTGAAAGGTTTTGGAATAGATTTCAACGTTTTCAGCCTCAATTCGGATGCCAAAATTTTCTCCAAAAAATGCTCCAAATTTTCTGAAAAATCCTCAAAAAACAGTTGGGATTCGAAGAATGAAATATTTCATTCAGAAAGCATAAAAGAGAATCCAATTTTGCTTACTTCATTTTTTCAGGTGCCTTCCGAACCCGTGCCAAAACGGTGGCATTTGTGCTCAGCCTGAACTAGACTCATTCCGATGCAATTGCCCAAAACACTACACCGGCACTTTTTGTCATACTTGTAAGTTTTTTTTTGGCGACATTTCCTGGCATCGTCAATAAATTTGGCATCTAAATCTAATCTCTGATCTTTAGCCCTTCTCCCTCGCTCGTGTGAAGACCACCGCCTCAAGCGACGCCCAAGATCTCGAAATTTGCATCCAAACTCCGATGGCCATTGGGACGGCGAAAATGTCACAATCGATCTAGACGGTGGAGGTCCGTTACGGCCCTTCCAAGTCATGTGCTTGCCTTCGGCCGTGAATCCAGAAACGATGAAATCAGCAATCTCGATCCTGGATGAAGGTGCTGACGACTATCAGAAGGACGAGCTGGATTCGGAAATCACTATATTGATGCACGACTTACCCCAAGACGGAATACAAGTCGCAGGTCCTACGGAGCCTGGCGCCGTGAAACGCATCCTGAAATATGTCGATGGCTCCATTTCTGGATTTGAACTTGACAGATTCGTGGATGGCTTTGAGTCTTGTCGGCAGTATATGCGATTTGAGTGTCGTGGCGGGACCAAACTCATGAGTTACGGTAATGAAAGAAGGCCTTCGACTTGGTATTCAACCAGGAATGAACAGCACGGATTGCAGTGGGCTGAAGCTCCACCCTATTCCAGGATGTGCGGCTGTGGCGTCAATGCTACATGCGAGAATAACAGGTGAGCATTTTGATCCGAGACCTTGAGTCCCACAAACGTTAAAATTCACGAGATATGAATCTCGCGCATCACTAACCTGTATTGAATTAATATCATGCTTCAGATTATGCAACTGTGACTCGGGCCATGACGGCGTCGACGAAGGCTGGAACACTTACCACCAGCTACTACCAGTTATGCAACTTTTCATGGGTGGGACTGGGTCGCAGTCATTGGCCAACGTAAGCATAGGACCGCTCAGGTGTTCGAAAAGGAGTAAGGAAATTATTTGCACTATTCAGAGAGCTTTTTCTGATCCTGGAATTTAGGGGTGTTCGACGCTGTCACATTCATGGATCGAAATGAGCAATTGGTCGGATCTCAGACGTTCAACGGAGCGTTGTTTGACGTATATTTGCAAGTCCGCTTCACGCACCTGCACATGACCATTTTTACCTGGGAGTCAGTGAGTGGGGAGCGATGGTTCCAATTGTTTGTTAGAGGTATCATTTTCCGGTTAGCAGTTTTCGGGGATCCTGGAAAAGAGCTCAGAATTGAGCATATGAGGCACTTAAGGTCCTTATGAACTAAACTTAAGTGCAAGGCTCAAAGTTTTGGCTCGATCTGACTCTTAGGGTGTAAGGTTGATAGGACGCAAGGCTAGAGCTAAGCTTTTAAACTTAAGCTCAAGCTTCAGATAAGCGAAAAGTCTTGTCGCAAAAAGTCGAGCATATGAGGCACTTAAGGTCGTTAGGAACCTAAATGTGCAAGGGTCAAATTTTTGGCTCAAAAAATCGGTTTGCTACTTATGCTTCAAATAAGCGAAAAGTCTTGAGCTGATCCAAGGCTAAGGCCTTTAGCGAAAATATTTAGCTCAGCCCTAAGCCTATGTGTACCAATATATATACCTACCAAAACCTAAAAATACCATTTTCAGAAGGCAAAATAATCGGACAGCTAGTGAATGCTGGGCGGAGCCACGAACTGGTCAGCGATATTGCGATAAATGACAACAGATGGCACTCGGTCTATTGGGAAATTGACTCACACTCTATGCGTCTAACTGTCGACCGGCGTGAAAAGTCCATTTCCAGCTTCTTCTTATTACCAGTCACGTTGACGTATATCATCGGTAAGATTTCAGAAACTGAACGGTCCTGATATTCCCAAACCTTTCCGCGCCACAGAAAGTGATATCTGATAGAATATTGCGCCGACGTGGAAAAGGCGCGAAATTTGAAATTCATTTGGTGGAATCTAGCTCAGATGCGCGAGTTGGGTGAAATTTATTTTCTGGAATCTCGCGTAGTTTGGTGAGGGTCCAAGAACAAAGTGGCTTATAAGGTCATGACAAACAACTTTGCTCTTCGGACTCCCGCCCAACTTGCGCATCTGCGCGAGATTCAGGCTTTGTGTTAACCCAAAGCTGCTTATCTTGATAGATCGGATGGAGAGACATCGTTGTACTCTGCTATAGTAACACACTTTCAAATTGCCGCTACTATATTTAGTAGCGCGCTTATTTATCCATCATTCAATTTTCTGCGTGGTTGAAAGACATTCCTAATTATTGACCTTTTAGGGTCGCGCACCGGCCGAGCGAACACCGGTTTCGCCGGCCAAATTCGCAACTTTTACTTGTGTGGTGAGGAAATTCTTCTTGTTCAAATGGCGGCCAAGACCAATTCGATGGGAATTCGTCAGGGTCAAAGCGGCCATTGCTCAAATAGTCAATTCCGGAAGTGCCTTAACAGCGGGGAATGTGTGGAATTGTATGACTCATTCACATGCAACTGTTCAATGACACCTTTTGGAGGAGACAAATGCGAACAAGGTGACCTTTAAAAGTGCAACAGAGAAAGATAAGAGAAGAAACTCTGTAAATGTTTTGTACAAACCTTAAAATTCGAGCCAATACTGTTATTTGACCTTTTGATATTGGGTTGATCTTTGGTCACATGTATTGTTTCAGGATTAGTTTTGATCTAAGTAGGCTTGAAAGTTTTAAGTAAAACTGTGCTAAAGGTATGGCCTCAGAGCCATATTGTATCCAGAAACTACGGTAGTATTTTCTGGTTTGACTTGCACACCCTTGGGGCCCCAAGAGCAAGCTCCTTTTCTCCGTGATACCGCCAGAGTTCCTAAGAAGCAAATCTTCCTGAGACCACCCATCAGGTGCGCAAGATCTCGTGATCGTGACATTTTAACCAGTTCCCGAGATTCTGTCCTCAGTGGTTCAATCTCAATGTAAAATCACAAACTGAGCGTCGGGATTTGACATTTTAAAAAATTCTGAAGCATATAAACTTTCAATTAAATGCGTTCATTTCAGAGGTGGGAATGTGGGTGCCTCTCGGATCGCAAGTCTCGATTCCTTGGCAACATCCTTCACACATGAGCTCAACGTGCTACCGAATGAATATTTACACGGAATCCAAGGGAGTCTCATTGATCAGAGCCAAAGCACTGTTCGCTGACTCCTATTACAACATGTCCTTGAACGATAACGGTTAGTGAAAATTTTTGGATTATGCTCTGCATTGGGGAAGCATTCTACAATTTGGCCAAATATGGGCATCCGCTAAAAATACTTTAAAAAAGATCTTTATATATTCAGCAAAAGCCTATTCACCACCTGGACAACTCACTTCCAGAATTCAAGAGCTGAAATTTCGCAAAAATTCAGAGAAATCGATTGCGGTTTTGTATTCCTGAGTTTTTGTAATCCTTATAAGTTTTCGACCCATTGATTCCAGTCTGAGTTTAGTTTTGGCGTGGAACCAGTTTCTGGCATTCTACCATTTTCAGGGGTTAAAGCGGGAAGAACGACAGTAGCTTGAACTATGGTAAAGCCAATGTCGAGTCGTGGTCGAAAATTTATAAGGGTGCAGAATCTGGGCCGAAACCCATCGTAATTATTTTTCGAAGCGGTTTTTGATTTTTTTGGTGGATAGATGCCAGTGCCGTCAAATGGGTTGGTGCCGAAAAACCGCAAACGATAGTGAAAAATATGAAAACCATTCTATATCATTCCATTTAGGACATCTGAACGTGCAAATGTACGACGGCTTCTTCTTCCACCACAATGTTACATTCGACAAATTCCAGTTCAACGACGGTAAAATGAAGGACGTAAAGTTTTGTGCGTCAAAGAACGAGTTTAAGATTACGGTAACAAATCATACAACGAAAAATTTTATGGAAAAAATTTCAGGTAAACGAGGAAATCGCTGTGCTTCTAGAAGGAAACTTTTCGTTTTTCGTCAATTTGAATTCTTGGCATTTTGTGGATAAAAGTGAGATGGTACATTTTTTGATGAAATGAATCTTATTTGTTTTTTAGATTTCACCGGCTGCGTTTCAAGATTGAAAATAGGGAGTGGATTCCCGCTTAAAAACCCGCCTGGATCTCGACTCTCGTATTCAGGAGCCATAAAATTTAGCAGTTGTCCATTTGATCCAATGTAAGTTTTTTTAGAATTTTCATAGGCACTTCGATAAGTATAGTTTAAGGATCGCTATTTTTTTAATAGCTCAGACGTCAAATGTGGGACGAAATTCTCGGAAAAGCGGAACTGATTGTTAAAGTATTCTAGAAAGTTCCAAGTTACATTAGAAAACCTACCGAATATTTCTGATGTTATAAAACAATAAATACTATTAAATTAAATGCGGAACTCGGAAAATATGAAAGTTATGAGCCTTTAAAGTTAAATGATCAGGGACCAATGATCGTTGATCTCTTAAATTCCATGGGTCATACTTTCATATTTTTGGGCTTGGGAGTTAATTTAAAAAGCTGTTTATTCCTATCGGAGAGTAGCTTAGAATGGTGTATTACTTGGTTTCGGACCGCGAAATTGGCATTTCAGAAAAAAATATGAAAATTTTGATTTTCGCTACAGAAATTTGCAACATTTAGAAAATTTCGACAAAACAATATCAAATATGTAAAAATTTGCTTTTTTATTTCAATTTTTAGAGAATACCACAAGTCTCTTGAACAAGCGGAGATGGGCCTTGACACCATGGAATCGGACTCTGACATTCACATTACAGCCATTGTCAAAAGCCAACAAAGGCTACTCTTGATTACACGTAAGCATTTGCATCAATACCGCAATAATTCTTATTAGCAATGCTATACAGTCGATTCTCGATTTAAGGACACCCTAAGCCGGGCCCGAGGGGTGTCCTTAAATCGAGAGTCGACTGTATTACCAATGTCTTTCAACCACGCAGAAAATTGAATGATGGATAAATAAGCGCGCTACTAAATATAGTAGCGGCAATTTGAAAGTGTGTTACTATAGCAGAGTACAACGATGTCTCTCCATCCGATCTATCAAGATAAGCAGCTTTGGGCTCAACACAAAGTCTGAATCTCGCGCGCGTGCGCGAATTGGGTGGGGTCCCACGAGCAAAGTTGCTTGACATGGCCTTATAAGCAACTTTGCTCTTAGGACCCCAACCCAACCCGCGCATCTGCGCGAGATTCCACAAAATGCAATTTAAATTTCGCGCTTTTTTCAAGCTGGCACGCAGTTTCATATTATTGAATATTCTACGCAGTTGAAAGACATTGGAAATAATTACTCATTCATCAATTTTCACATCTCAATTCCCGAATTTCAGCGGCAATCGGTCTCCTCACCGCTTTCCTGCTCATGTTGGCATTGTGTCTATTCGTGTGGTATCTGCGAGGCAGGCCGGATGGAGTGTATAAGACCAACGAGGACATTCTCACCTACCGAAGCCCAAGCAAATCCGCGGAGCCTTTGGTGCAGAGGCCGGCCGGAGTTGACACCTCGTCGATGTTTACCAAAGAATATTTTTGCTAGGAATTTACTGTTATTTTGTGTTATTTTATAAAAACTGTCCGTAATGTTTTAGGGCATAGAAAAATTCCTATGTTTGTGGATTTCTGGATTTGATCCTAAATTTAATCCAGAAAAGCTGGCGTCTAATCACGGCGTGCACTGTCTTTTCTACCATAGAGGGAAACAGTACACTGCCCACTCTCTACAGGCTTTTTTTATTAACAGGCGACCAGTGATGTCAATATCCATGAAAAAACTATAGTATAGTTAAATAAACTATAGCATAAATGGCCAAAACCGAGAATTCCGTGTCTGGCCCTCCCGTCGTCTATTAACCATAACCCTGAGAGAGAAAGTAGTGTACTGTTCCCGCTATGGCAGAAAAGACAGCGCTCGCCGTGGTTAGACACCAGCTTTGGGTGACGGGACTGTCACTCAATCGATTATTTTGCTTTTCAAATAGTATAAAAAAATTATTCATCGGTCTCAGCATAGATAATATATTCGAAGGAATGTTATTTATTGAATTATAATTCCTATACCTCACCTGCTTTCATTCCACCTTTTAGGCGAGCAATATTTCTATTGGTTGTTCTCGAAATTTTTGTTTATTAATTGAGGAATAAATGTCAAGATTGATTTAATGCTTAACATAAAAATTTTTCGGGTGTATGTAGTTGGAATCGACCTAACGATATAGATAACATTTTGGGGGTCCGGGACCCCCAAAAAGTGGGTTATTCTGCTGGGGGGGGAAGACAGACACCAATCAACTTAGAGGGACCCGATAGTTAAGCTCAAACTTAAATTAATTTGGCAAATGGCCCCAGGTGCAGATGCCGCAGGTGCAGATGGGTCCAGGTGCAGATGGGCCCAGGTGCAGATGGGCCCAGGTGCAGATGGTTACTTACGTCCCAAACAATATGGCCGTTTATAGGCCTAGAAGCAGTTCAATGCGCGTCAGCGCATTCTAATATACTAACGCTTAACATACTACCCACAAACACAGACTCCCCAGATATTTATACTTTATTTTTTTACTAGCAGCGAAGCTGCTAGTAAAATTATTATTATATTATCTGGTGGTAAGTATTTCACTACGAATGAACCAATGAATGACTCAGTTAGAAAATATGGGTTTATCCCTCATTTAAGCCATTACTCATTCTTCTAGAATGCTCCAAAAAAGTTATACCAAGAATAACGGTTGTTAATGAAATGGCTGGTTCCCCTAATCCCATGATCATAAAAATCCTGAACTAAATCCTGAATAATTTTACGGTACTTAGCCAATTTTCAATTGGCGCCAAAAAAGTTTTGCCAAAAATGTGAATTTTTGACATTTTTAGGAAAAATTTTCTTTCGTTTGCAAAATTTGGTAAAAAATAGCAAAATTGTGTAAAAATTTTCAAATTCCCGCCAAAAAAGTTTGAATTTTTGGTAAATTTTGGAAAAATCCCATTTTGGGGGTTCTTTTTTAGGGGGCCTTAATTATTTCAATACCCCTCCAAGCGGGTGTCTATTTTAGGGGTTCAATTATAGGGGGTTTATATTAGAGAAAATACGGTATACCTCTCCACAAAGAAGCACCTATTCTTGAGCAATTCGCAATTTCAAGATCGGATGTTACCGATCCACGGTTGTGGATCGGTAACATCCGACGGCCGAAAGTCGAAAAGCGGTCATCTTCAAACCGATTTTGCGCACCAACGTGCCCTCAAGCCATAGCACGGTAATTAAGTCCAATTCAATATCAAGACGACCACCTCGAAGTTTTATGGATAGAGAGTGCCATGCGCCGTCGGCGACGGAAATTGCTGGAAGAAAAAAGTTAAGTTGGCTAAAATTGAAGCACAAAGGTTCATGAAACGGGAAAAATCAAAGAAAGAATGGAAAATGTGGAAATTTTTAGAAAAATGTGAAATGGGAATAGTCAGAAAACTAGGGATGGACGAGAGTCAAGGATGCGTAAGACTTTAATCTCGTGATTTGTAGGCCAATCAAAGTGTGTAAAAAAGTACGGTAACGTCAGTTTCCCTGAACTAAATTTGCACTTTCTGTACGACATAACTTCCTTATAAGGGGATATGATAAGGCTTAGGCAAGACTCATTCTTACACTTAAACTTGAGATCTGGCCTTAAGAGGAATTGAGGTAAGAGGAAACTGACCATTCAATTCCAGAAACGAACTATGCCAAATATGGCAGTGGAGAATGCAATGAGTGGGAGGTGAAACGACATACACTTTAGAGTAGTCTGCACAGTTTTTTTGAATTGTTCAACGGAAAATGAAAGAAAAGTAACAAAAACGAGTGTGGAAAAATATTCTTCTATCGAATTTTTGTCCTGCTACGCTGTATTATCTCCAATCCGCCGAAGAAAAGACGTGTTAATCAGGCACAGAACATGCCTTTATCGACATGCACAAAAGACATACACAATCAAAATAGATATCTGTGCTGTAATGCTTTGTTCAGCAAAGACAAACTTGTTTAAAAAAAATTATACAAAACCAATAGTTGTCAACATTTTCAGTTTTTGTTCGACTTTATGGCGTACTGAAAAATCGAGAAACTTTGCGAGTGTTGACAATACCCCGGTGTTTTCAATAGCGAGACCGAGACCGAGTCCGAGACCGAGACCGATACCGAGACCGACGTGTTTACAATCAACTTTTTCAAATTTTTGCACATTTTTTCAAAATTTTTTGTGCTAATATCTGAAAAAGTATTCTAGAATGTTTTAGAATGCTATATAGTGTTTAAAAAACAAAATATGGCAATTTTTTATAACAAATTCTGGCATTTTTTGGCTTTCTCAGAAAATGCCTTACCGAGACCGATACCGATGTGCTCACAATCAACTTTTTCAGAATTTTGTGTGGTAAGTTATTCTAGAATGCTCTAGAATACTTTAAAAACTATTTCTTGAGCCCAATTAAGCGGATTTGAGCTGATTTTGAGTGGATTTAAGCTATATTTTATTCATATGACGCAGATTTGATGAGATTTAGAAGCAGATTAAGATGGTTTTGAGCTGGTTTAAGATGGTTTTGAACTGGATTGAGCTGCAATGGATTCATATTAAGTGGATTTCATGAGAAGCTGAGTGAGATTAAGCGGATTTGAGCTGTTTTTAAGCGAGATTAAGATGGATTTAAGCCGCATTACGCGGTTTTGAGCTGATTTTGTGCTAGATTAAGGTGTTTCGACTGGATTGAGATCGATTTAAGCAGGTTCTCAGTGGAATTAAGCGAATTTGAGCTGTTTTTAAGGACGGCACCCCATAGTCGCCCCCCGACATAGTCGCCCCCCCATAGTCGCCCCCTCCCCATAGACGCCCCCCCCCCCCCCCCATAGTCGCCCCCCATAGTCGCCCCCCCCATAGTCGCTTTCCCCCTGGTAAAAACGGCTCCCCAGCCGTTTTTAAGGTCCAGAATTTATTTATCCTAAGGAAATATAGTATGAAAAATGTGCCTTGAAGTAGCTATGGAGAAGTACACCAGATATTTGTGCCGGAAGAATATTTTTACCAAATATTTATATGATTACATATTTAAAACGACTTCCCGGTCGTTTTATATTTAAACCGACCGGGGAGTCGGTTTAAATCGTCGGGTTACGGAATGTTTTACATCTTATAAATAAACCGACTTGTAGGTCTGTTTTAATATAGTCACTTAAATTATAAGGAATATTTAAAACGACTTCCCGGTCGTTTTATATTTAAACCGACTGGGGAGTCGTTTTAAGTATAGTGGCGTATTACAAAAATGCTAAGCATTACTAAATATTACGGTTATTTAGAAAAATAACAAAATATGTATGAAAAAGTATGAAAAATAACAAAATAACACATAAAATTAAAAAATATAATTTTATAAAAATATTTTCAGCACAAATATCTTGGGTACTTCTCCATAGGCACTACAAGGCATATTTTTCACACTATATTTCTTTATTTATATACAATAAATAAATTCTGGACCTTAAAAATGGCCGGGGAGCCGTTTTTACGAAGGGGGCGACTATGGGGGGGCGACTATGGGGGTAAATTCTGAAACCCGAAAACGACAGTGCAGTCGTTTATATATAAAATTAATACCTCTGTACAGTTACAAATACAGATAACTTTGTTAAAAATAGTAACAAACTATGAAAAATAATAAAATATGGAATCATATAAATATTTGGTAAAAATATTCTTCCGGAACAAATATCCGGTGTACTTCTCCATAGGTACTTCATGGCAGATTTTTCATACTATGTTTCCTTAGGATAAATAAATTGAGAAACTTTAAAACGACTTCCCGGTCGTTTTATATTTAAAGCGACCGTGGAGTCATTTTATATATTAAATTAATACCTCTGTACAGTTACAAATATAGGTCAATTAATACCTCTGTACAGTTACAAATACAGGTAATTTTGTTAAAAATAGTAACAAACTATGAAAAATAATAAAATATGGAATCATATAAATATTTGGTAAAAATATTCTTCCGGAACAAATATCCGGTGTACTTCTCCATAGGTACTTCATGGCAGATTTTTCATACTATGTTTCCTTAGGATAAATAAATTGAGAAACTTTAAAACGACTTCCCGGTCGTTTTATATTTAAAGCGACCGTGGAGTCGTTTTATATATAAAATTAATACCTCTGTACAGTTACAAATATAGGTACAATTAATACCTCTCTACAGTTACAAATACAGGCAATTTTGTTAAAAATAGTAACAAACAATGAAAAATAATAAAATATGTAATCATATAAATATTTGGTAAAATATTCTTCCGGAACAAATATCTGGTGTACTTCTCCATAGCTACTTCAAGGCACATTTTTCATACTATATTTCCTTAGGATAAATAAATTATGGACCTTAAAAACGGCTGGGGAGCCGTTTTTACCAGGGGGGGCGACTATGGGGGGGGGCGACTATGGGGGGGGGCGACTATGGGGGGGGCGACTATGGGGGGGCGACTATGGGGGGGCGACTATGGGGGGGGCGACTATGTCGGGGGGGGGGCGACTATGTCTTTTTGCTGTTTTTAAGCGAGATTATGATGGATTAGAGCTAGTTTCGAGGGGTTTACGGCGGATTAAGCTATATTTTATTCGTATTACGTCGATTTGATGAGATTTAGAAGCAGATTAAGATGGTTTGGTGCTGAATTGAGCTGCACCTGATTCATATTAACTGGATTTCATGAGAAACTGAGTGAGATAAAGCGGATTTGAGCTGGTTTTCAGCGGGATTAAGCGGATTTGAGCTAATTTTGAGTGGGATTAAGCGGATTTGAGCCGTTTTTAAGCGAGATTATGACGGATTCAGCTGGTTTTCACTGGAATTAAGCGGATTTGAGCTGGTTTTGAGTGGGATTTAGCGGGTTTGGGCAGGTTTTCAGTGGGATTAAGCAGATTTGAGCTGGTTTCGAGTGGGATTAAGGGGATTTGAGCTGGTTTTCAGCGGGATTAAGTGGATTTGAGCTGGTTTTCAGTGGGATTAAGTGGATTTGAGCTGGTTTTCAGCGATATTAAGTGGATTTGAGTTGTTTTTAAGCGAGATAAAGCAGATTTGAGCTGGTTTTCACTGGAATTAAGCGGATATTAGCTGATTTTGAGTGGGAATAAGCAGAATTTAGCTGGTTTTCAGCGGGATTAAGTCGATTTGATCCGGATTAAGTGGTTTTGAGCTGGTTTTGTGCTGGCTTAAGCGAATTTGATCTGAGTTTGAGTAGGATTAAGTTTGAATAAGCTGGATGTGATTGATATTGAGTAAGTTTGATGAGCAGTTGAGTGGGAATATGTGGATGTGCGCTCGATTAAGGTGGATTTGAGCAGATTTTATGCCGGATTAAGATGGATTTTAGCCGGAATAAGCTGGATTTGAGCCGGATTAAGTGGTTTTGAGCTGGTTAAGATGAATTTTAGCCGGTTTTGTGTGGTTTTGAGCTGATTTTGTGTGGGATTAAGCGAATATAAGCTGGTTTGAGGAAAATCGTGTTTCCGAAATTTTGCCGCTTTCACATATATAGGGTTTTTTGATGCGGGGAATCCGAATTTGACGTCAGATTTTAGTTGGTCCCGACACGAAAAGACGAAAAACCGGTATTTTCTTCAAAAAATGGGCTTTTTTGGTCCAAAATGACCCCAAAAATGGCAATTTTTAACGCGATATGAAGAAACTAATTGCAGATTCGGAATCAGCGCATCGAAATACCCCTAAAAACACATTTTTCGTAATACTGCTACACATTTTCAAAAAAATCGATTTTTTTTGAAAAACCATGTGGTCCCCCCTATGGTCTGAAAATGGCAAAAAATCAAAATTTTTGAGATTTGTTGCAAATTGTGTTTTTAGGGGTATTTCGATGCGCTGATTCCGAATCTGCAATTAGTTTCTTCATATCGCGTCAAAAATTGCCATTTTTGATCTATTTTTGGCCAAAAATGGCCATTTTTTGAAGAAAATAGCGGTTTTCCATATTTTCGTGGCAGGACCAACAAAAATCTGACCTCAAATTCGGATTCCTCGCATCGAAAAACCCCTATATTGGTGAAATCGGCAAAGTTCTCTGACAAATTCTCACCTCTTTAGGTGGTCAAATAACAAAATATCGGCGTTTTGGCCGAAAATATCAAAAATGACCAAATTCTTATAGCAAACAGGTGACTTCGTAAATTTAAAAGCAGCAATATTCTAAATGACCGATATTTACAATATAAATCATAAAACAATACACTTTTCCTACTCAAATCCCGTAAAAACACGTTTTTAAGATTTGGCGCGAATTCAAATTTTAAATAAATTTTCTCGTTTCTGTAGCTCACGGGCTTTCAAAAGAGTTATTACTCATAAAAAACGGCTGACAGGATCCTTAGATATAAAATCTCGAATTATGGTCAAATAATAGGGTAAATATGTGCGTTTTCTGCATTTGGGCAGAATGCCAAGAAAACGCCAAAAATGTGATAATTTGTTAAAATATAATGTCATATTCGGATTCAGGACAAAAAATTACCCCTAGAAGCATATTTTGTGCGGAGACTTCTTCGATTTTGGCAAAATTCCCGAAAAATGACCATATTTGGGCATAATGCCAAAAACCGCCAAAAATTCAAATTTGGTGTCAAATCTGACAGAAAATCTGAATTCCCCGTGGCCGATAACCCTAATAGCAGTCTTTGCCACTTTTCCACCACGTATTTCCTCTCAATTTGGAAATAGCTGAAAATGGGCGAGACCGACACCGAGACCGACGAAATTAGCAAATTGAAAATCGAAATTCTCGACATTTTTCAAAAACTCGACGACTGCGATGTTATTTCATAAAACGGAGCCCAGGACAAAGAATTTATAGAAAAATGCGATTTTTTGGCGAAGGTCAATTTTCATCGGTCTCGGTCTCGGTCGCGCCATCGGTCTCGGTCTCGGTCGTTGATTGTAAACACGTCGGTCTCGGTCTCGGTCTCGGACTCGGTATCGGTCTCGGTCTCGGTCGCTATTGTAAACACATCGGTCGGTCCGTCGGTCTCGGTCTCGGTCGCTATTGTAAACACATCGGTCGGTCCGTCGGTCTCGGTACCGCTATTGAAAACAGGCCTTACCTAACCTAAAAAGTCCAATTTTATAAGATCCCCGTTTTGAAATAAGTTTGAAAATAAAATTCTGTTTGAACACAGAGATTTTCATTTCACAACATAAAACTTTATTATTATTTTACTTGCAAACACACTTCGGATGATTCATGAAGCAAAGCGGTAAAGAGTTATGTTGTGAAGTGGAAGTCTCTTTGTTCAAATGGGAGCATTATTTTAGTCAGGAGTTGTAGAAAATCATGATTTTTTGAATTGGGTAAATGTCATTTCTCATTTAAATTCATAGAGATTGAAGCACAAAGTCTCAAAAAAACTTACAAATTTGTTTTGGTAATGTGCAAAGTTTGAAGAAAAAATTAAAACGAGAATAATTAAAAAATTCGGAATTTATTTGAAACACCTTGGAATGTCTGAAATGGTTGAATTTGTTGAACAAAGGCACATTTTCTTAAAGGATTTAAAAATACTGGAAGGATTCAGCAGGAAACAAAAAAAGGAGCAAAAATTCAGCTATTCTTTCAGGTTTTCCAGATCTGTGGATCTTTATCCTGAGTTAAGGATGAGGTATCAATGATATGCGAAGAAGTATTTAAGGATCACTATTCATATCACTTGAGTGACCTGAGTGTATCCTTAACGTTATACTGTGCTCAAAAAATTACTTGCTCCGCAAAATTTCCTTTTTTACGATTGAAAACTGTTTTTAGTAAACCATTGCTTTTACTGTTAGCTAGCTTCTTTTTCATCGAACCCTGCTCTAGCTAGCAAAAGGGGTTTCTGAAAAGAAACTACTCTCTCTCCAAAGTTTGAGATTTTCCAATAAATCGTTTAATTGATTCTTAGGTTAATTGCTAATTAATAAAACGTATAGTTTTTAATGAAAATGCATTGACACTTTATACATCGTCTGACGCAATAAAAGTTCAGCGCAAAATGTAAGAGCGCAGAGAACATTTCTGACCGCTCCAACGGTTTGTGTCGATTTTTCTCGCGAGAAATTTGCGAAAAATATTCAAAATCTCAATGTCAGTTTTCGTGAAATAAGCCAATTTTTGAAAATTTTCTGCATGCGCCGCGTTTTTTCTTTCTATGTTTCGTCGTGTCTTGGGTAATACCAAAAGTAAGCAAAACTTTTGTTATAACACAATGCCAAAAGTCTATGCCATTTAAACAATAATTTGCAAAAACTTCTGAGCATTCGCATCACTTTCCTCTCTGTAATTTTCTTTGCCTAGTTTAGTGCATAGTCCATATTTGGACTTTTCCTTAAGTGACTTTTTCAGGCGACTTTCCTAATTCTGTCGCAGTACGGGTGCTTTGAATGAGACAAAAGTTAATTTACTCTCTGACCGGAATCTCAACGATTGGAGCCGCTTCTCATTTTATTCACTCCAAGAATGAGTCGGTGCCAGAGGGAACGTCTCAGGAGCTGGAATCTTTTCGGTGTTCGCTTAAGAAAGATTACTTACAAACCCGCTCGGAAGCCGAGAAAAGAGCAGAAGCGGCCGTGAAGCGATATATGGTTTGTTTTTACATTTCCGCTATAAATGTTTCGGATTTTTTAAACATAGTATTAAGTTTAAGTGTGATCTTAAGTGTGAAACTTTGAGTATTAACTGCGAATGGTTCTTAGAATAGTTCTTAGTTCTCACAAAATTTAGACATAAACTTAGAGTTCAGCTTTGAAATTTAACCACAGCGCCAATTGGAGCTTAGGCTTAAGTTCGCGCTTAAGCATAAGCTTAATGGTCTATATATGAAATCAGACTTTGACCTTTTAGCACAATCAATGATCAATTTTAAATTCAGAGCAATTGTATAATAGAGCTTAAGTGCAGGTTTCCTCATTGGTTGCATCCAATCATAGATCAGCAAATGTGGCGCAAATTCAAACGGAATATCGATTTGATTCTCCTATCCGATTTGATTCTCCTATTCATTGTTTTGATTCAAACTTATCCTGAAAGTAGGAGGCAGAATTTTTGCATACTTTTAAAGCATTAGAAATTAAAAAAAATAAAAATGATTCGAAAAATTTGGAAATTTTCAAAATTTTTCATTCAGATTGTGAACGGTGTTCCGGGAGTGTCCGTTGGAGTGTCTGTGAAAAGTGCAACAGTTTGGCAGCGCGGTTTCGGCTTTTCCGATGTGGAGACAAATTCACCGTGCACGCCGCATACCGTTATGAGAATTGCGTCAATCAGCAAGTCCGTCACCTCGGCCATAGCCGGTAAACTCATCCAAAGCGGAAAGTTGGACGTCGACAAGTCGATCTATGTATGATATTCAAGGATTTTAGATTTTATGATATGATAGTATAGTGCAGAAATTATTTTAGGAATACCTGCCGGATTTCCCGAAGAAAAAAGTAGATGGGGAGGAAGTCGATATAACGATGAGGCAATTGATGTCGCATATGAGCGGAGTCAGACACTATCCAAAGAAGGACGAGGTTAGTGCTTACTCGGAGCTTATTTTGAACTATTTTTGAGCTTGAATTGTTATTGAGATGCAAACTTTGGATAGGAATAGTCTAGGGTGATGTCTGGGATCGATACATATCAACTGCACAGATCTATGCATTTTTTGGACAGAAATCTTATTTTTCTTAAAAACTCATTTTTATAACGAAAAGTGTATAAACTGATATTATTGACTATATGTCAAAATTATGAGAGGAATATATTTTTGGGTACTTGTCGGTTATCTGTGTGCCAAAAGTCAAAATTTCAAAATAGCCTAGTCAGTGCCTTCAAAATGATTGTAAAAGTGATGAGTCAGTGCTTTTCCACTCTAACCTATTTCGCAGGATATATGTCGGTCGGGGAGGGGGGGTCCCGGTTTTGGAACTTTTCGAGTTCCCTCGATACAGGGACGCATGATAGCTCAAAATGCTCCCCAGAGAATTCTAAGAACGAATCCAGAAAACTTTTTTTGGGGCGATCTCAAAAAGTGGCTTTTTTTGGCCAAAAAGTGTCATTTTTCAGGTTTTTCTGGAAATGGTCATATCTTTTCGAGTTCCCTCGATACAGGGACGCACGATAGCTCACTGATGAGCTGTAGACAGCGAAACCCTCGAAAATAGTATGCCTATGAAAACCACTCGATATAAAAACCGTGAAATATAAAAATGCATACTGATGGCGGTGCGCGAAGCGCCGCGGATGCACGCTAACCGCGAAAAAAAAACAAGAGAAAACCCGCCGATTCGAGGCGGTAATCCGCCGAGAATCGGCGGGTTTTCTCTTGTTTTTTTTTTATTCCTCTATCTTACAAATTACAACCACTATAAAGCAATGACTCATCACTTTTACAATTATTTTGAAGGCACTAACTAGGCTTTTTTTAATTTGACTTTTGGGACACAGATAACCGACAAGTACCTATTTTTGACGCTGGGGTATCTGAATTCTGGAGTATCAAAAATTGCATTTTAGGCAAAAACGCTTTTTTGCAATTTCTACTAAAATCCCACATTTGGCATTGTAGAAGAAATCGAACTTCATAAATATATTCCTCTTACCATTTTGACATAAAATCAGTAACATCAAATTTTACACATTCCGTCATAAAAAATGAGCGTTTACGCAAAATAAGATTTCTCTGCAAAAACAGCAACAACGGGACTAATTCGTTTCGATTCATATAGGCATGCTAAACTAAACCCAAAACTTTCCTGCAAATTCAAGTTTGAATTTTGCACCAAATACAAGGCAAATACATCGCCAATGCCTTGTGTTTGGTGCAAAATTCAAACTTGAATTTGCAGGAAAGTTTTGGGTTTAATTTATATACCAAAATGTTCCTCCGGAAGCTAAGAAACAGTTTGGTAAATAACATGGCTATACGAATCATGAATCATCAAAATAAAAATTGCTCCAACTTGATTTCGGACTATAGGGCGGACCCATTCCATGGAACAAAATGTAGATTATCGTTGAGATTTTTTAGCATTTTAGACCATTCTAGAAACCTTATAATCTCTTGAACTTTCTAGAATACCTAGAATAGTTTTCTCTTAGAAACTACGACATGATGGTGTTATTTTCAAAAAAAAAGTTTTTATTTTGGGCGAAAATTGAGCAATGGTACGCATTCTGGAAGCTTCTGGGGATCTAAAACTTCTAGAATATTCTATTTTGTATGTTCGTTTGGTGAGCGAAACGTCGCGTACCAATAGGTTACCTTAGAATGAGCCGGATTTTAAGCTAACTTTATAGATTACATTCTTTAAAGTGTGTAGTATTTAAGTTACTTTGAATACTTTCCACTTCTGCATTTTTAAAACTTTAATACGATTTTGTAAAAACGATTTTTAAGAAAAATTCCGATGCCAAAAAAGAAGAAACGAACCAGAAAAACGACCAGTTGCCAACCGATCAGTCCAGCCCAAAGCCAAACGAGACAGTTATGAAAGATCGGGAAGAAGAAAACCAAGGCCCTGACTCGAGATACGAAGAATTCCACTCAAACAAAAAGTACGACTCAGTGTCTGCAGCGTTGGAACTATTCAAGAACGACCCCTTGCTGCACAAACCAGGGACCAAATTCTTCTACACCACACACGGATTCACTTTGGTGAGCGCAGTTTTGGAAAAATGCGCTGAGAAGTCATTTCAGGTGATGGTAAAGGTGAACGTTTTTCTTACCTTAATTTTTGAGCCTTAGTTTAGAGTTTTAGGAACTGTGTCACGAATTGGGCCTGAGGAATACTTCGACTGACGTGAAACTTGGCATCGTGGGAAACCGGTCCAAGTAAGTGTGAAGAAAACGATATAGGAATACTAAGGAATACTAATACTTTACTAGTTTTTTATGTACCGTTAGAAAATTAGTATTTTATAGGTGTAATCGGAATATAGATTACATCTATATTTGTAATCTTACTAGAAGTAATTCCATAACGCAAGAAATTATGAAAGTGACTGACAAAATAAGACTTATTTTGTCAAACACTTAGACTTAAAATAAGGGACTTAAAAGGACTTATTTAATAAGTCCTTTTCAATCTCAATATGCTTGCAATTAAATCGGAAAAATGTGTCCAAAAATATCTAAGTAGAACGGGAAAAAGTTTCCGTATTTCCTCTAATATAAACCCCCCTATAATTGAAGTCCCCTATAATAGACACCCTAAAGAAAGATAAATAGTGTGTAAAAATGAGAAGTTAGAGAAAAATTTTGCCCAAATTTGGGGATTGAAATAATTAAACCCCCGGGGCTTATATTAGAGGAAATACGGTATGCTATTGAATGGCATCCACTGGCGCCAATTCAAATCGACATATTCAAATCAGTCCTCTGGTTTTCCAATAGGCAGTATGACCACTCAAAATATACCAGGCAACGACATAATTTCGCGGAATTTTATTTATGCGTTTAAATAGGGGCCATTTCAGTTTAGCCCGCTTAGAAAGGGCTAGCTTGAATCTGATATTGCTAGCCCCTTCCAGATTACGATTTATGAGGGGGATTAGCGATATCAGATTTAAACAGCCCTTGTAGAGTTGCAAAACGCACAAATAAATTCCGCGAAGTTATGTCCCCACCTTATGTCCATATAAGATCCTTGTGAAAAATTTGAGTTGTCATATGTCATTCTGTTAGTGACCCGAATTGGTAATCGCACGTGGCAAAGCTTAAGCTTTTGTCTCTTCGAGCCTAACTTTTTTAACCGATGACAGAATCGGAATAATTAGTCTTTAATCAAATCACCTTTAAAACATCCCAAAAATTTATGATTTATAATAATAGTCACGTACAATTTTCAGATACTATCGTCGAAACAAACATCACAAGTTGGAACACACTCCCGAGGTTGACAACTCTTGCAAATGGGCTGGAGGCGGTCTCATTTCAAACGTGGAGGATTTGCTCATTTTTGGAAATGCTATGCTCTACAGGTACTTTTCTGATGTTTATTAACATTTTTCTCGAATACGAATTCTATAAAATATTTTTATAAAATAAGAGATCAGTTTTGTTTTTTATTTAAGGAAATAGTTCCGCAAAAGAGTTTGTATTCTGAAGAGTTTAAGAGTACTTTTTCAGTGCATTGATCTTTAATCCCGTTGCTAAGTACTAAATTTACCAAATTTGGCACAGAAAAAATTGTCTTTCTCTATGATTCCTATACTTTTTAGTTCCCAATCAACCTCTGGGTCCAGCCCTCGCGCATTCCTTCAACGAGAGACAATCTTGAAACTCTTCAACAGCGAAGTTTTGATGCCGACCAAGACCCACGGGCCAAACGTCTATCACTATGGACTCGGATGGCAAAAAGTCGAAGCGGTGCCTCAAGTCGGCGGAACTCCCGAAAACCGCGCAGCCGGATATATTTTCCACAGCGGAGCGGCCGTGGGTGCTTCGTCGATTTTGTTGATAAAGCCGATTAGCAATGCTCCAAAGGATTCTGGAAAAGCTGAGGGCGTTTGTGTGGCCGTTTTGTCAAATTTGCAGGTAATTTAGACATTTAAGCCATGGCATAGTGGTCTTATTAGGACCAAAAATGCATGTTAAAATCACCCAAAATTTTAGGTCAGGTTAGTGAAAACGAAATAATACATAATAATAGTCAAATTTTATCAATCCAGGAAATCGTAAAAAATTTGTTCACTTGTTTTGTCGCGTAGATTCCTTGTCTTTCCTGATTAGTTCAGGATTTTTTAGACTATTCCAAGCTTTGAATTATGCATTAGTGTGGATTGAAAATGCAAATTCAAAAGTAACAATTTCAGGACTCTGGCCACGGTATAATCGCTCTCGCTCTGGAATTGGCGGATATCTTCAAAATTGATTAATTTTATCGCGGAAATTCAATTTTCTCGTTCCAAGCTCAAAATTGCGACTGCGATATGAATTTATTAGGTCTTTCATAATGTTGTGATAATGTTTCTAATAAATTATTGAAATAGTACATTTATTACGCTATATTCTGTTCTTGAAATAAATTTACAACTCGTTCTGCAAATGCCAAACTAGCCATCCATATATTGGATCTTATCCTATATAGTAAGAGGGCCAAGGATGTAAGTCACAAAATTTACATACAATGCCCAGCACGTTCCACGGCACATCCGGAAATGTCTGCTATCTTTTGTAAGCCTCGGTGAGGTAAAACATGAAAAAATATTCCTACCCCTGGGAGAAACTGTCCACACTGTTAAACATTGTGGACACACTATTTAACAGTGTGTCCGTTGTCGCCTGGCGGTCAACAATGGACTCCTGAGGGCCGCAGGCCCGAGGATAATACATTGTGTCATATCCACTCATACCTAAATATATTCTAAGTGCGGAGCACCTGTGGCCAACTACTATCCAATTTTCTCAAAATGGAATAGCGAAATCCAAGAAAATCCAAATTCGGTTTCGCCAACGAATAAAAATAATGAAAAATGCAAAATTCTGCGCTGTTGAAAGTGTATCATAAAACACTAGGATTTCACCTAGCTGAATCTAAATCCGTTTTGAGAAACTTACCGGTTTGCCGAATTATCGAATCCCGAATAATTTTCCCAATTCCGTAGTCTTTTATATTGTATAGCAAACAATTTTTACTAATTTTATTAGACACCCGAACATAAAAACTAAGCCAAAGTGTGACACAAAACCATTTTCTACTGTGTTTCAACCAAGACCAGGTAATAACTGTTGCACAAAACACGGTCTTGGTTGAAGCATTCAAATCAACTTTATAGAATAACAATCACAGAAGGACAAAACTTATAGAAACAATGAAATAAATATCCTCATATCCACAACCACAAATACGATAACAGAACTGCTTTGGGAAGACAGTTGCAAAAAGTTGCGAAAATTTGCCCTTTTACCATTACCAAAAAATTCGATCATGAGTGCAAGATTAGAGTACTCAATTTCCATGGGCAAATTTTCCGAACAGAGTAATAAATTATAACAAGAGAGAGAATCGCGCACCATATGGGTGACATTACACGTGACAAATACAAGAAACATTGGTAGTCTACGCGGGATTAGTTGGAGATATGCGACACTAATAATTTAGTCATTTGATTATTTGGCGATATGTCATAAGAAAACGTACACATAGCTGCTGGTCAAATTTGGATTATGCATGGGCTGACCCCGAATCGATTTTTTTCTGGATTTTTCGTATTCCGGTTTTTCTAATAATTTTGGACTTTCATAAAAGTTGCAATATTTTATCAGAAAAAAGCAAAAAATTTCATTGCGGAAACGTTAAAACGCCGATTCAGAATCACAAAAGCCATAATTTTTGGTAAAAACAATAATAAATTCGAGAATGAACAGCGGACAATTTCATTTACTTCTGCTTCTTTGCTTCTGGCGACGACGGCTGATCATCTGCGATATCGTTGGCCTGAAAATTATGTAATTAATTTTGAATCAAACAATACATTTCGACATATTTACTAATATCCCTTAAACTACATTTTCGCGCTAATTCAAAAAAATACAAAAAAGCACGCTGAAAACGAAATAAATGAAAGTACAAACCTCATCGCTCTTGGCCTTCTTTTGGTTCTTGGTCGCAGCACCTTTGGCCTTGACTGGTTTTTGAGTGCGTTCACGGAAGCGACCAAAGTGGAACATGCAGAAGTTGAAGAGCATGTACAGTTGCACCAAAACGATAACCACCAACGTGTTCAGTCTAAAGGTTTTTTGATTAACTGTTTCTAACTAAACTCTGCTAGATTGCTAGAAATTTAACTATTAAAGATTTTGTCTTCTCTGGTTAGACGCAGCTAGGCTTACGCATAGATCATATAAAAGTTGATTTCTTGCCTGACATGAGAAAAAAGACTCTAACTCTGATTTTCTTCATGCCTGGTACGAATGCAAAAAAATACAATCTTCCAAAAAAGTATGGCCTATGAGTATCCTTGTTTGTGCTTAACAGAAAAAGACTAGGTCAGACCGGTTCAAGACCAGATTTTTAGACATAGCGATGTTTAAAAGTGTCTTCTAAGGACGGTACCTGTGCCAAATGTGACCTGAATATATAGAAACCCAGGTTCTAGAACAATCTGAATACTTATAAAATATGTTTTAAGCTTGTTGAGAGCATTCCGGGTACATTTAATAAGAATATGGATTGTTCTAGAATATTCTGGAATCTGGACTTCTATATGTGCAGGTCACATTCGGCACAAGCTTCATAATTATATGACATAAAATAATCTGAAAGGTTACCTGACAACCTGAGTGTTCCAGTTTCCATTTGGCACATCGATGAAAGGCGTCTCGTGGGAGCGAAGTCCATACCAAAGCGTTAGCACCGAAACCAAAACGATTGCGAATCGAATGATCACGAAAATTCCGTTCCAAGCTTTGAATCTGAAACCAATCCGTAAAATATTCATCTGCAAAACCTATTTTAAAAAAAGTTACGCTGTGGAAGCCTTTTTTACCTTTCCGGTAAAGTAAAGCAAGCGGCTCAGGTGGAACACAGACTGGGAAACGTATTCCAAGAACAATAGAGCCAAAGCGAGGCGATTGAAGCTGAAACGAATGTTTGAAGAATGCCCTTTTAAAGTGCAAAAGTTACTTTGCAAAGTAGGCCAGGGCTGTGAATCCAAAGAAGAGGATGCTGTAGACGGTTCGGGATCGAATTTCATCTCGCTTCAGTTTTTGGAAATAAAACTCCGGAAACTGGTGGATCCAGTAGGAGATCTGAAAGTATGAATAATTTGGATACAATTGTACTCTGTGATTTATATCTGTTTTCATATTTTTAGTTATCAAAACTCAAAGACAAGGGAATGGGACTACCTGGGGGCGATCTCGACTTCCTGCGGCAGGCTACCGAGAAAATTAGAATGGAAGGCAAGGCCCAATGTAGGTTTAACTCAAGAGGTTTAATTCACCAGCTGAGTTGAATCCTACCAGCTAGTATTCATGTAGCCGAATCCCGATACCTGCATTGCACACAGGGATGTATACCTGAGTGCACTTCCATGTGGATATAAATCCGGTGGTACTGGGTGGTGTAAGGAAAATTTGGCGACGATTCATTCAGTTTTAATAAATGAGCTGCCGTGGCAATTCTCCTCTAAGTTTTCAATATAACCAGAACTTTTCATACTCATTGGGAAAATAAATCGTCAATGAGCTCTATCGCTGGTATTTATTCTTTAAAGTGCAAGATTCGACTAAAAGTGCAGTAATCTTCCAGAAAATTTTCATACTTCAGAGCGTCAAATTTGATATTCTTATTTATCTAGCACCGAAGACCAATTTTAAAAATCCTATACAAGTAAAAATTTATACAAACCTGGAAGATGAAGAAAAGCTTGGTGCTGAGCGTAATGTGTCGGTGTGCTTCGGGGTATCCGTTCCACAACAGAGTAAAATCCTTGTGAAGGCCCATTTCGTGCAAAATGTATCCGGCGTGGATCAAAGAGTAGGTACTGAAGACAAACAGTTGGCCGCTTTCATTGGATTTGGTCTGTCGGGTCTTGCTCAAATGGAGTCGGCGCGACATTTTGTCGATGAAATATTCCTGAAATTTAAGATTTTGGAAGCCGTTATAGTGTTTTTCTGGAAGTTTGACATAAAATGTTTCAAAATTTGGGAATTTTATTGGCAAAGTTTCAAGGATTGGTTGGCTAAGAAGAGCTCAATATCCTATAAAGTACTTTTATAAGTATATATACAAAGTACATCGTTACTATACGAGTCGTTTATTTCTGACACCCTATTTACCTTAGAGTACATTCTAAAGGTAAATTTACCTGGATAGCACAGTGTACCGCAATCCAGACGAGAGCATAGAAGAAGAGCGCTGGCAAGTCACGAAGGCCGCTTCTGTACAATAATTGTGGTTCTAAAACGCTTTTCATCTCAATATTTGAATAATGATGTTTAGGTTTCAGTTTTTGCTAAGCCAAAACAGTTAACAGATTCTAGTATGAATACAAAAAAATTATAAACATTATCATCTTAGGATAAATCCTCGAACATTCAAAATTATCAAAGGACATTTGATAATTACATACAAAAAACTTGTAAAAATTCTAGAATGTTTTGAGACATTGCTGAGTTGTCCTTGAACGGTGTATAACAGGGGTGGGCTTCGGATTCGGGATTCGGAGGTACTTTTTCGGTTGGGAGGAGGCAGGAATTTCCATATATTTTTATATAGCTATTTTTTGCTAAAAATCAATAGGGGGACCCTATGATTTGAAAAAAATTATTTTCTGAAATATTCATTAAATTAATCAATAGGGTCCCCCCCATTGATTTTTCTGACAAAAAATTTTCTAAAAAAAATTTTTTTTTTTAAACGATAGGGGGTACCCTATGGTATGAAAAAATTATTTTCAGAAATATTCGTCAAAAAATTAATAGGGTCCCCCCTATTGATTTTCAGCAAAAAAATAGCTATATAAAAATGTATGGAAATCCCCCCTCCCCCGATAACCCAAAAAGGGCGAAAATTTTTTAAAATTTTGGGAATATAGTGGAAATTTTCATTGACAGGTGACTCCAAACTTCAAAATTTTCGCCTGCGGCGCTATTTTTTTTGAATTCTTCTTATTAGATAATTTCCTTATTATTATGCTTGTTTTTTGTTTTAAACAACATTTTGTTTCTAAACAACATAAGACTTGTTTTAGACAACTTTTGTCTCGTTAAGCACTATTAGCGTATAAAATTAATCTCCTATTCTTGAGCTTAGGACCATTGGTGAAGAAGGAAAATTAGCGCCGCAGGCGAAATTTTTCGAAAAATTACGCTGATTTCTCTCTTTTCCCTTTCTAAAAATTTGTTGGCCGAAAATTTGTTAAATTTTCAATAAATAATTAAAAAGTTTTTCCTATTTCTGATAAAATACAATGGTATTGGGCAACAAAAAAGCGCCACGGGCAAAAATTCTTGCAAAAATTTGCTCTCTCTTTAAAAAATTGGCTAAAAATCATTGAAACGAATTATAGCATTTAATAGGAGGAGAGTTAAGTTTGATATTTAATTTTGAAGGAGAAACGGTAGCCAAATAGCGCCGCAGGCGAAAATTTTCTAATTTTGGAATGGTGGTTCATTAAAATTTTCTAAAATTTTTCCCGGCCGCGCCCTATCGGGTATGGCCGGCGGGAATTTAAATTTGAATCCGCGGCCGAGTGCATTCTTAGGATCGGATCGGGAATGGCCAAAAAACCAATCGGATCCGAATCCCGAAAAACCCGATATTTCCGATCCGATCTCCCAGCTCTGGTGTGAACCTTGAATCTTGCTTGCATTCTTGTTTAGAATGCGGAAAAGTAAGAAGAAAAATAGCGCCGTTTAAAATTTATAGGCAGATAATAGTACGGAATAATAGGCGAAATTTTTCGCCCATCGGTAGGCAAATTTGCTGAGAAATTGTAATAAAATAAGTAAAAATATGACAAAATGGCTAAAAAAGTAAAAAAAAAATGGCCAAAAACCGTTTTTTCGTGGATAATATCAATGGAACCTGATAACAAATGACGTATATGTAAATTGAAACAATAATTGATAATATAAATGCACCGAAAATTGTAAAAAATATGGATAACAGGCAAAAATTTGAAAAAAGTTGATTTTTGAGATTTGATTCGGATTCGGGATTCGGTAAATTCGGGAAAATTCGGTACTTTTGGCCATTCGGGATTCGGCCTTCGGGATTTTAAAATCTCAATTCGGGATTCGGCCTTCGGGATTTTAAAATCTCAATTCGGCATTCGGGCTTCGGGATTTCAAAATCGTCCCGAAGCCCACCCCTGGTGTATAATGTTCTTGGAAAAAAAATTCCAGAATACGGTCGTAAATATACAAGAAATACTAGAATTAAATAAAAATTAAAAAAAGAAATGTGGTATTTGCATAAATGTTTCTCAATTTTTTCTAGATGATTATAGAATATTCGAGGAGGATTCCGGAATATATTAAAACATTGCTTGCATTTTGGTATTTCTTACTTATTTTATGGAAATATTCCGAAATTTCTTTTTAGAAAATTTTTCCAAAATTTTTTTATTCTATTACATTCAATGAATTCACTACCGGAATCCGTGAAAACATTCTAGAATGTTAAAAATGAAAGATATGTATTATTATAATAACTATTATTATTATTTTTAATTTTAATAAATGCCCTGCCGTCAAAAATTTACCTGTATGATTCGGCAACGTAACGGTGTCATTGTACTGTGGAACGATGAACAGTTGCGACAATGGAGAAGTTATCTGAAAATTTTGTAAAATATTATTTCGAATAGAAAAAGGTGAAAGAAGAAACAAACCTGGAACATGAATCCCAGCATGAACAGCATGATGACGCAGGAGATGATCTAAAATTTAGTACTACTATTCATTACAATTTCTTATGAGCAAAAGGTTAAATTTTAGTGTTCCGCTTTTTTGGTAATTAAATGCTCAAAAATTATCCATCAATTGTTGGAAATCTAATTTTTTATGAGTTTATCATCAAAATTCTATTTTGAATTCTATAAATAGTCACTAAAAATGGAAAAATTTTAAATTTTCCATATTTTTATGTGAAGAATAAATTTTCCGGATAAAATAATATTTCTTTAATTAGTAAAAATATTTTGGAAAAGCGATTTTTTAAAATAAAAAGTAAATTGATTCCATTTGTATAGTATTTCCACCAAAAAACTCGCCATTTTTGTCATAAAAATTCCTCAATCGCAACTTTTTCAACAAAACTTTTTGCAAATCCAAAACCAATCAAAAATTACCGGGAAATATTTGAAGTAAATATCGGTCGAATCATAAAACAAAGTTTTAAATTTGGGCTTTTTCAAAACCATTGCCTTCACTTCAATACTCTCTACTGAATATCAACACAAACTTCTCAAGAGGCAAATTCTTGAAATCCAAGACAAACTATGCCAAACTCGAGTTCAGTTCTGTTATCGCCTGGATGCATTTCTTAACACGCAAGTGCAAGGTGAAGCCTGATACTATGCTGTTGCTTATTTACACTTTATTTTACTCAATTTCAAAGCACAACTCACGTCTCCATGGTTAGTTATGACGAACTCGTGGGAAAGAATCGGCGGTGAGCTCTTCTTTGACCGACTTAGCGCGGCACGCCTCGCCTCGATACCCATTTTTGGAAATCGCTAATTTGGCCGCACGAACTTTGCTGAGAAAGGCAGTTTTGGCCGCAGCTTATTAACTCGAGAATTTAATAACAGCTCACGTTCCCGATTTGTAGTATAGCTGTGAATATGTAAAAGATCCAACGCGGGAGCGAAACGCCAAATCCGTTAGCCTGGTCTTGAGCGGAACACAGCAGTTTGAATACGGTAGCGCCAAGGCTGAGCAGAAGAGAGCGGAAAGAAAGGAAATGGAATGGGAAGGGAACCGCGAGAAAAAAGCTTGAGATTTTAGTGAAAATTAAACTATAACGGAAAATGAAACAAAAAATTGCGACAGTTTTGTTGAAACATTAGTTTTAAATCAAGTTTTTATAAGGAGAATGTTAGTAATGAATTAGACGAAGACTGGAGACTGAAAAAATTCGAGATCAAAAAAATTTATATGTAGATTGGAGGAAAAACGGTGGATATAAGTATGGATTTGTGACGACAGAGATTTAGGATATTTTGATCTAACGGGCCGCTCTAAAATCACAATGTCAAAATTGACTGAAATTTTACCGTGGTTGGACCGATTAAATAAAGAATGGCCAAATGTTCATTTTGCGGTAAAAGTCTTAAGTTTGTGACAAATTTTTTGTGCATCAATCCCTATGAATTTAAATGAGAAATGACATTTACCCAATTCAAAAAATCATGATTTTCTACAACTCCTGACTAAAATAATGCTCCCATTTGAACAAAGAGACTTCCACTTCACAACATAACTCTCTGCTTCATGAATCATCCGAAGTGTGTTTGCAAGTAAAATAATAATAAAGTTTTATGTTGTGAAATGAAAATCTCTGTGTTCAAACAGAATTTTATTTTCAAACTTATTTCAAAACGGGGATCTTATAAAATTTGGACTTTTTAGGTTAGGTATTGTCAACATTCTCAAAGTTTCTCGATTTTTCAGTACGCCATAAAGTTGAACAAAAACTGAAAATGTTGACAACTATTGGTTTTGTATAATTTTTTTTAAACAAGTTTGTCTTTGCTGAACAAAGCATTACAGCACATATATCTATTTTGATTGTGTATGTCTTTTGTGCATGTCGATAAAGGCATGTTCTGTGCCTGATTAACACGTCTTTTCTTCGGCAGATTGGATGGGAGTACAGCGTTGTGATTTAACTATGAGCTGGAAAAGAAATATACAAAATCCCTCCCCTTCCCCGTGTGCCTAGTCTAATAAATGTCCCTTTTTCACTGCGCAATAAAATGCCAAATTTTCGGAGAAATCCGAAAGCGTAGCAGGACAAAAATTCGATAGAAGAATATTTTTTGCATAGTTCGTTTCTGGAATTGAATGGTCAGTTTCCTCTTACCTCAATTCCTCTTAAGGGCAGATCTCAAGTTTAAGTGTAAGAATGAGTCTTGCCTAAGCCTTATCATATCCCCTTATAAGGAAGTTATGTCGTACAGAAAGTGCAAACTTAGTTAAGGGATGATTTGATTGGCCTACAAATCGCGAGATTAAAGTCTTACGCATCCTTGATTCTAGTCCATCCCTAGTTTTCTGACTATTCCCATTTCACATTTTTCTAAAAATTTTCACATTTTCCATTCTTTCTTTGATTTTTACCGTTTCATGAACCTTTTGTGCTTCAATTTTAACCAACTTAACTTTTTTCTTCCAGCAATTTCCGTCGCCGACGGCGCATGGCACTCTCTATCCATAAAACTTCCAGGTGGTCGTCTTGATATTGAATTGGACTTAGTTACCGTGCTATGGCTTGAGGGCACGTTGGTGCGCAAAATCGGTTTGAAGATGACCCCTTTTCGACTTTCGGGCGTCGGATGTTACCGATCCACAACCGTGGATCGGTAACATCCGATCTTGAAATTGCGAATTGCTCAAGAATAGGTGCTTCTTTGTGGAGAGGTAAGAACATACCGTATTTTCTCTAATATAAACCCCCTATAATTGAACCCCTAAAATAGACACCCGCCTGGAGGGGTATTGAAATAATTAAGGCCAACTAAAAAAGAACCCCCAAAATGGGACTTTTCCAAAATTTACCAAAAATTCAAACTTTTTTGGCGGGAATTTGAAAATTTTTACACAATTTTGCTATTTTTTACCAAATTTTGCAAACGAAAGAAAATTTTTCCTAAAAATGTCAAAAATTAACATTTTTGGCAAAACGTTTTTGGCGCCAATTGAAAATTGGCTAAGTACCGTAAAATTATTCAGGATTTAGTTCTAGCAGCTTCGCTGCTAGTAAAAAAATAAAGTATAAATATCTGGGGAGTCTGTGTTTGTGGGTAGTATGTTAAGCGTTAGTATATTAGAATGCGCTGACGCGCATTGAACTGCTTCTAGGCCTATAAACGGCCATATTGTTTGGGACGTAAGTAACCATCTGCACCTGGGCCCATCTGCACCTCGGCCCGTCTGCACCTGGCCCATCTGCACCTGGCCCCATCTGCACCTGGCCCCATCTGCACTGGGTGCAAGACATTTGTACGTCGGGACATTTGTACGTCGGGGCTATAACTTTTGATCCATGCGGTCATTTTTTATACTGTTTACGAAAAACGGTGTATTCTGAGCTGGAAGGAACATCTAGAAAAAAAATTGTCCCGACGTACAAATGTCCGTGTCCGATCTGCACTTGGGGCATCTGCACCTGGGGCCATCTGCACCTGCGGCATCCTCACCTGGGGCCATCTGCCTAATTTTAATGAATCAATATCAAGCTTGTGCTTGTGATGTCATGCAGGTACATTGTGAAAATCAGACGTTTCAATCCGAGGTTCGAGACGGAGAAAATATGAGATTCGAGATTTTGAGTCCCCAAAACCTCATGATTCGCAAGATTTAAATCTCGCGCATCTCTAACATGTAATGATTCAATAGCATGCTTCAGATTATGCAACTGTGACTCGGGCCATGACGGTGTCGACGAAGGCTGGAACACTTACCACCAGCTACTACCAGTTATGCAACTTTTCATGGGTGGGACTGGGTCGCAGTCATTGGCCAACGTAAGCATAGGACCGCTCAGGTGTTCGAAAAGGAGTAAGGAAATTATTTGCACTATTCTGAGAGCTTTTTCTGATCCTGGAGTTTAGGGGTGTTCGACGCTGTCACATTCATGGATCGAAATGAGCAATTGGTCGGATCTCAAACGTTCAACGGAGCTTTGTTTGACGTATATTTGCAAGTCCGCTTCACGCACCTGCACATGACCATTTTTGGGAGTCAGTGAGTGGGGAGCGATGGTTCCAATTGTTTGTTAGAGGTATCATTTTTGGTATAATTGTTTTCGGGGTATCATTTCCGGTTAGCGGTTTTCGGGGATCTTGGAAAGAGCTCAGCATTGAGCATATGAAGCACTTAAGGCCAGGGTGATTAGTCTGCCAGAGAGGGCGCTATAGGTCAAAATGGCCACGCGATATTTTTGACCATAATTAAGCTCATGCTTAAATTTAAGCCGCGGGAAAAACGCTCCAATTGAAGGTAATCCTCGGTTTAGTTTACTAAGCTTAAAGTTGAAAATTAATCAGGCTCAATTGAACCAAACGTTACGTACTTTGCACTCGTTAGAATGGTTGTAATATCGGACTCTGGAAGAGACGTATGGTGAGATATGACTGAAAAAGAAGGAAAAGAGCGACGCAGGAAGAAAATTTTAAAAAATGAATGTTTAATTTGCCAATTGAAAAAAAAAATTGATAATTTTTTAGTGTTTGCCGCAAAATTTTTCGCATTAGTCATACTTGTTATCGTTTGAATTGTATCAACTTTCATGTCTTTTCTGCTTTTTTCACAGTTTTTCACACGCTTTTTTCACATGCAATCGCTCACCTTCATTTAAATATTTTCACTATTAAAAATATTCTCAGAATGAAATACGCCACTTGGAGTGATTCCTTGATTTTCTGTATGACGTATGCTCACATCACAAAAACTATATCCAAATCGAATCCATTACCTTGTCGCCTTTTGGACTCTTACCTCAAGACTAGACACAATTCTGTGGATCTACAAGAAAATTTCTTCGTCAATCGATTCATCTTAAGGGTGTCAGTATGGTCGCGAGCAGATGAAAGCATTCAGTCATAACAGTATGATGTCATATTTCGAGTGCTATAAAATTTATTCATTTCTATTCTGGCTTGCTGTTTTTCTGTTGCAGTTTAAGAATGCATTTGTTGCATTTTCTTCTCGTTTTTTACCTGTTCAGCACCGTAGTTGCGTACTCTTTCTTTGAGACATTCAAGAGCAAAGTTTGTGACAGAGTTATTGACCCGCGTCCCAAAAGAGCCATCATAATCAGATATGGAACGCAGGTGAGTCATCTATGGTCAGATTTCTGATCCGGATTTTTTCTAATCAGATCGACTTTCGTCGGAACGAATTTTTTTCAAATTTCATTTTTTAATTCGGAAAAACCCGAATTGGCTCCACAACCCGGACGGATTTTTGTGAACTCAAAGTGGAATTTTTCTTCTCAATTTCCTCTTTCCGGATGATCCAAGAAAAACCGGTGCGAGTTTAGTATTTGACACTACAAAATTTTCGGGAATATTTTGACAAATTTTTTTATTGTTTTACCAAATGTCTTACCAAAAAAATCTTGAAAAATTTACGTTGGATTAGCAAAAATATAGCAGAAAATTAAATTAGCGACCGGATTTTATCAGATGTTATTAATTCAGATTACTGTTGGCAAGAAAACCATCGGGAAATTTATCAGCGTTTGCAATGCTTCGAAACCACCGACTCTCGAATGGAGCTATAACAAGAACGATTATTACATGCTCATAATGTTGAGTATGTTTGATGTATGATATTTAACCTTTCACATGTTTCATTTTAGATCCCGACGCCCCATCCGAGAAACACACCAGACATCGCAAAGTCGCCTATGTTCATTGGTAAGCCTTCATTGCTTTAGGTATTCTGTATCTCTTGGCCCAGCTACGTCTTAAGCGGGAGCAACAATCCTTATAGTAAGTTAGAACGGTGAGTTCGACGGTCGTGTTTATACGGCTCGGATCGCTTCCTCTAGGCGAGAAAAGACAACTGGTACCACGCTCGCCGACAAAGATTCCGAGTTCCGGCGTTTATGGCTTCCGGAAAATCATGGATTTGGCCCATCCTATGTCGTGGTATTCTTTCCAGGGCAATCATTGCAAGGCGCTGCAGGTGGCGAGCCAGTCCTGTGGTCGGGCGCGGAGCACCCGACCTTCCCGCTTGGAATGTGAGGGAACTTAGAGCACAATGGGTCCTTACGTACGAGTTACTTTTTTACAGTACTCATTACAGGATGGTGGCCAACATTCGCGAAAACAACATATGTTCCGGGCTGCAAGTTGCCGAGTATTGGGGCCCCGATCCGCCAAAAGGTGCCGGTTGTCGACGCTATTTATTCTTGGTATACAAACAGAAGAAAAGAATCCAACTTGATCGAATGCCGGAGTGTGCTCGCTATGATTTCGATATTCGGAAATTTGCAAAGGGAAAGTTCTGGATGAAAAACATTGTTGCCGGGAATTTATTCATTTCAAAAAATTCTGATTAAAAATTTCTCGTGAATGTGAGTAGGAGGAATAATGACGCCTGAGGAGACTGTCAGAAATGTGCTTTTTTATACTGTTTTTGGTCCTTTTTGAGGCTTTCAACCAGGCCTATAGCTAGAGGCGATCTCATATGTATTGATCAATAAATGTTATTCATGATAGACTTGTGTATACATAATTCTCGTAAACATTCCATGAATAAAAGTACATGAAAAAATTTAAAAAAATGTGGTAAAAGTACATTTCACACAAGAATGCAGCTAATATTTTTTATCGCAAAAAGTGATAATGACGACGATGTAACGAACTTTTTTGATGGCAAATTTTAAGATTCGAATCCAAACAATTTATCGTTCGGCAATACTCGCCGGAAAAATATACCTTTAGATTAAATTCAGAGCTCAAAAATTATGAAAGTTATGGCCACTTAAAGTCAAGTGATCAATGATCACTAAACTTTAAGAGGTCAGAAATCACCAATTTTCTGAGTTACATCGATTGTTATATTATTTCGGTTGGTATCTCAAATTTGCTTTTTAGAAAAATTTACCACAAAATTACACTTTTTGCACAAAATTGACATTTGCCCAAAAATTGCATTTTTTGTACAAAAACATTGCAAAAGTTCAAAAGTTGGAAATTTCTGGAAAAAATTGCGGTATTGCCCGAGGGATTATATACAAATTATCTTTTTTCTTAGTCGCAGCAAGCTTTAAAGTTGCAACTTGCAGCCTAGACATTTTTGCTCAAAGCTCATATCATCATTATTTCTTGCACAACTGATTTCCGACCATTCCTTTCAAGCAAATGCCCTTTGGAGAGGCCAAATGACATTCTCCTCGATAAAACGTTAGCCATTTCACATCATCTCATTTCCGATGGACACACTCTCGAAATCAGTGGCTCGCCGGTCATTAGTCAGCCACAACAGATTTACGAGGATGACGCGAGATAAGACTAAAGAAAAGAGATTTGGAGAGTACAACTCCAGAGAAGCAGATAAAAGAGAAATACACGGGGGAAATGCACATGGGAAACAGAGCCAGAGAATCAGAGAAATTAGAGAGAGTACTGAGAGATTCCAGCGAGAAACTTGCCAGGGAAGCGGAGAAATGGGGGAAGGACTTGGGCGGAGAGCTATAATTAGAGAGAAGAGAGACAGCTAGAGAAAAGAGGGAGTTTGGACTCTCTCAAACACAATTTGAAAGCTTTCGGAAGCGATCCAAAGCCGAGTGATCCCTCGTCGATTTGTTTTAGCAGTAAATTTCATACATTTTCCTTGCAAAGCATAAAATCGATTCGGGAGTCTAAATATTGCCCTTGCTTGCCACTTTCCGGAAAAATATTTGTTATTCGCTATACAAAGTTTTGGCAGCTTCCAAAATTCCGGCTGTCACACAAACATCTCTATAATGAAGTTGATAGTGGAACTCGAGGGGCGTCCCTATGGATTTCGCGTCGCCAAAAGAAATGGCGACGGAGCTGTGTTCGTTTCTCAGGTGCAGTTTTTACTGGATATATTTGTTATTTGGGCTTGTTGTTGGGTTTTTGGGTATTTTGTCGATTTTTTTGCACATTTTGAAAAATTGTAGAAAAATTTGTAATGTTGTTTGAAACCCGAAATGATCAGTTCAAGTTTTATACATAAAGGTTTTGATTTGGAAACATATAGCATGAGATGATCTTTGATCTCTTAGATTCGGCCTGAAGATATTTTAGTCTTTTTAGTTTTTTGCGAATTTGCAATTTTTAAAATAATAACCTGTGCAAAATTTTTAAATGCTAAGGTAGTTAGATTTTTATTTGAAAAATTGTACTGAATTTGAAGTGCAGCGCTTTGAGACAGAATCTGCGACGATCTTTAATCTTTTAGATAGGATCTAATAATGTTTTAGTTTTTTATTTGTAAAAAATTTTTAAAGTCAATATGGAATAAAAGTGTTTCATGGGTATTGGCAGGACCAAAATATTATAAGTTGTATACCAAAACTTATAAACTTCTTGATGTCAAATTTTTGTGAATTATTTATTCCAATCCTAAAATTTTTTGACGCACTTGTGGCCATAAAATTTTATGTGTGTATGACAAAAGCGATCCGCAAATGTCATACCAAAGAATGAAATCGAATCACATGCTTATATTATTACTATTCTTCCTTCGCCAAAAAAGATACATCAATAATTCCTCCGATGATATGTTTTGCTTTTGTTCCGTTATCATATTTTGTTTAGTTGGTGACTGGTGGGAAAGCCGCCCAAACAGGTGTTCAAGTCGGCGATATTGTAGAAAGTATCCAGGATAGGTTGGGAAGGCCTTCGCTTGAACAAGTCCAAGAAGCCCTTGCTCAAAACTTGACGCTGAAAGTCGAGCTGAGCAGGTAACTTTAGGCTGTTTAGATACCATATTACCTCTAATTAAACCCTCGGAGTCTAAATTATTTCAATACCGGTGGCTGAAAATAGGGGGCTAAATTTTTTTGCACTTCTGGCCAATTTTTACAAAATTTTTAAATATCTGAACCAATTTTGAATTCCCGCCGAAAAATTGTTGGTGAAAATTTGAATTTTTGACCGAATTTACGATATTTTTTGGAAAATGTTTCATTTTTTGCTAAAATTTTTCTAAATTTTGTAAAAATAGCAAATTCTTTTACAAAATTCAAATTCACGCTAAAAAATTTCAATTTGCGCTATAAAATTTGAATTTTTGAAACACTTGGAAAAAATATTTTGGGGCTTTATTTTAGAGGGGACTTCTTTTCTTCAATACACCTCCAGGCGTTGTCTATTATAGAGGAGGACTCAATTTTATTGGACTATATTAGAGTAAATACGGTATATAATAAAAAGTTTTTGGAATTTCCGCTAGTACTAATATTTTAATCTCAAAGGACACATCTTCAGAGTTGTCTTCAATTCGCCTCCCGAATCTTATGCGCAAATTCCACTCATGAGCCAATCCGTGAATTCGATAATGAATAATGTGAGCAATGGCAACAATTTGCTGAATGGTTCTGTGAATGGCGGCAGATTCCTTCCATATGCCGGAGGCTTTTCTGGATCGGCCAAGGACAAACGGAAGTTCTTTGAAAACGCAATCGCCGCTCAGGACACCAAAAATGGTAAGTCCTATTTGCTTCCCTCTAAAAAATCATAAAAAATGAATTGTTGTTTGCTTTTTCTTCGATATTTCCTAGGATATTCCAGAAATTTTCTGGCATTCTGATATTGTAGATCTAGGCTACAATGTTTTAAGGCTATAATGTTCTATAAATTCTAGGAAATTCTAGAAAATAACAACGTAAAAAGCAAACGACGATTCATATTTTGATAGTTACCCTGGGTTCATTTTAAAGGATATAGGGTAATTTTTAAATTGTTAAAAAGTCAAAAAATGTTAAAAACTCAGGATGACACCCAAACAGCATGTGTGGTACATACCATAGCAAATAAAAACATTCTAAAACTGCGACAACCGCGAGACAGAAAAATTCAAGTTCCGACTAAATTTTGACGAAAAATTCGAGATAAAAATGACAATTTTTCTCATACAAATTCACCTTTTCAGGTAAATCCGCGGCAGGTGGCCCGTTTCGCTATCAAATAAAAAATCAGCCGTTTCCTAACTCGCCTTTCCTCCAAAACAATGCAAATAATACTATGGTCCAACAAGAACATCAACATTCTCCAGCTGTGACGAGCGACACTGGCACAAGTGATGTGTCCGGATATGACTCAGCCCCACCAACAGTGCCGGATTTGATTACAAAGAGGTGAGAATGAGAAATAAAAAAAACTTAGAACTCAAAAGCTGTTTCAAATTTTTCTAGAATGTTTCTTTATTAGTTTAAAAAAAAATTACCACTCATCGAGTCCCTCTAAGGCGCACTGTCTTCGTCCGTGTTGAACAGAATCTCCCGCTTTTTGGCTGTCCCGGACCCCAAACTCGCGAGTACCCCCCAAAACCCATGATTTTAGGGGGGTTATCAATGTCAGAAATGGGTGTGACATACGTGAAAACGTGACGTAAAATAGTGTCAGATAGGTTCTCAAAATACCCCTTAAGGGTGGTAAAACTTGTTAATCTACGTAGGCATCTACTGATGAGACTCAACCTTCGTAGTATTAGGATAGTTCTAACCGTCTAGGTTCAGAGTCGAAACGGTTAGATAATCATTAACTTTTTACATCACTCTTTCGTACTCTCCCAAAATAGTTTTTATTCACTAGTAACACAAAATAAAATTAATACAAAAATATATTACGGGAGTCACGTGGGTCAAGTAAAAGGACAGGATCCGGGCGTGTGATACGTCAATCGCGAGTACCCCCCAAAACCCATGATTTTAGGGGGTTGTAAATGTCAGAATTGGGGTGGTCCCGCCCGAAAACGGAGAAAACGCCATGTTTTCAGTTTTTGGGGGTTTTTACAAAGGAAACTTTCTAATAGCCGCTTGATCCGGGCCTATGATACGTCAATCGCTTCCTCTCGGCGAGACAAGACGATTGGTACCGGTCTTGCCGACAAAGACTGCATCAACCGGGATTTATGGCTTCCGGAATTCCGGAAAATCCTGGATTTGGGGCGTGGTCCGTGGCGGAGGCCGCGGGTGTCCTATGGAATTTCATTAGAATTTGACCAAGTTTGGTGGAAATCCTAAAAATTTTAATCCAAATGCTTTTTATTATATAAGCCCGTATGGAAATCAAAGTATGCATAATTCTGAATATTGTAGAAAACAGTAGCTGAGATTCCTTTGCCAGGTTTTGTGGATTTTAAAGGCATTTTAAGCCAAAAATGTGTAGGATTTGGTGAAAATTGAGCAAAACAGGCAAATTTTTGTTTTTTTCGAATCTAATATCGAAAACTTTTGTATCGGCTCAAACTAATTTACAGTTACAATGCTGAAAATGTTTTCTGTATGCCATTTCTAGAAAGTGTGTTTGAAAAAACAATACACACGGAAAAATTACACGTAAAAATTGACATCATATGGCTCAAATCCTATTTTGTTCCATACGTCAGTATCCACAATAGTAATCATTCATATGTTCCCGTTGATCAATACAAAAATAAACTATGACTCCTCTTTGCCGCCAAAACATAACTCCCGCTCAACCGGTTGGGGGGAATGGAGCGCAGGAAATCTGTCAGGTTGCTCGAGTTCACCGTCCTGGAAAATTGGGTAGAGAGTTCACAGGAATTTTGTCACAGAAATTCACTCTCTTTTTATGATTTATTATTAATTTTTTTTCAAATTTAATAAATCATAAAATAATTTTTTTCCAATACTTGATGCAACATCGATTTTCAAACCCGTTTTTTTGGAGCAGTTTTCACTATGTCGGTCATAAATCTGATATTACCGATTCTATGTCAAATTTTTCTCTAGTTTCCACCACTTTTTTTCAAAATTTCGAAATCTAATTTTTTTGATCAAAAATTAAGCAAATAAAAAATCTCATTCCAGAACTTTGCACAATGATTTCCTTGTTTTTTTGAAGAAACTCTGATTAAATGGCCGTTTTTTGCACTAAATAAAAAATTTGAAAACGCGTTAGAAATTAGACCAAAAGTGGACATAGAAGCAGTAATATCAAATTTATGACCAATATAGTGAAATCTGCTCCAAAAATGGATTTGAAAATCGATATTAATTTACAATTAAATTACAATTATTGCGCTACCATGACTGCCCGTTTGCTTATATTTCATTTTTCAGTCCGATTGAAGTGAAGGCGCCTGCTACCGTTATCCCGCTCCAACCTGCAAATGTTTCAAAATCCGATGTCAATGCGACTAGTCGAAATATAGAAGGCAACAACAAAGAAAATATGGCAACAAATAACATGGCAGCTCCAGCCGAGATCGAGGAAAAACAACCAAGCGTGGCTGAATTGCGCGTCAAAATTGGTAGTCAATTGAAATTGAAGCCAAAGGGTTTGGCCGCGAACCCGCAAAGTATCCCAAAAATGGCAACAGTTAATGGCCAGATGCCTTTAAACAACGGCCCAAATTCTCAGCAATCAAGTGGCGTTCCGTTCTGGAAGCGTCCTGAAAATGTACCTGTGAATAACGGTGTGTGCTCAAATGGCACTAAAATGGAAATGCGCCAGCAAATGCAACCTGTCACGAAGAAGCCAATTCCAGAAGGTAATTGGAGAGTTTATTTCGTTTTTGCTCCCATAATACCGTTTTTTGTAATTGAAGCCCCTTTCCATTTGAAGCCCCTATCCAATATAAGCCCTTAGAGAAAGAGAAATAGTATGGTTAGAGAAAAACTTTATTCGTATGCGCGACTAATATATGCATTCCAGAAAATTACTGTTATCAATACCCCACAACGGATGATGAGTCATTTGCGCAATGCCTGCCGAGAAGCATCAAAACGGTAAAAAATTTCCTAAATAAAAATAATCTTCCAACTACAAAAATTTTCTTCAGAACACCAACTCCTCCGGGCAAAGCACAGACACCGGGTTCTGCTCTACAGACTCTATGGAAATCAGGATCGGATCATTCAACGACCTGCGACAAGAAGAGTTGCGAATTTCCCAAATCGAGTCGGCCAACATGCCCAGCATTATCCCGAATCCGCCGAAGAATCCCAATGTTTCGTCAATAATCACGGAAAAATCTTGGATATCTCCTGTGAATCCACCTGTACAGGCATTCCCGGCCTGGCCTACCTTACCTGGCCAGCCTAAGGCATTCATCCAAGAGCAGGCATCGAATTCAGCAGCTCTCGGACCTCTGCCCGGTTCTTTTGTAATGACGCCAGCTCACAATCTTTCATCACCTGGACAGCCCTTACCTGTCCCAGCAAAAGACACTGCGCAAGACATAGAGTCAGTCAAAGAAGCTGAAACTTGCAGAGAGATCGTTAGAGAAGCAGAGAGTGTTAGACAGAAATCGACAGCCAGACAAGCCGAGACGGTCAGCCCACAAATCTCTGATTACACGGCTTCCACAAAAATCAGCCCCTTACCTGTGGAAAGAGAAAAAGCGCTTAGCGATGCTCAAAATGTCATACCTGCGCCGCTTTATGTCCCACCAAATAATCGAGAAAATGCGTCGTCGTCGGCCGGCGGAAGGGAGGAGGACGAGTTGAAAGGTAAACAATGCGCTTTTCTGCTTAGTTGTGCGATTTTGATAAGCAGGAAATTTGGGAGTGAGAATAGGCTCTTGCGACAGCAGTCCATGGGCCAACTTTTCTATTCGTTTCTTTCTTGCGGTCAATTTTTGAAAAATGGCTTAAATTGGACATGTTTTATGTGATTTTGTGCACTTTTTCTCATTCAGTGCATTTTAAGAACTATCACGGTAAAAGTAGAAACAATTTTTGGAAAAGTAGGAAATAATTTGAAAAGCAAAAAAGGCTTGATTGAACCTTGAGCGCAAGGTGCTCGAGATCGGTGAAATTTTCATCCAACTTTGAGAGTTTGCAAACATATTTGCAAAAAAGGCATTGATCTCAAATCTCAACATGTTTTATCTCTAACAATTATTTCAGTTATAATCTCTTCGAACTACGGAAGCACAGATCCAAATTCATTTCCTCAAGACATGAACGGTATCTCGAGATTTGACCAGCCGTCAAAACTTTCGATACATTTGTCACCAAATTTTGCGCCGAGTTTGGTTCCGCAAGAGCAAAACTCTTCGACACTATCATCCTCCTCGTCATCACAATCCCACGTGGACGCGTCAGTGTCGTCCACGCCTACTTCGCAGCGACCTGCGCACGATACACCGCTATCAAATGAATGTGAGTTTTAGTTATCCCTTGAATGCTTCAAAACTGCAAATGTGTTTGAATTCGCGGTCAGAAAATGCCCAAACTGTTCTGGAACATTCTAGAAAGATGAATAATGGCTTAATCTAAAGCCCTGAGCCTCAGCATTAATTTGAGCCATTACTCACCCTTCTAGAATGTTCCAGAACAGCTTGGCCATTTTCTGGCGCTGACCGCGAATTCAAACACATTCACAGTTTTGATCCATTCAAAGAATATAAGTTACGACGGCCTAAAGCAAGATGTTTTTCGATTTCCCATTCCTCACCCAGTTTTTGATTCGTTGATAGCTTTTCCGAGCAATCTGTTCATGCATGAAAACTGATGTGTATCCAAATTTTTCTATGAGTTTTTCCTGATGAAATTCTTAAAACTTCTTAATTTGGCCAAAAGTTGAAACTTACCGTTAAGAAATGATTTATATCTAAAAACATTTGTGTACTGATCGTATCAAAATATACCCTTCTTACACCCTTTGCACCAGATATTGAAAAAATTGTAGAAATTTGTCATTCAAGACTGATATTTCGAGCTGTTTTTACGCCATTCTGTTTAGCAGTGCCTGGCGCTGTTGAGGATCGATTTCACCTAAGAGATCAAATCCACGATGACAATGCCGTCGCCGATCGCACTAGTGCAAACATTTCCTCTGACAATGTTCCCGCGGATCCTGGAGCCAAGTCACTTTGGTACAGGCAAATGTACAAACAGTTGCATTGCTTGCCGGGAGATGACAGCGGTATGAGTTTGTGCTAATGTTGCGAAAGTTGAAGAAAATCCCGGATTTATAAGGAAAAGCCCAATTAATAATTGTTAAAATTTCAGTAAAATTTTCTTCCAGAAATTTTGTCCTGTGCTTTTTCACCCTAAGATTTCTTTTGCCATTTTTGTGCCAGTTATCGCTAGGTTGGTCATAAATCTGAAATCACTGTTACTATGTCAATTTTGTATAGTTCCTAACACTTTTTCGAATTATTGGTTTCGCGCCGAAACCCCCGCTCTTTTCAAAGCCCAAGTATTCACTATTTTTCCAGGAAAAATGGTTAAAAAGTCATGAAATGGGAATTTGGCGCTTTTTCAATAATTGGAAAAGTGCTGAAAAATAGACAAAAGTTGACATAAAGGCAGTAATGTTAGATTTGTGGCCAATATAGTGAAAATTAGCCAGAAAATGCAAGATAAGCCCATTTTTCATCGCGTATTGCTTCATTATTACCTTATCGTAATTTTTTTCTAAATATTCTCCCAAACTTTTTTCAAACCCACACATTTATTTTTATCTCATTTTATGATCAATAAACCGTTGCTCGACTAACGGGCATTTGCAAGGAACTGCTAGAAATCCAACCTCACATAAGACAAAAAAGGATTGCCCCCTTCCGGGCATGAATAGAGCTCTTTTCCTTTATGGAAATTCCTTGCTAGGCAAATCCTGGATGTCCTGGAAAAGGGACGCCTGCAGCTCTATTCAAATCCTGTGACACATTGTTCCAATTTTCGCGGGTGGGCATATTTTGTGGACACTGACGAGCTTGTTTTCACGAGAAGGGCCGAATTTTAGGATGCAGGGAAAAGATAAAAATCTTTGTGGAGAAAAAAGCTAGGCTAAAAATAAAATTGTCAAGACTGTACAATTTCTTCGGTCTTTACGTGAAGAAATTTTGGAAAAGTTAATAATTATTCTTCCACCTTCAACTCATCCACCGGATTTTCATCAACCAAAATGGTGTATTTAAGGCATGTATTTTTTGCACGTGGGAATTTTAGATCCCGCTGATTTAAGCTTCCAAATTATAGGTCAGCTTTGTCATTGGACATTGTAATCCCATTTTCTGGCGTTGAAGGGAAAAGATGGGCAAAATGTCAGGATATGGTGCTACTGTATAAGCAATGCCGAAACTGATGTCAAATTCGGAATCAGCGAGTCGAAAACTTAGAAATTATATGAAATTTCGGCCAAAAACTCTTTAAAAGCGTCATTTGGGGGCGGGGCGGGCTTAATAAAAATCCGGCGGAAGAATATACCCTGGGTCGAGATCCTATGTTGCGATTTAGCCTGGTGTAGCGCAGCCCGATCCGGATATACGGACCAGAATGCCCACGATCAACGATCCAGGAGCCCCATGAGATTCAGGCCCAAAGAATTTGCCTAATTTTTTTGTCGGGCCAACTATATATTTCGAATTTGAAGACTGAACAGTATATTTCAGGCTAAAAAGTTGGAAACTGAAACGGGGTACATTCTCACTGAAACGGGGTGAAACACGCTACTAACAAGACCGTGTCAACCTACGTTATTTTCAGGATAAACTCCAGCAAATGCAAATTTTATTTTATATTTTTATAAAATTTGAACCGTTTAGAAAAATCTATCCTGAAATACCACCACCGCGCAGAAAATCCTTCGATGTATGGAAGAAATCCTCAAAGTATGCTCTTTTATTACGGAACATTATTAATGGTTTTGTGATTGTTTCTCTTTTCCAGGATCAATCACGCCTACATGGCGCCTCGATTCACGATCAAGAAATCAAAATTCTGCACCGGATTCTACAACTGACGCCTGGACAGAATCTCTTCGACTGAGGCGAAGTAAAAGTCAACAGCCTCCGAGGAAACGGTAGTCGTTTTTGAGATTCCACTGAAAAAAATGTTTATTGAAACACAGAAAAAATTGAGTTTTTGCTAAGGCTCAATTTTTTTTTTGTAAATTGTCAGTTTTGAAATACATATTGACAAAAAAAACTACTACAAAAATCCTACTCAAAATTTTTCGAGGAATCTGAATCATGCCTCGATGAAAAAAGAATTAAAAAAAAGATCAACCAACACTTTAGAAGCGCAAATTTTAGAAATAAAATTTAAAGATGACGCAAGACTTAAAAAAATTTATCACCAACATTTTCGAAGTAAAATTTCTTATTAAAAACTCACACTTTTTATTTTATTTTCGCACTGTTTTAAAAGATGACGCAAGACTTAAATAATAGAAAGGCTTTAGATATGATCCGGTGGCTGATATGGAGATTATGGACAGGTGGCAGAGTCAAAAACAGCGATCTCTTTCATCCACTTCACTGGCATGGCCACACAAAAGATTCGGAGATGAGACGCAAAGTGAGAGAGTGAATGCGACAGGTATTTTAAAATCCAAGTTCGAGATTGACATACCTGAAAAAGGTCCCCATACTAAAATTTCATACTCGCATGCAACGGAATAGGAAAAGGAAAAGTGCACAGGTCAATATTTGCTCTATTCCAGCCTTTGATTCTTGAATCATTTTCGATAATCAAAAGTAGTTTAGAACTCATTTTATATCACCTTTAATTTACAGGTGAATTAAATACACTAATGGAAACCTCAACTGAAACCTCCACTAACACACATATTCTTTCTGAGGATAACAGAGTGTGCGAAAGTTCACTGTCTGACAATGTAACATTCTATGTTGCCATAACGTTTGCTTACTAACCTTTTGAGTGCTTTAAAGTGCCTCCGGCCATCGACCGTTATGACATTGCAAGAAAATTCCATTGAAAGAATTTCCTGCCTTCCACCGAAACCTCCAATGAGATCAAATGCAAAGCGATTGGGCCCAAGACAGCCGCAGCACTTTCACTTACCTTCGTACAGGTTTCAGTACGATGACCCTAGGCCAATATTCGTTTCTTCGGTAAGCAAGGAATTTTCAAAGTCTTTTCAATTTTTTGACGTTAAAACTTTTTATAAACTTCGCAACACTTTGGCAATTTTCGCAATATTTTGCAGACTTTTTCACCATTTTTCCAATATTGCCCAATTTCAACATTTTTGCAGTTCTTTAATTTTTTTTGGAAAATACTGTCTCCTGCAAAAATTATCTCCAGAGTGAAATTTTTCAACTTTTCCTACTAAAATATCTCCAGTCCAGTCCCCCTCAACATCCTCATGCCGACTACCATGCTACCGTTGTGGATTCCCAACACGACAATATTCTCACTCAGAAATTGATCATTTGTATAATTTGGTCGGACCCGGCCAAGTTGATGCGCAGTGCAAATCGGAGAGTTTGTTCGAGAAGCTCAAACTTCGCCATATCGAAGAGAGACTGGAGGTGACTTCAAAGGAATTGGACGCGGTATTGGAGAAGATCGACCAAATGGACAAGTTCTCGAATCAGAGATCCAAGAGTTCGATTGGGCTGAGAAGTAAGCGTAGTGTTGAATTTTGTATCCAGAAAACTCTGGATACTTTTCCGAGATTTAGATTTTCTTCTTCCAAAATGCACTTTAAGATTGCAGTGATTTTTACTAACATTCAAAATGCCTTGGGGCAGCTCGGAAAATATGGAAAACCACCCGTTAAAGTTAAGTGATCTGTGATCTTTGATCAAGAATACTGATCGGAATGGTATATTACTTGGAATCGTACCGAAAAATCTGCCAAAATTTAGCTTACCTTAAAATTCTGGCCTGAATAGTAAACCTTCTTCTCCAACATTTGCTTTAGGAAATTTTTGATCACCTCAGGAAAATCGAATCCCGACTGTAATTTTAGACTCGCGCACCCACAATGGATCCCATTTTCCAACATCGACCAACTCGTCCAAACCACATAACAGTTTCTCGGATAATTTTTCGAAAGACGATGTCCTGCAGCGTCAAAAAATGGAGAAACTGTGCTTGGAACTTGAGGATCAATTGGCCAGAAGGCACGGATATTTGTGAGTCGATATCAGCATTGAAATTGAATAAAAATCTCGAACTACCTGAAAAATTTAGGCCCAGCTCGACACCTTCTCTCCAAAACAATTTTGAGCGCCTGGACCAATTGATGACAAACTTCAACGGAAGAAGCAAGAGTCGCAGCTCGACTCCAATATCGAGATCAAGCTCAATGACTCGTTCAGTTCAAACATGCACAGCTCTTTACAGTTTTATTGGGGAAACAGCAAGGTGAAATTTGGCTTAAATTTTAAATAAAATGAGAAAAAACTTAATATGGCAACTTTTTTGTTGCCATGTCGTATTCAAATTCAGAACGTGAGCACAATTTATATTGATGATTCAGAGAACTCTCGTTCAACAAAGGAGAAGTGATTCGGCTGCATCGTCAAATTGATGAGAACTGGCTTGAAGGCGAGCGTAATGGTAAAGTTGGGATATTCCCGGCGTCATACGTTCAGGTATGTTTTTATGCAAATATATCATGGTTTTTTGGGAAAATATGGCGAGCTATAAAAATAAGTTCGGGATTTCTTAGCTCGGGAGGATTCGAAGGATTCTTTCGGGTGTTTTATGCACATTTTCATCACAGCTCATATCAGCAATATGAACAAACCGATTGAGTAGACCGTAGCTTAAGTTTCAAATTTGTTTGGTTTACATTGCTCGGATCTTAAGCTAAAGTCTGAGCTGAATTTTGCTCAAAAATATGCTTCTACCCCCGAACAGGTCCTCCGAACTGAGAAATAACCGAATTTTGTTCTTGTCATTTACTATGGTAATTTAGAAAAATTGGAATTTAGATTGCGGAAATCACATCGAAGGATCGTCTTCGAGCACTGTATCAGTTCCAAGCCAGGAATCCCAACGAACTCAGCTTGAACAGGGTAAAATATCTCGAATCTACGGAATAGTTTTGCACTCATTTAGCTCTTCTTAACCAAAATATCTTAGGGCGAAATTCTGCACTTTATACGCACAATCGACGCACATTGGATTGAAGGTCGCAATTCCAAAGGGAAAGTTGGCATATTCCCGAAAAGTTATGTGCTTGAGTTGGACGCGAACGACATTAAAAGCACGAGCAGAACCATCAGTTTCGCAGATGATCAAAGTTCAGGTTCTGGAGTGCCGGATAGGCCAAAGACGCCGAAACTTCTTAATGGAAGGTGGGCTTGAAATTTTTTTAGAAATTCTAACATTTTCATTAAAGCTCATTGATTAACCTCAGGATTTTGTAACAAAAATTGATTAAAAATAAAAAAAGTTTAAAATACACAAATTAAAATATCTTTTCCTCGAAATGGACACAGTTTTATATCCAAGCACAAAGAAGTACGCATTGTAAAAGAAGACAACACAAAGAATCGAAACACATTTCTCAATCTTTTTCTGTTAGGGAAAAATTTTAAATTGGCAATGTGCCGATTTCTTCAATTTTCTAAAAAAGGCGACATTTTGTTTCATTTCGGTTCCAGTAAAAAACTTCCGGGTCGCCTTTCCTGGCCCAATCCTGGTTTCTCGGATTGGAACAGCTGCCACTTAAGCGTAAACACAAGCTTATTTCTTGTCCACATTGAATGGATTGTCTCTGGAAAAGTGTTTCACATATTCCTTCAGCCGAGATTAACTATATTGGTCAAAGATTAACTATACGGTTCTTAGACAAAAATGTCTAAGAACAATGTTGCCATTTCCTAAACTTCAAATTTTCTTTCTTTTTTACGTTCTAAATAATTTCCTCGCTCAACAGACTATTTTATATCGCAATGCGTCACGCAACAAATAACAACGACTTATCTTTTCACGTCAAAATTTCCCTTTCGTATCCTCAGGATTTGGGACTAATTGATCGAAAGAAAGTATTTTATGGATTCTTTGCATATCTCATTTCCTCCTACAAATTTTTTGTGTGCCTCTCTTTTCTTTGCCATTGTGTCGGAGATCACTTTTAAGCCCGCTCAAACTGTGATTCACTCTTCCGGGATTCAGGAAAATCCTGCTATATTGTGTTGACCTTTTAAGGAATCCCAGTATAAGATCATGCAGTTTAATATCACTTCCGTTTAGAAATGCTGTAGAGTTTTAGTAACTTTTTATGAATATCGGAGGTCACTCAAAGTACGCTCCTTTTTGCAACTTATAATGCTGAAGTGCACATTCCTAGAATTCTTTACGGAAAACCTTGCGATTTTTGGATCGGAATCGCTGATCCAAATTTTATGAGTTCCTGCCTAATTTTTTTTTAATTCTTGGGTGTAATTTCTCGAACATTTCTTTCTCAAACTCCTCGCTCAATAATCTATTTTTACCTTCCATTGAATCTTATAAAGTGACATCACCTGCTCTCACCTCACCTCGTATCAAAATTTAATAGGTGTGAAAGTTTTTGATCATAAGATCCGATATTTGATTTGCAAAAGTCGTAAATTCCTTCTACTTTTCGGAACATTTCTTCATGTTTCCCTTCCTCTTTCTTTGATGGTCCTCAATCTTTGCGTGACATTTTTGGTTCAATTAATGGAATTCCATTATCACTTTTCCTCGATGTTTTACGAGTAAACAACTTTTTACAACTACGTATCTGTCGATAATTACACCGCTTTCATTCGCAGTTTAATCAGGGTCTTATAAAGGTAATTCTTTATATCGGACATTTTTTTTAATCAACTGAACTTTCCTGAAAATGGTACTACGCCTGGATGTGCGCAGTGTTACTGCAATGTTCATCTAACTGGAAACATGACCGAGAATAAGCTTATTTTACACGTCCTCTCTGATATTTTGAAGAGTTATAGATTCAAAATCCATAGCCTACAGCAGTGTTCCTCCTTACGCGCTAAAATCACCGGGCATACCTCAAGTTATAGACCTATAGTTAGTTCAAAAAGCTATCAGTTCTTTACATTTCGGGCAGAAGGTCATGTAGATTTATGTGCCAGACAGGTAATTTAGCAACCTGACCGGATTTCACCTGACCTTTTTAAATTGAACTGTAAAAATTGATACACAAGCAGCCTAGTCTTAATTGCATGTGGCAATTAATTTGGCCCTAATTTTATTGTTAGGCAACTCTTCGCTTACGCCCATCGAATGTCTCTCTTTATCTCTTTTCCTTTTCCACAGCGAAGTACATGACTAAGCGCCTACTTCTCTTGTTGTCTCCGCGCCAACCAAAGCTAGAAGTAGTCACGTAGACATATGCTCCGCTGTGGAAAAGAAAAAAGATAGAGAGGCATTGAATGGGCCAAGGCGAAGAGTTGAAGCCGAGATCTAACAATAATTTGTAAAGTAAGCTTACACTTTTAAAGGTTGAGCTTGAAATTTTTCCATGCACTTTTCAAGTTTTGACGTATACGAAATTTCGTATCCTCAGGATTTGTGACTAATTGATCGAAAGAGAAAACTTAGGGATTCTTTGCATATCTCATTTCCTCTCTTTTCTTTGCCGTTGTGTCGGAGATCACTTTTACTGCCGCTCAAACGGTGATTCACTCTTTCGGGATTCAGGAAAAACTAGCGCATCACAGAGTTGACTTTTAAGGATTCTCGCTTTAATCCTATGGTGTGTTATCACTTTTTAAAGCAATAGTTTAGAATTGTAGTAACTTTTCATGAATTTCGGTGTTCGCTAAAAGTACGCTCCTTTTTCGCAACTTATAGTCCACGTTCCTAGAATTATTTACATAAAACCTTGTGATTATTGCATCGGAATTGCTAATTCTGATTCTATGAGCACTGGTCTACTTTTTTCTTTGTCCAATCCACAAAAGAAACGGCACACAAATATTATTGCCATTACTCATTCAGAGAAGATTCGGGATTGAACTTTAATAATTCTAAACACTTTTTCTTTGTCTAGCTTCGCAATATCCTTTTCCCATCCTGAGAAGAACACAATTTTACTTTTTTTTTATTATTTTGAATGTTTGCTATTGTTTTCGTTTTGAGAATTGTTTAGAACAATTGTCTCTTTCTAATGCGCGACTTAGCGTAAAGTGGGAATTTGGATACGAGACTTTGGGTACAGATGACACCTGCTATTCTAGGGATTAAACTTTTTGTTTTGCTGGAAAACGTGACATCCCTTTTGTCTTCTTCTTAACAGGAATGAATAAGCCAGACATATTCTTGCGTAGCATCCTTGGCAACATTCTTTGCAACATTTTTCCCATTCTCACCTTTTCTGGGACATATCTGTACTTTTCCTTAAGCGAAAGCGTGACTATACAATTTTTCAGGATTTTTTGAGTATTTTTCACAAAAGAATTTTCTAGTTTTCCGAAAAAATTCAATGCGCAATTGAGCGTAATAGCGAAGACTTTGGGTAAAGGTGACACCCAACTTTCTTCGGATTAAACTTTTTGTCATGTGGGAAAACGTGACTTCCTTTTTATTCTTGTTAATGGAATAATTGGAATGTATATGCCAGACACTTTCTGGAAGAACGTCCTTGGCGCAACTTCCACTGGCCACATCCATAACAGCGCAGCATTCCAAAACTTTTTCCCAGGCCCACCTTTTCTGGGATAAATATGTACTTTCCCTAAAGCCAAAACGTGACTATACAATTTTTTCTGGATTCTTTTAGTAATTTACACAAAAGAACTTCCTGGAGAACCGAAGCATGGATTCTCTATGAAGTAATTAGCCAGACACCATTTAGCGCCACATCCTTGGGTGAACATCCTGACAGCACACAAAAGTTTCACGTTTTTCCCAGCTTCACTTTTCCTGGGACAAATATGGCCGAATTGACTTTCAGGATTCTCAGGATTTTTGTTACGTTTCACAAAAGAACTTCCTAGAGCACCAAAATAAATTGACGCGACTTTTCCTAACAATAGGACTCATAATTGAGCGCTCTGAAACGTAAAAATATTTCCTCAAAGCTTCCCTCGTGGCTATTCAAATTCTTGTCTATTCAAACCCGAGCGCGATTATTGCCCCGGTTATGCATAAAGGATTGCCAAAAATGTTTTCCAGGAAAATCCTTTGCCCAGAAACTGTTTATTAGATTACTTATGGGAACTCAGTCGGACCCAAAAGAATTGGACCTCTGGTGCCTTAAGATGATTTCCTTTCGGAAAGGCCTAAGGCATAATTTAATAGTGTCGTGGAAGTAAAAATTTAAATGCCAAAGATGGATTGGAATGGTCTTAAAAAGTCACGGGAGAGAACAAATTATTAATATTACTTTGGGAATTCGTCATTTGGGAATTCGGTTAAATGTCACATTTTACAAAAAGAAATTTTTAATATATCGAAGGTTTTTACTAAGAAATCTCAAGTATCCCCTTGGGGTAAGTGCAAATTCAAGGTACCATCTGGAGGGATACAAGGTCCCACTTTAAGCATAAGTCTAAGATGCGAGAGCATAAGATTTGATCCTAGGGAATTGTGCACAACGCCGTTGGCAACTCAGGAATTTCATCCTTAGGATCGACCTTTAAGGTCAATTTTTGGATAAGTCTAACCACAAATGCTAAAACTAAGGCTCAAGTCTAAGACTCTGCGAACGGGTAAATCTGATATCTGGAAAATCATTCTCTAGTTGCACCCCCTCCAATTTTAATTTACCCCTCACTTTGTAGCTGACTTTTACGTGAAACAAGAACGAAAATGAAAGATCAAAAGCTTGCCACTCTCGAAGGATAAATTTTACGAACTCTCAAAAGACAGTAAATTAGATTTGCCAGACGAAAGACTCCCATTTTATTTTATTAAATTCCAAGTCTCTGAGTACTTTGACGTAAGTTAATCTTACTTTCTTCTCTGCTCTCACTTTGACCTTTAAATAATGTGGGCGAAATTGAATCTTCGACAAAATCTTTGTAAGGTGAAGCGATCCTTGTCGACGTTTCATTTTTGCGTGGGATACTCTGATCATTATCTCAAATTCCTGTTATTCCTCTTATTCTGAATTTGTGAATCATGGATTGCTATGCGCCCATTTTCTGTTTTTTGTAATCCTGAATCTGCCTGTTATGCTGGGCATCTAACAGCTTCCGACGCAATTTAGGAATATTATTCTGATACACATCCAGTTATGTTATCCAGGATTTTGCAAAATCATTCGGCATGTTGTACTTTTATTTTTTGGTTTGTTATCGAACAAATTACAAAGGGATACAAAGGACAGGTATTTCGGATGACGTATTTCGTCACGCATCACCATTCTTTTCATATAGCCAGGGGCGATGCTAAACAAGTTAACTGTTAATTATGGTCCAAATGCGCCGACGAAATGAATGGGCTGAATTAATAGTTCTCGAATTCAGTGAACGCAATTGTGCAAATAACTGTTATGCTGTTTCCTACCCTGAATTTCTAACTTAAAGGTAATTTTTAGCTCGAAATTTTCTAAATTTCTTCCTGAAATCTAAAACGGGCAATTAGGCTCTCCTTGTTTGACTTGCTTGCTCGGAAATTCCTCCTAAACAAGGAATCTTCCTTGTTTTGGAGGAACATGATAACAAACTCACAAGGAACACTCACCTGGTGAAACGCTCACCTGGGGAAACGTGATGGATAGGAATTTACCCCAACTTGCGGGCATTCGAACGGTGCCAACCATTTTGGCGAACCAGTGACGAAAAAAAAAGTTAGCATGATACGGAAAATTGGATTTTTACAAGGAAAATGCGAGAAAATCCGACTTCAGAGGCCGTTTTCGGGCGTTTTTGTCTATGAAAGTGCCAAAAATAATGTCATATTCGTGTTCCCCGCAATTTTCTGGGTAAGATAGGGCCTTTTTCAGAATTTTTTGAGAAAAAAATTTTTTCACGTTTTTTTGCTACCAGGTGAAAAAAGGTGAAAAAATTTTTTTCTCAAAAAATTCTGGAAAAGGCCCTATCTTACCCAGAAAATTGCGGGGAACACGAATATGACATTATTTTTGGCACTTTCATAGACAAAAACGCCCGAAAACGGCCTCTGAAGTCGGATTTTCTCGCATTTTCCTTGTAAAAATCCAATTTTCCGTATCATGCTAACTTTTTTTTTCGTCACTGGTTCGCCAAAATGGTTGGCACCGTTCGAATGCCCGCAAGTTGGGGTAAATTCCTATCCATCACGTTTCCCCAGGTGAGCGTTTCACCAGGTGAGTGTTCCTTGTCAGCTTTAAGCCTAATCCGAGAAGACTACATCTAGTATTTTATCAGTCTTGACCCGACCTTTCACATCGAATGAGACGTGACCTTTCACGCCCAATTAGAATACAGTTATTTTCGGAAGAGCTATCAATCCCAAGTCAAATACCAAAGTGGGACCGTTACATTCTGTTTTTTTTTCTTAGTTTTCTTGCAGTTTAACACGGACCGGTGCCAGGTGTTATTTCTGAAACGATGCCGGCCCGGTCTGATCTAAAGCGCATTGGGCTAATCCTTTGGAGATACTAAAAACCTTTCATTCCTTCGCTAGGTGTCATATAAAATTTGTAAACTAGCTGGTACATGGAAATTTTTTGGTTTTTTTCAGTTTCGAAATTTTTTTGTCGAAAGTGCCTTTTAGAGTAATTTTGATGCAGAAGCACAAATTTGATGTCGTTTTTGTGCTAAAATTTTGACCTGAAGTCTCTATTACACCCCACCCATATCGCTTGGGTATTTCATGTATTACTATATTTTGAAGATTCTAATTTTCGTTGTAGGACCAAATGAAAATTGATAGTAAATTCGTATTCAACGCAGCCGAAAACTCCTAAAGTATGTTTCTTTGAGGTAAAATGCTTGAGATAAAATTCAAACTCGCGGTTTTCTATATAAGACAGCTACGTGAGGGTTTTCGATGTCACAGAAGTGGTTCTTTTCTGTCAGATTTTCGAAATTTCCCGCCAAATTCAAACAATAATTATGGATTTACCCCTGAAAAGGGGGTCTCAGCCTAAACCTAAAGTCTAAGCCTAATGCCTAAGCCTAAGGCTATGCCTAAGCCTAAATCCTGAGCCTAAAGTATGCCCTTTTAAGGGTTTTTACACAACGCCACATGCCAAATCTGTGACAAAAAAGAACCACTTCTGTGACACGAAAAACCTTTACGTAGACAGCTAGCCACTGGTGGGAAATTTTATTGTCTCCATAAAATTAGTCCAATGCACATTAGCTTAGATTTGGATCCCGCCGTTTTAGACACTTCGTACCTGTCCCTTGTACACCTAAAACAGATCGCTGGTGAATCTAAACGAGCAGTTTTTATGCCATATCTTCAACCTAACAATGCCAAAGATCACATTCATTAAAGCGTTTTTATGAGTCACAAAAAATTTTTTACACCACAAAATCCTGGATTCTAATCAAAAAATCAAATGCCACAAAACATAATGTCAACTCACAATAAACTTCACAATTCCTCTCTGTCATTTTAATTTTCGTATGAGCTTTAAGCGGATTAAACGCCGCTTAAGTGTTCGCGAGAAAACCAATTGGAAGATTCATATGACTTGATAGCAAAAGTTTAAACTAGCCATGTTTTATGTAAACAAGACTATTTTGAGCCATTTTTGGACATTAGACTATGATTAATTGCGATTAATTTAATAATTTTCCCTAAATAGGTGGTGATAATTATTGTCGATATTCATTCCTCATTAGGAATGTCGAGTAACTGTAAACAGAATTTAATTTGAATTTAATTTAATTTGCGCAAAATAATTATTGACTTTTATGGAATCGAAAATATTACTGAAAGTTGAAAAATATTTTGAAAATATTTTTGAAAAACATAAAAACAATTTTTCAATTTTTTGCAATTTTATGTCTGGAATGTTGCTTTTTTAGAATAATCCCTCTGAAAACATTCACAGGTATCATTAGATATTATAAAATTTGGGCGCCAGGTTCAAATTTTTTCAAAACGTTTTTTTTCAAAAATTTCTCCATGTGAGTTTTTCCAAAAATCATAAGAATTCCCAAATATAGCCGCCTAAAAAATTCATCAGTGACGAACTCAAACAAAAAATTTCCCACGTTGAATTTTTTGACTCGTCCCAATTTTTTTGCCTGAATGAATGTCGTGTGTATTGCCGTCGTTTCTGGACTTTAGCGCAAGAGTAGCGTGAAATTCCTCCGACGTGTGAGATTAAAAATTCACCCTCTGGCTACAAAGTGACATTTGGTGGCGGAAAAGTGAAAGTTGAAAAGTGCTTTACACTATAGTGTAACCGCGCTTCCGGTGTATAGTGAGCGGTACTTAAGAGCGGTGCTCAAGATAACTGTCAAGGAACCAATTTGGAAGGTAATTTTGAATGAAAAATTTTTGAAAGGAAGAAAGTGATTTTGGATATTTGGCCCAGTAAAAATTCTGGAACCTTCTAGAATCCTAACATTCTGTAATTTTCTTCTAGAGGAATCCTAGAACCTTTTTGGATGAATTTTCTAGCATGTTCTAAAAATATTCTAAGCAATCTTCTCTGGAATCTGTGCCCACCGGTGCCATTCCCGAAGAGCTGCGATTTTACAAATTTTAACTTTTGCCCTATGGTTCCTTAAAACGAAAGCGCGAAGCAATTATTTTATCCTGAAAAACCTGGCATTTTCCCAAGAACATCACCAGACAAGCCAATTCTTCTATGCAAACAAATCCCAATCAGACCCAATTTGTGGACTACCCAACTATAGCCTGGCGGAAAATGAGTTCTTCCTGTTTCCTTTCCGGATTCGATGACATGAATGGAATTCGAGAATCCAGAGTACGAGAATTATGCTCAAACTCCAAAGAACCAAATTTCAGGGAATCTTTGTTTCGCTTGTCCAATTTCGGTGCCAGATGCCTGGGGTGTTTTAGTGAATTTTAATGAGCCGCTGGCAAATTGCCAGCGGCAATGCTCTTTGGTTCACAGGCTTGGACCAGTTTCTGGAAGAGTTAGCATGGGAAGCGGTCATTTTTCTCCTCCAGGCATTTCGTTCTACATGGTCGTCTTTAGCATAGTTTTTTTCTGTAACATTTCAGGAGAATGCGTAATGTATCAAACGAAAGCTAAGGCTCATGGCTCTAGATTGAGTCCATGCCCGGTATCTCCTCACACGGTATTGAGATTAGAGGATTTTTTCCTAACTTTACAATTTCTCGAAATAGGACAAATTTCCGCTGATCTCTAATACCTTGCGTTGAGATACGGCGCGCATGGGCTCAATCGAAAACCCTGAATCTTAGGTTTCATTTGAGCCCTTACTCATTCTTCTAGAATGTTCCAGAAAGTTATACCAAATACGAACATGTGATGCTAAACGCCTGGAGGAGAAAATGATCGCTACCCATGTTAACACTTCCAGAAATTTTGGTGTTTGTGAACACAACAATTTTTGCTTTGTGAACCAAAGAATATTGCCGCTGGCAATTTGCCAGCGGCTCATTAAAAATCTCTAAAAACATCTTAAATGACTTTCCCTCCAAAATTGACTTTCTGTGTCAAAAAATTCCTCTTCTATCCGTTCTTTCGCTCCATTTGCTTGTATATAGTTGCATTATATCACTCTCATTCGAGAAAGCCATATATATACACCACACGTGAGCCAATTTTGAGCTTATTCCCATACCTCCAGGTGCTTATTCTCGTTACATACTTCGCAACATCATGGAAACTAACAGCCTTTTAGCCCGTAAGACATGATAATGAGGCCTCATTATCTTATCCGGAAGTTTTCTGGGATAAAGTCCTAGCTAAGCCTTTAATTTGACACTCGTCGCGTGCAAACTCCCCATTCCCGAAATGTTTCATTGCCTTTTTTGGGCACTCAATAGCAGAAAAGTCTTTGGTCTTGGCGATAAAAGTTTCATTTAACGAGCCATTTGTCCCCAAGTTTATCGAATTTTCTGACTATTTCGAGAGTAAATCCTATAAATCTGGAGTTCGGACCAAAGAACTGCCAAAAATGTCGAAATCCATGATATCTTTTTTCGCATTGTCTCGAAACGACTAAAGGCCAAAAGCTGTTTTTTATCTATTTTAATCAAAAGGTACGATCTAGAGATAAACATTTTTAGTTATTTACATTTTCCTAGTTATAAGTTTTTTAGAATTTTTTCGAATTTTCAAAGTTTAAATTTACTTCCAGACTGCTTCTTTCTGGATGAGTGCCAGGATGCGGCACTGACGCTTTTCAGTTTTAAAGTGTAATTACATGTCTGAGCCTCTTGCACTAGCGCACCCAGGGGGGTACCGGGGGTACGTACCCCCCCCCCAAAATGGAAAAATTTGAAAAAATGAGTGTAAATCAGTGCAAATTTGGGCAAAATTTGGTCCGGTACCCCCCCCCCCCCCAAAATCCAAAAGTTGGGGGTACCAAAAAAAGTGTACCCCCCCCCCAAAATGGCCATTTCCACTGAAACGTGCCCCCCCCCAAAAAAAAATCCTGGGTGCGCCACTGGCCTCTTGTATTGAGCCGCTAGCACCTGTCATTCTCGTTCTCGAATTTGTTCTCGAAGCTTTTAGTCGATTTAACTTCTTTGCCACTCCCGAAAAAGTTGCCAACTGTAAATTTGAGTTGAAACATGGTTAAATAATTGAGATAAATTTTTTTATTAACTTAGCAAAGTTCATTCATTTTCGGTTCCCGAGCAAAAGGTCAAAAATTATAAACCGCAAAACGGTTTTACGTCAATGCCATTAAGCACAGTTATTCTAGACTATTCTTTATGCTTCTTTCGCTTGTTTCCTAAATGTGTTTATTTATACATTTCCATTCATCTTTCTTTTGGACTTTGAATAGTAAAAATATTCTAATTCCTGCAGAGCCTTTAAAACCGTTACTTCTAAACAAAGTCACTTTTTGCTCCCAAAATTTCGCTCCCGAATTCCTATGCCCTCCCCTCCCCCAATTATTTCACGCTGTCATTGTTTGGCATTAAACGCTTGAGGGCATTAAAATGTTTCGTCCAAGATTGGGGACCTTGGGGGACTCATAAAAAGTTGGCTCCGAGCCTTTTAATCCCAGGCCAAGTTTTGCTGGCCTTGGCTCCCGAGCTTTTTGCCCCGAGGGCTTGGGGACATCAAAGGCCAGCGTGACGGGCGCCGGTCTCTAATCATCAAAAATCCAATTTATGCTTTTATTGTCTCCGCTGGCCGCCACCATTTGGCTTTTCATTGTTTATTTTTCGCACAGCTTTGGATTTCGGGATTCAGACGTCCTAAAGCCTCGGGCCAATATTTTCCCCTTTTATGATGGAAGTGCTGACTCGTTCCTCAGATATTTGGAAGAAGCTGTCACATATTTCCTTGTAACATTTTTGTTCGAGATGGGATTTTTTGGTTGGAATTTCTGTGCCTTTAAAATTTTTGGGGACAAATATTTGAGCAGAGATCTGGAAGGGGGAGGACAGTTATTCTTTAGCCAATTTACCCCTCTGGGTGTTTTGTCCGTAGAAGATTCTAGAACTTTTTGGCATCTGAATGATCTTGAATAAAAATTCCGGAACCTTCTAGAATCGTCTAGAATGCTTATTTTATATTATATCCATTTCCCCTCTGGCACTGAAGAAATAAATACCCCCAGGCATTTTATGAATCTCGAATATTTGTGCGCGAAGCCTTTCAATTGAAATGAATCCTTGCAAATAATTACTTTGCATCTTTTTCGAGATTCTTTACTTGGAAAATTATCATCACTTTTCTTTGGATTATCCAACTCTAAATGTTGGATTCAAAGTTACAATGAGAATTTTCTCGTTTTTTCCCAGTAGCCTTACAGATTTTTGCCAAATAATAAGCAACTTATATCTAACTCTGCAAAACTAACGGACCGTTTAATTAATTCAAGTTCTCACGTTTTGCAGGACTTTTTTAGTTTAAGAGGTAGGCTTATAACAAAAGATTAATTCGAGATTTGCATTGTCAAAGTCAAATGCAAACATTGGCGTTCTTTGGTCTCGAAGTCTATAGAAGGAGAGATTTGTCTAGAGACAGTTACTTAAAGGGATTGTTTCCGTCGGAAGTTGCAAATTATTTTGGGTGTTCCGTTCTTATGACTAAACCATTATTGTACCTTGTACTTTTCTTGTACCTTGTACTTTTATAAATGAATTTTTGTGATAAAAATGTGCTAATTTTTTCTCGTAATTTTTTCGAATTTTAGAAAAGTTTAGAATTGAAAAACTGAAAAATTGAATTATGATACTGTGGGCAGATGTTTGAAATATGATATTAACTTTAGTCACAGTTTGCTTCCGGGATAATAACCTTTTTTAATATACGAGACATATCCTAACACCCTCATTTCCTGGATCATAGAACGCCGATAGAACAAATCTCTCGGGATAAGTGCACATTGGGGAAATCGTCTTGAGATTACTTCAAGACTTTTAGTTTGCATCATCGCTCCCGAATCAGAGGTACACTATAATATGTCTTTACGCCCAAAAAAGTAAACTGTTTACGTCTGGAGAGCTGTACTAAACTGTCTAAGTATTCGATCCTTATGCCTGATCCTGGTTTATCTTATACGTGACCAACTTTTGTGCATTACTTATTTGGATTATGACATCCTTATACCTTTAGGGCTTCGGTGACAATGAGCCTAAGGCGATAACTCGCTTTATGTATGTGAAGCCCGAAAACCACCTTCTCAGTCATTGTTTAATCTCTATTTTTGATGCCAAATTCACTTCCTGAATCGCGTTTTTGTCAACTTTTGGATTGTTTCTTAATTTTAATTTGAGACATCCGGTGTTATAAGGCGGAAGCTTAGAATGTCACATGATTCATATATGCAAAGACTACAAATCTTGACTTAATTTTCCCTACAAATATTTTCTGCCAGACGAGAAATGTTTTCTTACAGACTGCTTCTTTCTGGATGAGTGTCAGAATGCGACGCTGACGCTTTTGCAGTTTTAAAGTGTAATTACAATTTTTGAGCCTCTTGTATTGAGCCGCTAGCACCTGTCATTCTCGATCTCGAATTTGTTCTCGAAGCTTTTAGTCGATGTTACTTTTTAGTTTGTTTGCAATTCCTCAAAAAGTTGCAACTTTGAGAGGAAAATTGAAGAAAATTTTGAATACTTGGACTTCGAGATTTGAAAATTTTTGATTGAAAAGCTCAGGTGATATAACGTTAAGATTGATCTTGAACACCTGTCAGTCTTGAACTTGAATACCTGCGAGTCAAAATTTTTTCTATAAAACTTTTTCACTTTACTGTCGCTTGTGGTGACAAAAGGTGAATCATATGGGTTCGAAAGTGCAATGTATCTAAAGTTGTCCCGAGAACCTAACTCATATGTGCATTAAACAATTTCTGGAGCTTATCATTTACACCCTGCCGGAAGCTGAATTTCAGGATTAGTCCCGTCTATAACATCCGGAGCCCTAAAGCTATTCCTCTGTATACGTTCTCACTTCAGTTTCTCTCTTCTCTCATTCCAACACCTGAGTTGTAATTACGGATAGGATATTACTTCGTGGAATGTCCGTTCTCGAAGGTATGAATATTGAGGCTTAACATTCTTCTTCGCGGAAAATTACAAGGACAACGCAGAACTATTACGCCCATTTTTCCTCCGGGAAGACAGCTCTGTTGGGTGTCTGACACCTGCGCATTTGAATGGGTATTGACTCTTATGATCTCTGTTTTATGAAGATTGTAGGTTGAAATGCCCGCAGGGCATATTAACCTCCGCATTCCCATTTTTCGAAGTTCGACAATTTAGGAACGTCCTGGCTTAGATCGTATAGTAAAAATTCGTGGAATGTGACCAGCATTGTTTTGTGCCTAATCCAAGAAACAATTGAATGTTTTGTAATTAAGCATTTCCCCACGTAGTTTTTTGCTCGAGAAAAAATTCTCCGCGTGCCTTTCTCTAATTCGATGTCCTGAGGGAATTTGCTTATCTTTAGACTTGAGTGACAGGCGAGCGGTTCAAATTTTCAGTCATTGCTCTAGCACTTGACTGACATTACGAGCGCAAAGATAGGAATGGAACCAAATTTTGGTCATAAAACGGTTACATTTGTTCTCAATATTCCCTACTTACCTCCTAAAATTGTTAATCTATTTTTGACCCACCTGGTGTGCTAAAAATGTAACAGTTTAAAGTTCGTACGCAATGTTTCTATTCATACTCTCCATTTATGGCAGGAATCCTTAAAAGGACTAAATGCGCGACCATTGTTCAATTTTAGATGTCAAGACTCAAGAGTCATTGTTGCCGTATTCCTTTCTCTTTCAACTTTTGTCTCCCACGAGAAATTTCATTTCCTGAACGCTTTAATCTGCGTCAAATTCCAATCTCAGTCAGAAGTCGCTACCGACAAGCCCATCGCCCCTCCCTCCATATCCTGACCGTGCGCACACCCTCATGCGTCTAATGTGCCAGAGGATTATTTGAACATGTTTAAGGATTACTGTCTATCGTGTCTTAAACTTTTTATTAGTCCATTAACGCATTTTCAGAATTTTTTAGTGCTTTGAAACACGATTCAAACGGATTAACTTTAGCGTCATCAATGTTTGAATCTCGCGATTGTGTACTTTTTTCATAGTTTTTCTGGATGAATTTTTAAAAGTTTTTCCCTGATTGATATCAGATTTTTGAAAAAGAATCTTGTTGAAAACTTTGTTTTGACTCTGTTTTTGTTTTGCTCTCTGATTTCCTTTTAAGGCCTAAAATAGATGCCTATTTTCAGGACGCTTTCCCTCACCTGAAGAGGTGATATGAAATGTCCAAAAATGGTAAACAAGTTTTTTCCAGAAAACACTCCTGGATTGTACTTTGCATATGCCATTAATCCTGAGAGCTTCTTATACGCTTTCCTATATCCCAACGACTCACCTGATAACAGATTCTGCGTGTGAATCATTCAAATTCTCTTAGGTATATTCTAGTCGGTATATTTTAAACGGTATGCACTACCTGTAAACAACTTTATTCCAGAAAACAATCTCCTTTTATGGATAATACTTTGAAGATATATCGTTAATCCCGAGATCTTCCTAAACGGTTCCTTCTATCACTATTAGTCATCTTAGGATAACAGAACAAACAAGTGAGGCGCATTATAGACTCATTTCACGTGCTTTATTTTCCTGTATCTTTTTTAGCAAAATTGTCTTGACGCGCTTCTTAGCATTTGGAGTTGCGTCGACGCACGGGGATTATATATGTGGCTCAGGTGTAGCCATATACTCTACACAAATACTCTAAACCTAAGCCATACATATGAGCCCCCAGGCAGTGATTGACCTTTTAGTTTCTTTCTCTACGTATGACTAAAATATGTTGCCAGCAATCTCGCGTACTAATTGCGAATGTGAATAATAGATTCCCGGGAGTCCCATTAGTTCCAGATACTTGTTTGTAAGTATTCTTGAGTCAAGACTTCTTGAGTCAAATTGGGTCAAATGGATGACGATCCTGGGAATCGTTCTTCAATCGTTAACTGCCAAGTGACTAACGAAATTGATTCTGTGGGAGGTGTCTTTTTCTGCGAAATAATTTATTGCCGCGAGCTAGGGACAGGTAAATAGTTGCGCATTTGGGGAAAATTTCTAGCGTCTGAATTTTCTTTCGAGCAAAACTGCTACTATTTTGGCAAAAGTTTCCATTTTTCGGTCTTGGGCATTTTTTATACTTTATATTTGGCAACATTTCGCTTCAGCTCGGACTCAGTCGATTTACTATGGACAAAGCTTCAGCCCAATCCTAGAGAAAAAAATTATCGGGGACATAACGACCCCTACCCAGTGCCGGACTTTGGCCATTTTTGAACCCCGGGTACTTTTTTCTCTTTCTTCTCCTCTCGTCCACGCCACCGAAAAATTTCCTTTGGTACCCCCTTTTGATTTTTTATCCCTTCCAAAGCTGGACCCCGGGTACTTACCCTATTTACCCCTATGAAAAACCGGCACTGCCCCTACCTCCGAGCCGCCAAATATGTTAGAGTGGATTCTCGCTCATAATACCCAAGCACATCACATTAACCGAATGCAATAATTCAAAATTTGAATAACTGTCTTGAGTATCATAATTTTTATTTGTGGATGTTACTTTATAGCCTATAAATAATACTAGTATTCATTCCGAATTCGTCACTCGAACGATATGTATAAAGAAATTTCCATTAGCCTGAAATCCCGTAGAATCAATGATGCCATCCTGAATAGAGATGAGCTATAATTATCTTGTAGTCTTCAGTTTCCTTAAGAATTTCCCTTCTAGATTCCAATAATCTCGAAAGTGTCAAAAGCTCAGGAAATAAATTCCATTAAGTCTTGAACACGTTTCGAAGCGTCTACTTTCACTTCAACCCATTTGGCTCCAGGGCAAATATTCATATGCGCTTGATTAGAAGTTGTTTTCGAGACAAAACTTTTACCAATTCAGAATATTACTAATCCTTACTTTTACTTAAAGCGCTTCCTGTTTTTACACTTTTTTCCAACTTCAAGCATTATCGCCGCTGGCGTTAAAGTATATAAGGCAACTCCTACTCAAAGTTGCATTTAGTTTATAAATCAGTGTCTGTCACGTCTGTGACGTAGGACTTTGCTTCGGGATACGATAAAACAAAGATCTGAGTGGAGTCAAAATAACAGGATTTGATAATTTTTATATTTTGATTTAAGATGGGGAAGACATTTAGGATCGTTCTAGAGTACCCTCTTTCTTGGGGTACTTTCCAATGATATTTCCAGCGATCCAGCATTTGGAACTTCTAGAAATTTCTGGACAATTTTTGACACTCTAGGAGCATTTTGAACAATTTGGAACAACATCTAAAACATACGGGCTTTTCCTAGGTTTTTCCAAAGAACTTTCCAAGTTCTTCTATACACCTGATGTCTCAATGGTGCAATATTTTTTGAGAACGAGAAATATTGAATTTTGTTGCACAAATTCAAGATTAGTGACGATGCAACTATTCCAAGTAGTATTAATCCTGAGAGAAATGTAAGAAGATTCTTTGGACTATCTGAAACTTTTGGTAATTTTGCGCGGCATTTTTATGCATATTTTCTGCATTCCTACGGCGGATTATGGATTTCCTGTTATTTTTCTGGGAAAGTGAGCAATATGACATTTTATCAGGAAAAACAAATTCCATGCTAGTGAGTTATCCCTCCAAGGTGTAAACAGCTATTGTTGTCCTTTCATTTGCCCTTTTATTTTAACCTCATGCCTACAAATAGTCAAGTTTCTCGAGAATAATGCAACACGCAAGCCAACCAAACGTGGGCTGCCCCCAAAGAAAATATCTCGATACATTGCTTAGCTGCGATATTTATTCTTGCATACCTGATTTCACCTTTGCGTAAATTTACCTGTAATTTACCTCCCTTTTCTTCAACCAAATTCCAGAAATTCCGTGAACTTATCTATAATTTACCCGGATTTTCTGAACTAAATTCCTCAAATTCCAGAGATTCCACGAATTCCTAGCATATTTCAAATTCCCACACTAACATTCGCTATGAACTTATCCGCAAACCATTGCAAGCTCCTGCAGCGCGTGTGGCGCGAACTTCGCCACGACAAGTTACGACAAATCGAGCGGCCCGTTCTGTGGTCTTCTCTTAATCCCGACCATTCACCTTTGTCGACTTCGTCGTCTTTGGGCGTCGTCTGTGTGTGGAATGACCCAATGCAACAAGACCTGTACCAAATCGTGCTTTCCTTTGTGGACAAATCGATCTCGGAGCTCAAATCCAGGAGATTTCGCCAGCGGCTCGGAGAGCACTGCAGGAAATTCGGGAGGCAAATGGCGATGGTTTTCCGGGGCACGAGCGCCGACGTCGACCAGTCCCTATCCTGGGAAATGCTCGGCCAGGCGATCGTCGAAAACTTGTCCTCTTCAGGTGGCACGACCACCACAATTCCTAGCCTGAGGGGAAGTGCCGCGACCGCCCGACTTTTTGTATGGCAAATTTTCCTGGAGAACCTGTCTACGTTGGTTTTTGAGGCATTTTGCTGGTCCGTGGCAAGAGACTATACTTCGACGCCTCTGGCTACGATCTATGAAGACGATGACCCGAAGCTGTGCTTTGAACATACTCTTGACTTGAGACGAAAGGCGCCGCTTATCAAAAGAATCCTCGCGAAATTTGTAAATTTTTGGGTCTTTGGAAACAAAAAATAAAAGATTAAAGTACAATAATAATAAAAACAGGAAAAATTAAACATTGAAAAGTGAAGTGCCAAATGTTTCAAAAATATTTCATTAGTTAAAAGTGCAAATATTTTCAACAAAAATTTTGAAAATGTGTACTTTTATGTTAAATGTTTCATTTTCAGAGCCGAAAACCGCTCACCATGGATGACAAAGACGCCAAACGACGAAACACCTTCGAGAATGGGAAGAGAACCACCAGTCTGGGAACCCCGCCACCACTCAACTGTGCCAACTCAGCCCTCGCCGGCAGCCCTTTCAGCCCAATCAACGGGTCCATCCACCGCTCCAGCACCTTTTGTACCGAGGAATGCTGAGACGTAAGCCTTTTATGGCATTTATTTGAAGACTAAAAAATAATAAAAATTTAAATTTGAAATGTTTGGCAAAAATTTTCACAAATTTTACGAAATTTGCGGGAAAATGACCAAAAATTCAAAAATTTTCGCCTTTCTCGAGGTCCTATGTCGGCACGAATGAGTGGCCCCAATTTTCGTGCCGGGATCAGGGAATTTTTGGTTCTCAGGCCAAAAATGTGGTCCCTGTCCGAATAATCATTTTTGGACCAGAAAATTTTCTAACATAAAATTTTGAACTTAACAAAAACTTTCTGACCTAAATGTTTCTATTTTAGATATCGTGCCATTTACTCTTACGATCCTACTCATAGTGATGAATTGGCTCTCCAAGAGGACGATATTGTGTTTGTGGTGGAAAGGTGCGACGACGGCTGGTTCATAGGTAAGCAAATTTCAAATTCTAGAACGAAATAGAGGAAGGCAAAAATTAAAAATAGGATCCGATGCTAAAAATAAGATGCGATCTTAACAATAAGATCCCAGTTTTCACCCTTTGCGGTCCTATAATCGCCTTATCTCGCATTAGCTTCAGCCTAATATGTAATTTTTTAGTCAAAATTTTAATAAAAAATTTGAATAGTGAAAGCTCTGTAAAAGTACAGGTTTCGTAAGCTGCTTTTTCTGACACTTGTGAGTCATTCTTCTCATGCTATAACTGTACTGCACAAGCCATGAGGGTATAATTTCAAGAGTGTTGAATGTTTCATTTTGCGCGAGAAAAGTCTCATTTCAGACGATCCAATATGAAGTCTAACAATATTTTACCAAGTGCAAAATTGTAATATTTCCAGGAAATAATTTTTGAGCGTTTGACTCAAAAATAGAAATTAATTTAGTTTGACAATTAGGAATATTAGGAAAAGTATTTTAGTTTAATCCACACAATATTTACAAATAAAATTGGTTTGATTCACATTAATGTTCCATTTTTAGGCACTCTTTTGCGAACTGGCGAATTCGGCACTTTTCCGGGCAATTATGTCGTCAAGCACTAATTTTCTCTTCCACAAACGAAATCCTTCAACGAAATGCCTTATTACTTTGTCTCCGGAATTTGTTGAATAATTTGTTTTATTGATTTTACGATTATAAAAATCTGTCTTTCTCCCACTCAATTTAAAGAACGTTTAAATTTCCGTTAAAATAGTTTCAATTTTGACCAACTTAGACCAAAAATTTAAAGAAAAATCGTGAGCGAATTTTTTAAGAGTAGTTCAAAATTGAGTATAGGGAGAAGAGCAGAGTTTCATTTTTTCTTGTCAATCCTAAACGAGGCTGTTGCCAGAGGAGCTATACCGGGTACTCCTGGAATAGGTAAAAATGCATGAAAAATCGGAAAAAAACTATAGGAAATTAATTTTGCGGGTGATTGTTCAATTTTTCAACTTTTCCCAATTTCCTTGGAATAATTCGGTAAACTAGTATATTTCTCTGGCTACTAGTCTCACCATAGACAATTTCTTATCTTCTACAACACCTGCGCAAAAGTACTTACTTTCCTCATTTGAAGTACTACTTAGATTGTAATTCGAGTGTCTATCCTTAATTGCTGTTTAAATTATTGCTTAAACCGAGTGCTCATTTTAGTCTTATCTAACGATCTAGTCTACTATACGCGAGAATTTATACAAACAGTTGAATTTAATTGTAAATATGAATTGGAAATAAAAGCAAATATTGAAAATGTGTTGACATGTTGCATAGCTTCCCTTTATCATGTAAATATTGAGACAATCAAATCATAAAAATCAAAACAATCCGTAAGCATTCACAAGAATACCAAAAACGTAATTTGAAAAAAATACGAAAATCAATGAAGATAAAAAATTTTGGACAATTTTTAAACTTGAAAACCTTCAAATTATTTCAATAAAATGGCAAATTTATTTCCGCTATGCTTCTAAGGGGAGCCAAAGAAAAGATTTGGAAAAACGTTTGCGCAGATGACCCTATCACTGGATATACCAAATAAATAACCAAGAAAAATGGAGAAAACAGACAAAGCGTCAAAAAACTGCAAAAAATTGGCATTTCTACAATAGTTATCAATAAAAGGTCCTAGCCTCCTAGGACCGCAAGCCTAAACTTAAGCGTAAGCCTAAAAACATACCAAAACTTGTCTAAAAAATGGCTTGTTGATCATTCAGTTGATCATTCAAATTCGCTTTATATTGAAATAAATTCAATTTTTATCCACAATTATTTTTCAAAAAATTTTTTTAAATTTTCTATATAGAACATAATTTTTCTCAATAGAAAGATGAGTAAAGAGATGAAAAATTTTTGCCAAATTTTTCCAACTCTCCCAAACAAAGATCTGTGCATTTAAAAATTGACCAATTTTTGATGGTGCCCGAATTAAAATTCTGCAAATTTGTCCAAATCGATAAAACTTTGACATTGGATCTGAAAGAAGAGATCTTAAATCTTGCAAATTTAAATATGTTATTACTAAGCAAGTAAAATAGATGTACTCCCGTCAGTAGGGCACCCAGAAACTCTGTGCTCTGATTTGGTCTCTTCTACACTGCGTGCTATTTCTTTGTTAAAGCCAAAAAAAGCGGGACACCGTCAGACACAACAATGATAAACATAGATAATTTTACAAAAGCGAAAGAAGCTCTAACCTAATTATTTGGGGGTACCTGGCTTTGTCAGTGAGACTCGCGGCCTTCGGCCGCTCGAAGGGGGGACGGACGGAGAAAATTTGTAGTTTGTAGTCAAAAAACGGGTGAATGGATGGAGAAAAGTACACTTTGGACCCTCAAAAAGGGGGGACAGACGGAGAAAAATGCACTAAGGAGTCACTTTTGTCTAAGTTTAGGTACATTTTAGCTATATTTTGACCTCAAATACGGATTCCCCGCAAAAAATTACCCTAACTTAGGTACATTTATAAATTAAGAACCCCTAAGAATGCACTTCCAAATTTTGTGACATACGTATGGACATAGGCCGCGTATTATAAAAGATATGATTTTATTAAACACTTCGACGAAAGAAAGAAAATATTATGTGAAAAACAACACATCAACGATTGAAAAATACTATATAGGATAATTCAATATAATATCATGAATTTTTAAAACAGTCGGACCTCAATTTAACGCGGGTCTCAATTGAACCCGGATTATTTTTGGAACATCCTTTATAAATAAGTCTCAAATCAATTTTCTGTGGATATTTTCCATGTAGCAAATTTTTGAGTAACATGTCTCGATTTAACGCGCCTCAATTTAAAGCGGGTCTCGATTTAACGCCGATTTTTGGAGACAATTTGACCCGCGTTAAATTGAGGTTCGACTGTATAATATGTGTTCATAATAATTGGCAAACATAATATCAGGTGGCGACATAAATGTTGAGAAAGAGATCGCTATCTCATTTTTGAATTTTGAATTTTGCCGGCAATGCGGCCGTGGCTGGAACGTTCTCTTCATTGAGAGAGGGAAGAGACGAGAGACAAGCAGAGCGTGCGCCGCACACTAGCACCGAATTGATATGCATTTTCCAATGCATATGCAATGGGAAATAACCAAAGAGAGAGTATGACTTTGGTTAATTCATACTCTCTCTTTGGTTATTTCCCATTGCATATGCATTGGAAAATGCATATCAATTCGGTGCTAGTGTGCGGCGCACGCTCTGCTTGTCTCTCGTCTCTTCCCTCTCTCAATGAAGAGAACGTTCCAGCCACGGCCGCATTGCCGGCAAAATTCAAAATTCAAAAATGAGATAGCGATCTCTTTCTCAACATTCATGTCGCCACCTGATATACTACAACTAACAGTGCAATATAATATAGGATATTATCGTAAGTCCGGAACAATCCTTAGAATAAAAAATGAGTATTTTACACATTTTTATCTTTAATATAATCTCAGGTCTACTTCATTTCCATCAGCTTCAACTTCATAATATGAAGTTCATATCATATATTTCGGTTACCGTATTTTCTCTAATTGAGCCCCCGGGGGCTTAATTATTTCAATACCCCTCTAGAGGGGGGTCTATTTCAGGGAGGGGCTCTATTATAGGGAGGGGCTTAATTATTTGGATCGCGCCCAAGGCGCGATCCCATAAATTTTCGAGACTTTTTACAAAATATTCGGATTTTTGGCCAGTTTTTTACAAAATTTCGAGAATTTAAACCGATTTTGAATTGGCGCCAAACCTTTTTTGGCGAAAATTTGAATTTTTGTCGGTATTTTTTACACTTTACGGAAAATTTTTCATTTTTTTGCTAAAATTTGGTAAAAAAATTGCAAGTTTTGGTAAAAAATGACAAAATTTATAATTATTTTTCGTATAGCGCGTCAAAAATGACGATTTTGTACCTAAAAAATAGCTAAATTGGACAAAATTGTCCAAAATTGATCTAAAAAATAATATAATAATAATCTAAAACATTAGCTCAAAATTGGCTAAACTGTCTAATACGGAATACTAGCAAAAAAGCAGCAATAAATTGCGAAAAACACGTGTAAAATTTGTCTTTATATGTAAAATACCTTTAAAATTGAAAAATATCTTAAAATACCTTTAAAATTGAAAAATATCTTAAAACACCAAAAATTAGCTAAAAATTGGCTAAACTATCTAATTTTTGTCTATTTATATTGGACATACGAAATACTAGCAAAAAACAGCAAAAAATTAGGAAGAAACCCATTTTGGGGGGGGCTCAATTATAGGGAGGGGCTTAATTATTTCAATACCCCTCCAGAGGGGGGTTAATTATAGGGAGGGGCTCAATTATAGAGGGGGGCTCAATTAAAGAAAATACGGTATATCAATATGTCTTATGTCCAAAATCGTTGACTCAAACACGAACAATAGGCGGTTGTTTTCATTTTCTGTCCAGTTGAAGATTCTTATTTCTCCGTATTCAAAGTTTAATATTAATATCTCATTATCTTCTTCAGCCCGGTCTATTGAAGTTTTTTCAATATCACCTTTTACTATGAAAACGGTTTGCATATTGATCGCCTCATCCAAATGGAATTCAAAATCTTCTTTAATCTCCATAAACCGTAGTTCTCCATTATCGATCATTTGGACAATATTTTTGTCTTGTTCGTTTACATATGGTCGAAGTTGAAATTAGACTCCTCCATTGTCAAATCGTTACAAGGCGCCAAAATAGCGCTTGAATATTTAAAAACAGCAATTTATTGCTGTGAATTATTGTTTGAGGCGTACAAAGGAGGTATGAACGGGGGGTTTGACTCAATATGATGAAAACCCTCCACAGTAAATCGACACCGCTGAATCCTAATCCGGGATCAGATTTGAACTTTGATCTTTGAACTATTCCCTTAAAAAAAGGAAAAATCTCGAATTTAAAGGGAAAAGTTCAAAAATCAAAGATCAAAGTTCAAATCTGATCCCGGATTTGGATTCAGCGGGGTCGATTTACTTTGGAAGGGTTTCATCATATTGACTCAAAACCCCTTCCTACCTTCTTTGTACGCCGCAAACAATAATTCAATATTCAAACGCTGTTTTGGCGCCTTGTAACGATATGACAATGGAGGAGTCTAATTTCAACTTCGACCATAGTTTATGTAGTAATCACTTTTTTGTATCAAATCTGAGAGTATTGTGTGATCATTTTTAAATATTAGTTCTATATCCATGGCTTCTTTATAATTCTCCATAAGAACGATTTTATGAGTGGGTTTATGCAGAAGTATTAATGAGCAGTTATACCTCAGCGCTAATAGACCTGCATGACTATAAACCTCTGGAAAGAATAAAATCGTAACATTATCCAAATCATCATCCAAAAATGATGTAGACAGATGAGCGATTTTTTGAATCGTTTTAGGATCATAAGATTCCCAGGACGTATTCCCCAGGACATATTCTTAAATTTCACAATTTTCCTTGGAATGCTTTATTCATATGCAGCATTATATGATGGTTCTGTACAAACTCATCAAAGAAATTGACAAGTGTAATTGTTGAATTTTATCCGTTATTACAAGCATAAGTAATGTTTAAATTCTTACGCTCTTTATCGTCCATCCAATAATTAGAGCTAGTTGTATTTATGTAAAGAAAATACTGTAAATGTTTCGTGCAATACGGACAAACATCTCTTATAGCAATGCGTACAGGACTGCAATGCTCAATGAAAACAAAATTTTGTTTCATGGCTTTAAGGTAAAACAAAAGCTCATTATTACCATTGTACGCGAAGTCATCTGTGACTATCCTAGTATAATACATGATTTGAAATTTCGAATCTTTTATGATGTATTTGTGTATGCCGTTTATACTATCGTGATTATAGAGATAATCTCTCACTGTAGAAATTGCCTCATATCTGTCGTATACTTACGCAAGAAATTTTTGAACATCATATGAATTATCTGTGGAGCATTCTCGTTTCTTTCAATGTCGCCGTTTGCCTCAAAAAATGTAATAACTGTCAAATTTCCATTTATATTCACATTCGTACTTTTAATTGGTCGCAGTGTGTATATTTTACAAAATATTTCCGAGGAATTTTTCGCAATAGTTAACACATTATTGTAATGGTCAAACGAGAATTTGTAAAAACTAATTAGAATCATTTCATTAAGGTCATCTGCCATAGATAAGTTAAAGATGGTCAATTTAAATTCATCTTCAAATGTAAATTCCTCCGAGGGAAGAAACATTTCAACAATTTCTGTGAAATTTTCGCTGTCATAGATTGCCAAGTCAATATGCTTTACTGACGCTTGATTGGTCATTTTAATTTGGCTTTTCCCAGAAGCTTCAAGCCCGATATATCGGGTGACCATTAATTTCTGACACCACTTTTCAATTACGCATATTTCTTTGAGAATGAATGATTGACTATGAGTGTTTGGTATTATTTGGTTGCCCATTTTGTCTGCTTTAATCTGGTATATAGCGTTTATTTATCACTCCATAAAATGTTTAAAATGTCACACAAACTTTGTTATACACCCCCTGTATAAATTTTTGAGGGGTGTATAAATTTTGTGCAAGTATGGTGTCTAAAAACGCTCATAACTCAGCGATAATCAAACGAAAGACAAATCTGTAAAAAGTGCGTTGTAGAGCACAGAATGTAGAATAAGGCTAGTGAAACTGATTTACTCGATAAGTAAAATATCATGTGCAAAAAACCGGACGAATAAAAAATTTTTGATGGTTATTTTTTGAATTTTGAGGTCGTTGAACACATTGTGGGAAACATCGAATATTTCATGAGGTAAAATATAAAAGTTATGTATCCTTGAAAACTAGACAAAATTTACAGTTATTCGATATATTGGACGTATTACGTTTCTATCAAGCAGTTTTTCAAAATTGTTTATTTTGGACACTTACAAAAACATTTCTTAATTTGATTCAAAAGTGCGGTGTCGGAAAATGCTCATATCTCGCCGATAAGCAAACGCGAGACTATTCTATAAAAAGTATTTTCTTTTCCACAAACTGTACAATAAACCTGCTAAAACAGTTTTTTCGGAATAATTAAAATTGTAAAGAAAAATTAGCAAAATATGGAAAATATCTTCAAAAATTTTATACAGGGGGTGTATAATAAACTTCGTGCGAGATTTTAAATATTTTATGAAGTGATATATAAAAGTTATATGCCAGATTAAAGCCGACAAAATGGGCAACCAAATAATGCCAAACACTCATAGTCAATCATTCATTCTCAAAGAAATATGCGTAATTGAAAAGTGGTGTCAGAAATTAATGGTCACCCGATATGGAGAACTTGAGAATTTAGTGTAAACAGTGGAATTTACTCCACAATTAATGCGTCGTGTTGGCTTCTAATGTGTCGTTGTTGGCTTCTACTATTATTTGTCTGTTTGCTGTTCCAATAAACTGTTGTTCGTTACCGCTCTCAACAAGGTCGCAATACAGTCGGTTCACAAACATAACAAGTAGAAACCTCATCGCTCTTGAACTTCTCTTTTATTCGCAACGCCTTTGGCCTTGACTGGTTTTTGAGTGCGTTCACGGAAGCGACCAAAGTGGAACATGCAGAAGTTGAAGAGCATGTACAGTTGCACCAAAACGATAACTTGGCTAAAAGGTTTTAAATAAATATTTTCAACAAATATTTCATCCTAAACTCTGTAAATCTGAGTTTTAACCACTCTGACTTTGTCTTCTCTGGTTAGACGCAGCTAGGATACCCAAAGGCCATATAAAAGTTGACCTTTGTTGCATGGCATGAGGAAAAACAAAAAACAATTTTTTTAACATTCTGTCTTTCATTTATTGGTTAGAAACAATCAAGACTGCTCATATAAAAATTGGTATTTGTGGGCAGGTATGACAAAACTAGAAGAGCACTTTTCTCATGTTTTGCCACATATGTGACAAAAAACTATCTCTATACACAAACATCTGGATAATTTTGCAGATAATTTTTAGGGTAGAAGAGACGCAGAAAATTACTTGAATATAAAAATGAAACATTTGTAGTCGGGAATTACATTTAATCCTACACCTAGATCAACTCATGACTATCTCGACCGCAGGTGTTCGAGATCAGTGAATTTTTGCTATAACTTTTGCGTTTAAAAATTGAGTGATCTCAAATACCTTATATTGAGATATGCTGACACAAACAGTTCGAGATTGGAGAACTTTTATCACAATTTTGATTTTATGTGAAAATGGTATCAATCGAAAACTGAAAGTCCTACGTTTCTTTTGATTCATTCTTCCGGAATGTTCTCCAAAAGTTTTGCGAGAAATGCCAGTGGATGATAAATGTAAATGGCCTATAATCGTTATAACTGTAATATATATACTGATGTTCTAATTATTTTGCGTAAAGTATTCTGAAACGTTACTTGACAATCTGAGTGTTCAAATTTCCATTGGGCACATCGATAAAAGAACCTGGGAGCGCAATCCATACCAAAGCGTTAGCATCGAAACCAAAACGAATCGAATCGGATGATCACAAAAGCCTCTGAATCTGAAACCAACCCATAAAGTATTCATCTGCTGAATTTATATTTATAAATTACGCTGTGGAAGCCTTTTTCACCTTTCCGGTGAAGTAAAGCAAGCGGCTCAGGTGGAACACAGACTGGAAAACGTATTGGAAGAACAATATAGCCAAAGCGGGGCGATTGAAGCTGAAAACGAATATTTGAGGAATGCAATTTTAAGGTGCAAAAGTTACTTTGCAAAGTAGGCCAGGGATGTGAATCCAAAGAAGAGGATGCTGTGGACGGTTCGGGATCGAATTTCATCTCGCTTCAGTTTTTGGAAATAAAACTCCGTTACTAATATTAATATGTGGGTAATATATATCAGGGTAATCCCGCTTCCACACAAATTTCCCAAAAGAAAGGGAGTACATAAAAAATAGGCGCTTGAGTAAAAAAATCGAAATTCTTGTCTTCAAAAATATCGGTCAAATTGCTCTCACTTTCTACGAGTAAACATAGCAAAATCCCAGCTGGCAGATATATACAAGTGTTATTTGGAGGGTGTTGAAGAATATGTATAGAATTTTGAGTGTCTGTAATATAGAGATTATGCCTGCTACAACGGTCACAACCATGGATACTTACAAATATGGTGTATAGGAACTTGATTTATCAAAACCTCATAGAGGTAAAGAAACTTGCGATGAGAGAGCAAAACATCAAAAGAAGAAAAGTTTTGTCCTTGACCTTTTGCTGACATTTTCTCACAAACATCGAGAAAACTGCTCAGGGGACGAAGAGAAGGAGGATTTCTCCATATGTTCCCTTCGAGGGAAAAACGAATTCCAACTATTCCTTTCCTTGATTGTGATATTTCGTGGCTATATTCACATTCGCTCGACATTTGCCATTTAGCAGCATAACAATTTAACAAAAAATTATTGGCACCCAGCAATCGTTATAACGGTGAACACGTAAATACTTAAACAATGCATGAAGCATAGTGGAATTTAAATTTTCTGGCCAAAGCTTTTGTGCCTTGCACTCACATTTATTGTACACTTCTTTACTATTTTCTTTTACCTTCACTTTGAATGATTACTTTAAAGTAATTATACAGATTTATTAGCATCCGAGACAAAAATACGTAATCTGCACACGAGCTAAATCAGTAGAGGTAAAAGAAAATAGACAAAATAAACAAAGTATGTGTGATAAGGATAAGTCGTACAAAATATTTACAACAGGTTCCGAACAAACCTTTCGAATTCGAAAACGAGTACAATGTGTGAAAATGTTAAGTGTTTTCCTTTATTTTAAGGGTTTTGTGAACATTAAGAAATACCAAATGAACGTGGAATAGCTCGAATAAAAATTTATCCAATATTTCCATAAATAAATCATTCAAAAAATTCTACACAAAATGAACAAAAATTCAAAAAACTGATTATGCAGCCTGATACATAGACTCCGGAAGGTTTTGTGCGTCTGTGGTGTAGCTCAGTGAAGGAATCATGTTTGAGTCTGAAAGCAGTTTGCCGTTCGACGATTCTTCCAGCTTTCTGCCCAATTTGCAAAGGCCCAAGAAGAAGAAGAAACTGAAATAAATCAATCGGAACATTGGTACGTTAAATGTTGCCGCTCATTCGCGAGAAACATACCTGACAAAAATGATACCCGCTCCTATCAATACCAGGTGAACTGGAGGAAAGGTGATTAAGAATCCAATTAAAGCCAATGCCTCGAGAATGTATACAAAAGAAGCGAGCACCATACGATGCAAGTGAGACGAGAGTAAAGCGCCGAATGGAGCGCAGATTACCACCACGGGAACTAAAAATGACTTTTGTAACATCAATTGCATTTTTAATCAAAAATTTTTATGATAGCGGCATTTTTTGATTATTAATGAAAACTTTTTTATCCGGTCGGTCAAATTTAAATTTATTAAATTTGACCGACCGGATCAGTTTTGATTATGTTGGATTAATTTGATATATATAAATATCTTTATGCCGGGACCGGGACATCTGCCACCCGACAAGTGCCACCCTGACATCTGCCACCGCGACAGCTCCCACTTCATACTAGAGAACAGCCTCTGCGTGCGACAGTGACTACGAAATAGTGTGTATTATCTAACCGTCTGCCGACATTTGGTCCTATATCTTTTTTGACCCAGCCATTTGATAAGAGTCTGAAGGAAAAGTTGAAGGTGGCAGATGTCGGGGTGGCACTTGTCGGGTGGCAGATGTTACGGTGCCTTTATGCCAACTATTTCTCTAGTTTCCCTTGGATGTTTGAGGTTTTTCCTGAAAAGCATTTTGAGTTTTCACATAATATTGGGTTTTTCCAAAAGTTCTGTCGTTTTTTTCGCTCGCTTTTTTCTTCCGTTTTTTGGCGGAATATTGCTTTTCTGAGGGCACTTTTCCAACCTAACTCGGCGGGAAATAGGGGGTAGGACCAAAGGGTAATCCGAAAAATCGATATTTTAAATATGTTGTCTTTTTTCTGCAAATATGTTTTCTAAGTGTAGTTTGATGCGGTGATTACGAATGTGCAACTATTTTTTTGATATCGTGTTAAAAAATTACACCTTTTGACCAATAAATGTTCAGTTTTTGGTCAAAAGTCGCATTTTTCTGACAAAAAGTGCCATTTTTGACCGAAAAACGGCGTTTCAGAAAAAACGGCCTTGTCCTACTCCCCTATTTCCAGCCGAGTTAGGTTGGAAAAGTGCCCTCAGAAATGCAATATTCCGCCAAAAAACGGGAGAAAAAGCGGACGAAAAAAAACGACAGAACTTTTGGAACAACCTAATACTTTGCGCATTTCAACACTCATCAACTTTTTGATGGGAATTTTTTGACCTTATGCAATATTTACCAAAAGGAATAAATTAGCCAAATACAAAAACTCCACTTACCTGCCACTTCAAAATATTCCCAAGCCAGCGTGGAAATTTCGGTCATGATAAGCTGACGCCTAAATTCCCACATTTTTACGACAACATAATGAAACTGAGATTACCAAAAGAAACCGACGACAGTATTTGCAGCCATGAGGACAACGGAAGTCGGAGTTGCCACTTTCTCACTAACACGAAACAGCAGGGTCAGAATTGAGAAGGAACAAATGTCAGCCTGGAAGTTTTGTAAATTCGAGATGAACACATGCCGCAGCTTTTACTACCAAACATATGTAATAAAATGTTTCCTTACCCCACTTCCGGCGACGGCACTACAAAGACCTGGAAATGAGACGTTCAAAGATTGATGCATATCCTTTTATGTGTATCATTTTTGTTATGATTTACACTATCACTTCAAACGTTCCAAAAATGGCATTTTTAGAAAAAAAAGTATCCGAAGAAGAAAGACTCGCTTCTTTGCTTTCTGGCCGGCGAGAAACTATTTACCTTTGTATCTCACCGAATGTTAGAGTAAGATTTAAAATTAGGCTTCGACCAACCCATGTTGATCTTCCACTCTATGATTTATGACTCTGCTACTTCATGTTTTCAAAAAATATCAGAAAAGCTCACAGACCTCCAGTAAATCCCACAAGAAGCAAAACGGCTCCTTTCCACCAGTTGAAGTCTGGAATTTCCACATAAGTAGTGCGTTTCTTTTGACGATTCAAAATATAGAGCGAAATGGCGAAGGAGAAAAAAACTGAGACGAATAACATCTTTTTGGTCGGCCCTGTAATAGGTAAGGTAAGATAGTGTAATACTATGGGTGCCATTTACAGGTACTCATAAATTTTTTAGAGTACCTGTAAATTTTATTCATGAACTGTCATCAATGCAAAATATACCGTCAAAAATGTCATCCACGAATTGAAGTCCGAAAATTATGCCAAAAGTGGAGCCAATAGTGCAGAAAACAATTGAGTGCCACTCGAGCTGCACTTTCATCCAAATTATTGTGAACGTAGCTGATGTCATACCTGAATCAAAGATCAAGATTCAGTATCAGAAGAAGAAGACAGATGTAAGCAATTTATTACCACAGCTTTGGATCATCAAGGAAAAATCTCTGGCAACGATCGAGTCAATATGCAGGAGAAGGGTCATGACCGGAAAAGCTACAGCTCCGCCGCCTTCGGAAGTTGCGCCTAAACATTTGAATAGAAACTTTGCTAGGAGTTTTGGTATTTGATAACTTCTCATCGAGTACCCCTTTTCGGGTGTATTGACCTAGGGTTAATAGCCTAGAAGCATACTGTTTAGAGTACCATGATTATGATAACAGACTTAAGTTTAGACTTAGGTGTTAGCTAGGAACAATACCCTCAAAAAGGGGTATTGGAAGGCAATTTGGTAGGACTTAAATATTTCGGTTTACTGAAAAAATTTGGTACTTTTGTGTTATCGGGGGGGGGGAATTTTCATACATTTTTATATAGCAAAAAATCAATAGGGGAGACCCTATTGATTTTTTTGACAAATTTTTCAGAAAAATAATTTTTCATACCATAGGGTCCCCCTATGGTATTTTGCGAAAAAAAATATTTTTCAGCCGAAAATTCAATAGGGGGTACCCTATTGAATTTTTTCACAAATTGTCAGCAAAAAATATTTTTTCAATCAATAGGGGGTACTTCCGCGTTATCGGGTTGCCAAAAGTTAAAATTTCAAAATAGCCTAGACAGTGTCTTCAAAATGATTGTAAAAGTGATGAGTCATTGCTTTATAGTGGTTGTAATTTGTAAGATAGAGGAATAAGAGCAATGACTCATCACTTTTACAATCATTTTGAAGACACTGTCTAGGCTATTTTGAAATTTTAACTTTTGGCAACCCGATAACGCGGAAGTACCCAATAGGGGCCCCCTATGGATTTTTTGAAAAAAAATTTTTTTTTGGAAATTTTTTTCAAAAAATTTATAGGGGGTACCCTATTGATTTTTTTCACAATGTATGTCAAAAAATAAATTAAAATCAATAGGGTCCCCCCTATTGATTTTTTGCTATATAAAAATGTATGAAAATTTTCCCCCCCCCCCCCCCGATAACACAAAAGTACCAAAAATTTTTACCTGGTCGCTGGATTTTTTTATGGCAAAATGCTAAAAAATTATGAACTTAAAAACCATTCAGCTTTCACCAAGGTGCAATGTGAAATGTTTAATGCCAATTTTTAAGCAAAAATCCTCTACTCTCTTTTAAGACGCCCTCTTTTGAGGACACAAAGAGGTCAAGTAGGGTGTTCCTTTTGCGGATAAATGGGAACGAAATCATATAGGTGGTAAACACTTTCCAATGGGTTAATCTATTGCAATTTTTCTATTACTCGCTGCAAAATGATTATTTTTTGCTCCAAAAGAGAAGATAAGCAAAATAGAAGAAAATCCGCAGCAAAAATAAACTCGCAGCAGAATATTTTTACATCGAAAAAAGAAAAATTGACACAAGAAAAAGGTTAACCTGAAATAAATTCTCATAAATGGCGCCGCCCTCCATGCGACTCAATGAGGATATGAGAAATCAAGAGATTAATTCCATAATGACGTTACCTTTTTCAAATGACCACAATTTGCAGTGTTTTACCTATTGTATGCTCTTCAAGGGTATGTCAGTAAAACAGACCCCATATGACCCTTACCCCCTTGACTTCCTGACGCCCTTAGAACTCAATATAAGAAGAGTGCAGCATTTCCAAAATTCTAACAAAGACTTTCTGGATTCAAAATTTTTCCGCCTTTAGCCATGTTTGACTTAAGGTTTTCAAGTTTTATTTTCTAATCTACTTTCGGCAGTTTTAAAAGACGTGCGCACAACTTTCATGATTATAAAAAAGGACACTTAAGTACTTTTTTGCATTAAAAACAGTTACCCGCAACAGTTGCGCCGAGGATCATAGTGACCGCCATCTCGTATTTTGTCGGGTACAGGCGAAATATATCGTAGCGTATAGCTAAAGTCCACCAAACAGTGTGCATAAATACAAAGGGAATTGCCATGCCGATGTATTTGCGGTATTTTTCGTGAAAGGGCAAATCGCCCCTTCGGCATTCTTGAAGTCGTAACTCTTGCTCTCGGTCCAGTTTTTGACCTGAAAGCAAAAAGTATGATGAAGAATGAAGGCAAAAAAATTACCTTCCAGAAAATATTTCCGGAAGAATCGTTTGAATCTGCCGCTGTGTTCTGCAGGCAAACTGACCGCTGAACTAGTTTCAGGCTCGGAAATGTATGCATCTGCGCCAGGTGTCTGGAAGCCATTCGTGTGTGGCGCAGTACCCACGTCGGAGCAATGGATTTTGGTCATAACTAAAAATGTGAATCAGGAAGAATAAGAGAAACAATTTTAATAAAAATAACTGTAACAACCCGAAAAATGGTGAGGGGAGGGAATAAGACTAAAAAGGTGATTAAAAATGGAACACAGATTATTATTATAGAACACAGTGCCTATTATTAGTATCAGCAGGGATTATAGGGTATTGTAATGCGAGAGAATACTCGCGCACCTCCGCAAAACTCAATAAATTTTTCTCAACTGGCGAATGGCTAAGACCCGAATACTGTTTTATGAAATGTAATAATATTTCCCAGAAAAATAATCTAATCTTGATATCTTTGCTATTAAAAGGTTTAAAAACTGTCCCGGGAGTTGAATACATTTTCGGCAGTGAAAGCATAAAACAAACTCATTCATCATTTTTCACAAAACTGAACTTATTGCGCAATTAACAGTTGGATAGGTATCCAGGTGAATAGAAATATGCTGTTTTGTCCTCGGGCATAACTAGGTACCAGGTGGGCATACGTTAATTAAATGGTCTCAACTTGTAGTTTAGAATCTATGCTCCAATCACAGCACACTCGGATAACCTGTGAACACCTGGACGACTCGTTACAGCTCGTGATAAAAATTTACTGCCCCCGGAGTATAAAGTTTCACGAGAAAGCAAAGGTTCATTACCAACATTCAAATTAGCGCCAATCTGGCGACATTCAATACAAAGGAAATACCAGTAATTTCATGCCCATGGCGGTTGGCGCCAATTTGAACGACAGTAACGAAACTTTGTTTGCATGTTATGCACACCTGGATAACTAAACATAGCCTTGGGACAAATCATCATATTCCTGTCCAACAATAGTGCCATCAACTCATTTCAACCAACATTGAGTTTAAAATATTGAACACTCCCTCACGTAACATTCTATTGATAATGATACAAATGCACTAAAGGTCGTTTGTTGACAAATTTGTCAACGAAGCAAAATTTGGTCACTATCGACAGGAAAGAACTCGGAGATGGAAGCGGAAAATTCAAAGGAATTGTTTGCTATTGTGTATAACATTTATGCCCTCTGCAAGCAAATCGGAACATCGAAACTGAGATCAAAGAACGTTTTTAGCGGTAAAAAGCAAAAAATGAGAACGCAAAAACGCGTTTGTTACATCGTTCACTATAGAGTACAAGTGTAATCGGATTATATATCCTTCAATGGGAACGGATTTGTGCCCTTTGTATTATACGTTTCCTGCTCAACCTTCATGAAACTTTCCATTTTTGGCCAACATACGAAGAATTTATAAAGTTGCGGAAACACTTCTTCACAGAAAATTCCTGGATGTAATTTCCTGGAGAATACCATATTGTCCCGAAAATATTTTTCAAAATGGTTTCTGGAAAATATGTGCTAGAAATTTGATAAAATGAGCAAAAAGAAGAAACAACGAAGACAAAAGAAAAAAGCATATTCAAAGCAAAAAATATCTAAACATAACGTATTATAACATTTTGTGCAAACATAACAAAAAATAGTTTAATTTTCGTCTGAACCATAAAAATAATCAAAAGACAATTAAAAGACCATAAACGTATAGAACTACCGCTGCAAATATGTAATCGGTTGCATTGGCTTGTACTCTTTGCTCGCAAAATAATTAACACTCCAGAGAGACAGCAGAACTTCCTTTGAGGTGTGTTCCTGGCGGTGAACTGCTTGCTGAATTGGTCGCTGTTGCTCAGTGGAACCATCTTTTCATAGAATTATCCACAGACTTTCTTTCTTTTTCAGACATGTTCATAGTTTTTGAATGTTTCATATCATAAAAATCAAGAAACAAAATCAACCTATGATATTCAGCTTTCAAAATTTTCTATTTTTGCCCAAAAATTTGTCATTTTCACAAAAACGGAGCCCTATCAAATTTAAAAACATGGAATTGCCATGAAAAGCAAGTATGATTATAGAAACGACAAAAACACATAAATTCTTCGACAAAATCCCGAGTCCCAGTTCTCCGCGGCCCAGAACAACATCATTTTTAGTGATATATATATATATTTATTATAATTTTCACATCAAATTGTTCAATTACATTTATAACTGTCGTTCATTTTCCCCAATCATCTTTGCAATAAAAGTATGGTTGATTCAAATTGCCGTTAAACGTGCAGGATTGATCCGGACAACAGCTGCTCACAAGCGGCAAACATTTGCCGTGATCGTTGCAGGACAAAGCAGCTCTATTCACACCTAAGTTGTGTTCGTACCTGGACTCATGTCCATGCGGTAAGGTAGTATCCATGATCTTAATTAGAAACTTAGCTCGCCATGTTATGAGTTATTTTTGCTATCTTTCATTTCTTATCAAATTATCAAATAATAAAAAGGAGATATCTGGTGAAAAATGAGCAATTTGGTTATGTCAAGCTGGACAGGTTCCGGATCTATCCGGTGGCGATGCTTACCATATGATCTGATTCGAAAAGAATATGAATCATTCGATAATTCGGTACAGAAGCAAGCGTTTTTTTGCCATAAAATGGCAATTTTGAAAAACGGAGAGTATTTTTCAACTTTATTCCCAAATTTTTTTCAAAATGTTCATTTAAAAAACCTATTAGGTTGCAAAAAATCAACTTTTACACCAAGTCGGTAAAGTAGCGAAGGACATCTCAGATATGGACAGCTGAGCAAGCTGTTATGAGATCAGATCAACCAGAATCAGATCCAGGGAATTAGAATCCAACTTGACATATCCAACTGATCCGCTATCCAGCTATGAGCTTCGCCTACTAAAACTCACATGAATCCAATGACATGGCCACGAGAAATACAGTAAATGAGAATAGTGTAACTGCGTGCATTGTGAATGATAAAATTTTTACGAAAAGGGGTATACATTTTGCTTCTTTTAAAACCATTTCTAATATTATAAAACGTCTGAGCCCAATGTTGAATAATAAAACCTTTTTAGGAAGGGCTTTTATTTTTTAAAATTTTTTTAAAATAATTCGTGAGGAATCAGACATTAAAGCTAAGAACACAAGTGAAACTTTTGCGTCAATTGATGACGATTTCGTAGGATGACAAATTTGTCACGCTAGCGGAAAATTTGACGATAAATCAAATTTTCATTAACATTTCATCACTTTTCATTGGTGAAAAACATTTTCAAATTTCTGCATGAAATTTGGAGCAATTTTCACTTTGTCGTCAATAAATTGGATGAAACCGTCCTAAATAAAAGTTTTGAGGGGTTGGCATATGAAATTTTTGGACGGCCCTGTGCCGCACTCAAAAGGAAGTATATGACAATGTGGTAAAATGGGAAATGTAGCTTACGCTTAGTGTTTCATTTTTTAATAAAAACTTTATTTTATTTGTTTGAATATATTAAAATACAAATGCAAATCTGAGACCATGTAAATTTTCAAAATTTTACAACGAATTCGCCGACTTGACATTTCCATTTTATTTCAAGGATAAAAGGAAGTTAATTTAGTATAATAAAGTGCAAGTATTTGTCTTTTAACTTGTATAAGTAAAACTCCGGGGAGATGATCATAAGAACCGGAAAAGTTTGTTTATTTCGGGGACCCGTTTTTCGGTGAAATTGCACTTTTTCCAGTAAGCAAAAGCTTTTTTCTTCCAAAAAAACCTGCACACCAATAATAACCAATTGCACAGTTGAGTAGTACTAAGTCTCAGCTACAAACCAATTATAGGGGGCTCGAAGGCTATATAAAGCCCCAATATAGAAAAAGCCTTCTAGCATATTCTAAACGATTCTGAAACATTCTAGATGCATAGAGAATGTTTAAAAATAATTTCCATCAATTCAGCTTTTACTAACTTGGCAAAATAGTCAAGACAATTGCTGTTTTAATATAAAGCAATATGCTGGAATGCTTTTCGAGAATTTGCCCGATTTTCTTGACTATTTTACCAAATTAGTAAATGCTGAATTGATGGAAATTATTTTTTAAACATTCTCTATACTTCTAGAATGTTTCAGAAGTGTCCCGGGGGCGAAGTGTCCCGGGGGCGAAGTGTCGCGTACCCTAATAATTTGTTTGCTCCCAAAATAACATGCTCGCATCCTAATTTTTTAAATTTCGCGATATGATAGCAAGTAAACGAAGAGGCATAGATTTTGTTCATTTCAAATAAAATTTTATAAAATAATATCACAACACAGCATTCAATAAAATTCTTCGATAGAGAGTGAAGATCCATATTGTTTCCGTTACAAAACCGGCGGACTTCTAACCTATAAAATATTAATAACGATATGTTACGGGTTCTGGACACTTGCCAACCAAGGAATACATCAGAGGGTATTATACCTCAGACTTTTTCCTAATATTGTCTGCCAGGAAGGATAAGCACCCACGATTTGCGAGGCAATGAGAAAGTTTTTCAAAGAGGGTTGGTTATCTCCTACTATCTCACTTTATGCTCTCTATTGATTTTTGGCAAAATTTTTTTTTGAAAAATTTTTTCCGAAAAAATCCATAGGAAGGACCCTATTGATTGTTTGACAATTTTTCAGAAAATGATTTTTCAATCAATAAGGTCCCCTATTGATTGTTTGGCGAAAAATTTAGGATGGGGGGAACTAAAGAAAAATGCCTTATAAAATCTTTAGTCCCCCGTCGGATGGGGCCGGGGGGGTGATCTAAAGAAGTACCAAAACCATGGCCATAAAAACTGTTATATTTTCTTATAAAAAACCCATTTTCTGCCCTCGGAACGCAATTTATACCTCTAGTTGCTTTGTAAAAGGTTTTCAGTGCGTCGAAAATCCGCTAATTAGACACTTTCCAGAAAATATAAAATTTCGGCCAATTTTCCCAAATCCCAACCCATTGGAAAATTTCCATGTTCTCGCTCTATGGCTGTTGGGAAAATTGTGAGGATATCCTAGCAAGATTGCCTTGCAGGAATTTTGTTAGAGTGCCGGAAAACCTAGCTGGATTTCCTGCCAGACATTCAATACAGGATATTTTGCGAGAGTACGGTACCCTGCAGGGTAAAATCTTGCTAGATTTTCTCTGAAGGAATTTTGTCATAGTAAGGGCCCTGGGGAGCACAGAACTTGAATCTGACGTCAGATTTGTATTCAGGTCGAAAAGTTCCGGGTCCAAAAAGACAGATCACATTGTATGGACAAAACCCCACGTAACTTGTTTAATTTGCCGCTAATTCAAATTTGGACTTTCGGATTTGTCAATTTTGTCTTTCCAATGACATTTCACTTGGTGGGCGGGAAGGGTCGAAGAATTAATGGACGGACAAAGAATAGCGCGTTAGGAGAAACACATCTGATACTCGCGACAAAACTCACGTTTTTATTTTTAAACCAATCATGTCTTGTAACCTGTTGTTCAGAAAGACGACCTTTTGGATCTCTATTCAATAGCCCTAGAAGGAGCGCCATCGAATGTTGAGAAGCATTTGCCGGGAATGTTATCTAAATCAGATCCAGTTATTACTAAGGTCGCTTGGATTCGCTATGGATCAAATTGCACCTGTTTCGATAAAATTTCTTCTTCATCAACAAATAGTTGCGCACCAAAAGCTATTTCATAAATTGTGATTCCAAGCGACCACCAGTCAACTTTGTAATTGTAGCCCTGAATGATAAATGGACTAAACCGAGTGATATAAATTCCCCTAACTAATGTGTTTCAGAATCGAAATCGATCAGGATTCGATTTGAAAGCAAGAGTGATTCAGCAAGTTAGGTTCATTTTGTGATATTGTCGCTAAAAGTGGCGGCATTTTAAATGGGAGTTTTGTAGTTATATTTCTCTACAAATAATTTCTCTGCCTCAGCGTACACATCACCTACTGCGAAACAGAAATTGTCTGGAGGGAAATATATCTAGAATAATAATATTTGAAATGTCGCCACTTTCAGCGACAATATCACAAAAGGAACTGCTTATGCAGAACCGCTCTTCCTTTCAAATCGAGGGCAGACAATAAGTGGTGCAAAAATTATGAAGCCTGCCCAAAAACGAAAACAAGTTAAATTTTTTCATAAGACATAATGTTATTCAAGGACTTACCTTAGGATAAGTTTCGCGATCAAAAATTTCTGGAGCTGCATATTCAATAGTGCCAACTGGATCAAAGAGATTTTCCCTGGATTTGACTCCATATTCAAAGTCTCCTAGCTAAAAATAACTATTCACGTAATATTGGATAAAGTTTTTTGTGACTGAAAAGTCCTATTTGTGACAACTTTTCAGCATCTTTGGGTATTTTTGTTGAGTCATAACTCGCGCAGATCGACGAAGTTGGTCTCGAAATCGGTCCATGCTCTAGGAATGATGAGCCGCGTCGATTGACACCAAAATCAGCGAAAACGGTGGTGCGCAGGGTGGAGGGTAGTGTCAAAATTCTGGATTTTGATGACTCATTACTTGCGCTGGCTGAATCCTTACTAAACTTACCTCAAACCCTATATGAGTGTAATAATTTCAGCGATTTCGAAAAAAGTGGATGAAGGGAGTGGACAGACATTGTCAATTAGACCATATGCTACACTTCTCAATTGGGGTGATTAGATTACCATTCTCAGAAATCATTTAGAGGGTTGAGAATATTGGCAACGAAACTTTTTATCCCTTACTTTACATTCTCCTCTGGCTCCAATAAATATATTTCCAGGCGTCACATCTCTGTGAATAATGTTTTCTTTGCGGAGACCGATGAGCACCAACGCTGTTTGATATGCAAAGTAAGCAGCTGCGTCTTCGCCCAAATACCTTAGCTCTTTGCTCCTCATATAATCCGTTAATGAGCCATTTTCCATATACTCCATCACCAAATTCAGATAGTAGGTGTCCTACAATAGGAATAATAAAGTCAATTGAGAATCTATATAATCTAGAATTTCCTCCAACGGGTTTGGTAAAAAATGACTTTAGTATCGGAAGCAGAAATTCTTAGTACTATTTTATTCACCAATTTTTTATAGTGCAAGTTTTTTCAATAATATTTAAAATCTAACATTAAAAAAGCATTTTTACTTTTATGGAAACATTGTGAAAAATCATCAGAATTCAAATTGTCACCAAAAAATTTAGGCGCCAAATAAAATTAGCTTGTATTTTAGCGACACATGGAGACTGCCGAAAAAATTAATAGTAGTATGTAGGGTATCATGCTTTTTCATCCAGCCATATCCAAACATGGGCTAAAAATAAAACGCGGAAGCTATGTTTGGTTGGATAAACAATTTCGAATTACCGCAAAAAGAGTTTTGTATCCCACTACGCCTCTAACTCTCTGAGCTTCTTCAAAGATTGCTGCTTCCGACAGGGCGCGCTGAGTCGCATTACGTGATGCTCGATTGAATTTTTTCATGGCATAAAATTTATTGTCAGCTTCCGAATACACCTTCTGTACCACACCGAATGTAGCGTGTCCGAGAGTTTGATTGGTGTCATGAAAAGTTTCTTCGGTCTGTGGATCAGTCTAAATCGAACAAATTATGGATTCGGCTTAGTGGTCGGAAATGATCACCAACTATCATACATATGTTTCAGTTACTGTACTCCTTGATTATAGCTTCAGAACCTTAATCTTTAAAATCATCTCGAGAGGGCGTTAATTAGAAAAAACAGTAATATTTTACTTTTGATCAAAATTTGTATTATTCTGGTAAAATTTTTCTGAATGTGGGAAAATAGCACTATTTTTATATAAATTCTAATTGGCGCAAATTTGTTAAGAAAATAAAAAGTTTATACAAAATCGGAATTTATGGAGAGATGTTAATTTGGAAGATACTAAAATTAGAGTGAATACGATAATATCAGTCGTTTCAAAAGTAACCGGACTGCCAAGTCAGACACAAACGACAAATTCCAAAAAAAACCCGAAAACCAAACACCCCCAGCTTCCGGTTGGGGCCCCAGATAAAAGAAAATCAGAAAAAGCAAAACGGACAATATTTAAAAATTGCCCGGAATTTTTTTATCCCTTCGGGGGTAAAAACTGATGTTCTCTATTCACTAAACATACCCAAAACCTAAGGAATTAGATTTGGATCATTTATATTATTGTAACATTTTTATAATAACTTTCACTATTTTCTCAGAGTACTATCATACTTATCATTCAGCCACCTAATACCATGAACAGCTCATCTAAATTCCAAATATATGCATTCCTCTTATGGAAAAAATTCTAGAATCAACCAAATTATGGGCTCAATCACTAAAAAGAATCAAGAATATGTCGATTCCGTGAAACTGATGCAAAGTTCAAGATTCTAATAGCCCATCTCAAGTTAAAGTTATGTAAAGGTTCACGTTACTGCTCTATGCCCCAGTATAGTCCGACCGATAGTTAATAGTTCTTCCGACAAGCACAGCCAGGGGCTGTGTTTGTCGATTCAAGCAAAACTTTTTACCTCAAACACTGGCCGCCTTTACCATAAGGAAATACAGCCTGCGCAGACCTCGTGACGTAGTCAGGCCAGTCCTAGCCTGGCTGTATGTCTCTCCCTGCTATAAAATCCGACCCTAGCGAATTCGTTGTCCGCCCTACTCCTAGCAGAGGGCTGTCCCTGTCGATTTCAAGAGACCCAAAGCGATTACAGCCGTACACAACAAGTCCGTGTTGTTTGAATGAGCAGACGCAGTTGGACCTCGTGATGTCGGTAGATTACGTCAAAATATGGGGAAAAATAAAACCATACCTGATTCGTTGTCTGTCCTAGTCTGAGCAGGGCCTGTGTCTAGCAGACACTTTCTGCCCATGTTTTTGGTAGTATCACGCGGCCAAGTGTTGGCTGTCTAGTTATCTAATAAGGTTATAGTAATAGACTGTCTGTGTATATCTGTTTTTATATACCCCGATCAGACGTCACGTATCGAGTATTTGTTGACGATTTACTTGCCTCCAGGCACGAATTTTGTAAGCCGATTGTGAAAACATCTAAAAAGTTACTAATTATATTATTGCCACGAAGGTAGCCCAAAAATTACTCAGAAAACTGAAACAAAAGAAATATTTGAGTTCTCAAACAAAATTTGAGAAAAATAAATTTATCATGTCGTTACAGTAATACATAAATCTTCAGTACAACTTATTTTTGTAAAATAGCATAACTTATGTGTGATTTAATTATAATTATGTCCTACTACTGTAAATTTTTCAGGCGGCACTCGTATATAATAACTACCGTTTTTTTCTCAGGATTTACATCATTCTTATTAGTTGACTAACAAATTCCATGATCAGCCCATCAAAGTTCCAAATATATGCACTCCTCTTCGCATTCATGCTCCAAAGTATCCGGGCTACACCCGAAATTTTAACCGAAACCAAAGACAAGTCATTTTACCATTTTGTGCGCGACTTACCGAGTGAAGAAAAAAGCCAGGATCATGCGCATTCGACAGTTTCAGCGGAAAATTTACAGTTATTCAAAGAAATCAGTGAAACTTTGGCAAAAATCAAGCTTGAAAAAGATGCTATAGGGCATGTGACGAAAATAGTATTCCCGACCCATGGAAAAAATCCTAGAATCAACCAAATTATGGGCTCAATCATTGAAAAGAATCAAGAATACGTCGCTTCCGTGAAACTGACGCAAAGTTTCAAGATTCTAATAGCCCATCTCAAGTTAAAAATTCATTCAAATAACACAAACGAAATTGTTGCGATAGGGCTGATAAATGTCACTTTGTGTTGCAAATTCTTTAAGCCTAAATTTGGTGGAAACTTATGGAAAACGATTCCCGGATAACGAAGAATGGGAAAAGTTTTTTGAGGACTTCAAATTGAACCAAATGACCAATTTGAAGGAAGACTTGGAATCTGAGCTACAGAAATACGGTGTATTAAACAATTTTTTGAGTGCGAATCCAAAAGACGTGGAATTCAGGAAGAAAATGATATGGCCAAAGCAAAATGTGTTGTGGGTTTTTGAGCACTGATAGCGATATTAACAAAAATTTTCGCAAAATTTTGCAAAAAATGCCTAAAAATTTAAAAAATAAACGAAAATTTTGAAATTTGAGCACAATTCCAAAAATTCTGATGAAATTAAAAAATGAAATTGTGAAAAAGGAGAAAAATTTTGATAAAAATTTGATTAAATGTCAAAAAATATTGAAAACGCGCGGCGTGAAAATCGATCGGTTTAATATTATCACTCCTCTAAATTTGACCCCCTCTAGAGCTCGATTGAATAATTATATACCCGGGGCTTAAATTAGAGGTTTTCCGGAATACTAGAATTATCTTACATTGAATGTCAATAAATGTATTTATTTTAAAAATTTCATTTATTACACCAGATTAAGTAAAAATTAAGTTGTGAGTCTTATTTTGTAAGTTAAACATTTGCAAAAGCCTGAAAAAAGCTAACGACTGTATTGTAATTCAAAAGAAAAAGTATGCCTGAATGAGCCAAAAAAATGAATTTTGAAAAATGATGAAAAATGAATTTTTTACAGATGATTGATTTTTCTTACCCAAAACGCTACTTCAATGCTTGCTCAAACATACTTTGTAGATGAAAATTAAATTGGTCCATTTTTGGCATATTTTACTTTTTATTATAGAAAATGTGCCAAAAGAGAACTCGCAAAAATTCTATATTTTGGGTGTTTTCAACAATACATGTTTAACAATAACTTTAATTTTTAGTATACAAATAAATTAAGTTAGAACATGAATTTAACATTTTAAATATTTTCGGGTAGCTCAGCGCATTGTTTCTTCTTTACTGACACAAAGCCCAAATAGGTAAAAAAAGCAATGGTAGTGTACGGGCTACTTTAGTATAAAGTTTGCTACTTTTTCTCGGTATTTGGGCCCTAAATGAAAATGTGGATTAAAATTCGATTGCTATCCAAAGTTCACTATCAGCTTTCGCTTTCATTCCAGCCGTTCTCTTTCGAAATGACGTTCTTTTTGTTTATCGCTCAATAATAATCGATAGACTTAACGCCACTCCCAAAGCATTCACTTCATATAAAATGACTTTCGACAACTTTTATACTTTTCACCTGTGCCACACCTATGCCGATGATGTTTTTGTGCCAGAATTTCACTCTTCTAATTTCGATTACATTCATTTACATATTTTTAATAGCAGAAATCAAATCTATTCCGGATAGGAAGCTAACATTCCTGAGCAATGCTCAAGGACTTCAAGGCCCAAAAGAAGTGACTCAAGAGAACAAAGTTTGCGTTTCGTCAGACGTTTGTGGGAAAGACTCAAAATTGGTGGATTTGGACGTATCTTATTACTGCAAGTGAGCTATTAATCATATTTCAAAATGGCGCGGAAATAGTAACAGCGAAAACCTTCTTTGCCACAAAAAATAGAATTATGGACAAAAGTTAAGTGCTTGATAAAACATGTTGGAAGACTTTTTCGTACTGTGCCAATATCTTGTTTGCTCTAAAAATATTTTTCCCAACGTATTATTTTCAAAAAATAGCGTTTTCGAAAAAGGAAGGCCCAGAAAATTATCTCCATTTAACGGTTAAATAACGGTCAATAAATCTCGAATATAAAATTCGGAACTGATGTTTTCGCGAAAGTGTAGGTTTTGGACCAAATTTTCTTAATTTTGCTAACTTAGTACAGTTCATTTGTTTATGCAATAGAAAAAAATCCAAAATTTAGTTTAAATTTCAAAATTTGGCGCCAAATTTGTTCTGGCATGTTCTAGAAGGGTAGTGATGCTTTTTTATTTAAGCACTAAAAAGTATTTTGGAAGTAAAAATATTTACCCGTTTTAAAGTAAACATTGAGTTTACACATTTTATTTAGTTATTTATTTAACTTTATAGCTTGATTGATTTTCAGCTGTGATCCAGGATTTCAGGGACAATATTGCGAGTATTCCTCAGACGATAGTGAGGAAAAAGCATCTATAAGATCAAAGTATGGCAAATTCAAAATGAAAAAGACTGTGATCAAAGCTGAAGATAACGGCGAATTTTGTGTTACAGTTGTGACGTATTGCATTAACGGACAAGCTGTCATCGACTATGAGCCTGTGTGCGCAGCAGATGATTCATGAGTTAACTGTTGTGATTAACCAATAAAACATGAACTTATATGTCTCAATTGTAGTTTCAAAGTTGTGACCGGTGATTATAAAATTACAGTAATAAAATCTGAGTCAAAAATCATTAGAAATCCTGTATTTTAAGAAAAATTTGTGAAAACCTTTACTTTCTAGTTTCTAACCTTATGTACTGTATGCTCTGTAATTAGACCTCTAGTGCTATATTTTTAAAATGGGGTTACTACATTTGAAGTGAACACAAGAGCTTGAATATTAGGAAAAATTACCATATTTTCTTTAAATCAACTTTTTAGGGTTTTTACGATGCATGAGTCCAAAAAGTGGCCAAATTTTACTTTTGGGCTAATTTTTGCCATTTTCCGGTCATCTATGGTATCATTTAAGGCTGCTTCAACCCGAAAGATGCTGAAAATAGATCAGAGTATTGCTTTAGCTGAGGAAAAATGGCAAAAATCTGCTCAAAATAAAAATTAACCACTTTTACAAACAGCGCGTCGAAAAGCACATAAAACGTCGGTTATCCGATATATGAAAATTTTTCCTCATATTCAAGATCTTGAGTACCTTAAAGTACAATTGTTCCAAAAGTGACTTGGATAGCCAATTTTCGAAATAATCAGCGCCATGTTGAAATTTGTGTATTTTATAGCTCGGAAAGGTCTTCTTCCACTTGTCGCACCGCGCATTCCATCTTGTGCAAACAAAATATTGGCGATCCTCTCAGCCAGACTATACTAAATTTTTATAGTCCGAAATGGCCGAATACCAAATTTCGATGACTCACAAACACAATATTTCTCGGAAAAAGGATGACTGTTTTTTTTTCAAAATACAAGTTGGTTTGAAATGCCCAAATATGGGCAAAGATTCACAAAGCAAACAGGCGCTACGAAGTTTAGTGCCAGGAAGAGCCACCCATTTTTGGTCTGGCCAGACTTGTTTTGTGTGCAAAATTTTTCTACATCATCGTTCGAGAATCACGCCCAGTGACAAATTTTGCACTCTTCCAGAAAAGTTGACAATTTTGCACAAATAGAATTTGCCAGACACCCACGCAACATACGCTGCTATAAATATTGAGGCATTTGTTGTAATTTTGTGAATCATCATCGTTCACTTCAACCATTTTGTTTTCCTTGAACAATACCTATTATTATTGAACTATACCTATCAGTAAAAAACGATTTGCTCTTTATTCGAGACAGGGGCGCAGCCAGGATTTTTTTTTGGGGGGGGGGTACGTTTCAGTGGAAATAGCCATTTTGGGGGGGGGGGTACCGCGTGGAGGGGGCGACCGACTTTTGGATTTGGGGGGGGGGGGGGTACCGGACCAAATTTTTGCCCAAATTTGCACTGATTTACACTCATTTTTTCAAATTTTCCCATTTTGGGGGAGGGGTACGTACCAGGGCTGCAACCGGTATCCGGTATCCGGTTAATCGGTATCCGGTATCCGGCGTTTTTGGCCAACCGGTATCCGGTTACCGGTTTTTTGGGGGGTGCGCCGGTTGCAGGCCAAAAAATTAAGCACCCCTAAGAATGCAGTCAGCGCCGCAGGCGAAAATTTTTGAAAATTCCGTAGAATATTCAAAATTTTCAATGTCAATTTTTGGCATACAGCGTAATTTTTCAAAAAATTTTCGCCTGCGGCGCTATTTTTCTTCTACCTTTTCCTTTCTATTTCACTATTTTAACAAATTAAACTAAAAATATTTCATTAAAACTCTCGCCAGATTGTCCATTTTTGCGATTGATGATTTAGTGACTTCGGTTCTTTTCTATCTTTTTAAGTAATAGTTTTAGCTTTTTAGAATTTAACTTCCTGATATTCTTTCGAAAGTTTTACGAAATTTTCAAAATCAATTTTTGCCAAACAAGCTTAATATTTCAACAAATTTTCGTCTGCGGCGCTGTTTTCTCTTTAGCTTTGTAGTTTGTCTCATTGTTATTTCAAAATTTTGAGCTAAAAATTTGTGAACTTTTCAATAAATATTCAAAAATTTCAATCTTATAACGTAGTTCAATGAGAAATTTTAGTCAATTTTTAAAGAGAAAGCCAATTTTTTCAAAAAATTTTGCCTGCGGCGTTTTTTTTTCGACTTTTCCCATATATCTAGGAAAATTGTGTATGAATTGTGCCTATATTAGTGTATTTTTCCAGAAATATAGAAAAATTCCCGGCAAAAATGCGCCGCTGGCAAAATTTTTTGAAAAAATTGGCTTCTCTTTAAAAATTGACTAAATTTTATCATTGAAATAAATTTTAAGATTCAAATATTTGAATATTTATTGAAAATTTTTGTCAGGTAATGGCGGAGTCCTGTAAACTTTATTAATAATTTTTTAAGCGAAAGTTTTGGCAAATAAACTTAATACTTCAAAAATTTTCACCTGCAGCACTATTTTCACGTAATTTTTGCACATTGGTAGCAGTGCCGCAGCTTGGGCATTTTTGAACCCCCGGTACTTTTCAAAAACAAAAGGGGGGACCCTTTTGTTTTTTGTGAATTTATTTTTGAGGCATTTTTAGGGGTGCTTGTTCCAAAAGCTGACCCCCCGGTAATTACCGGATTTACCTGTATGAAACTGCGGCCCAGATTGGTAGCAGCAACTTGGTAACGCATTTTTCACATTTTTCAATGAAAATTGACTCTATTCTTCCTAATTTTCAAAAATTTTGCCTGCGGCGCTATTTTCATTTCCGTTTATTTAATTGAAGGCCAAATAGTAAAAAATAGCGCCGCAGGCGAAATTTTTTTTGAAAAATTCCGCTGTTTTCCAAAAATTGACATTAAAAATTTTGATCATTATTCGAAGATTTTCAAAAATTTCGCGCAATTCACCTTACAAGCAATCTATTTTATTATTTTTCACCGTCAATGGTAAAGTTTTAATTTAAGCCAATTTAAAAATTCTGCTTTTTAATCATCATAACCTAGCTCTGTATAACTTTGATTACCGAAATGTTGTAGTTCGTTATTTGAATAAAGTCGTTAAATAAAGACCAAAAAGTGGGAAATGCTCAATTGTTACGAAAAAATCTAAAAATGATAAAAAATAGCGGAAATTTATGACGCATTTCCAGAGAAAAGTGCCTCAAATTCAAAAAGCACCGAGCAGCACAAACTCAAAAAACGTAAAATTGGTATACAATAGTGCTAAAAAGAGTCATCAATTGAAAAATTGCTCATATATTGCAATAAAATAGCCAAAAAGTAGCTAAAAGTTGTTCAAATATTTGAGTTTTTACAACGCTTATCCTAATCTTGCACATTTATAATAAAAAGGAAACAAAACGCACCCATTTAGGTAAACTTTTTGCAAATTAGCGCCAAAATTGGAAAAAATTTTCAAATTTGGCGCCAAAAATTGAAAAAAGTTAATATCCGGTATCCGGTTAATCGGTATCCGGTTATCCGGTGTTTTTGCACTATCCGGTATCCGGCCCGGCTTTTTCACACTATCCTGTATCCGGTATTCGGCCCGGCTTTTTGTCCGACCGGTTGCAGCCCTGGTACGTACCCCCGGTACCCCCCCCCTGGCTGCGCCACTGATTCGAGATCCCCCGCAAGAAATATTGAAACTTTTCAGAAAAATACTGAAAATTCGGCTTTCCGAAAAACGGCGCGTTCTTTGATCATCAGCTTTTGGTTATGTAAAATGCCTTTTATAATAACCTATAAAACACCTGCTCATAATATCATTACATAATAATTTTTATTTATAATTTATGATCAAGGATTGTGTTCAAAATTCTAGAATTTTGACCCTTATTTCAAAGGTTGCGTTAATTTTACATTATTTTTTGAACTTGGCCATGAAAATTTAAAAAGCAAAAATTTAAATTTCCAAAATTGGCTCTAAGTTCATTAAAAAATTTGGTGGCCAATGGCGAATTTGCAGAAAGGTGACTCAGTTTTTACCAAAATTTGCGACAAAAAAGCGGGGAGAAATCCGGCATCCTTATGTTACAATTTTTATGGACGACCACTAAAGTTCCGTGTTATGCCCACAAAAAACTTACTCATTTCCACGTTTTTGGCCAATAAATTCAGTCTGACACCTACGCGTAAACTATTGGCTATAAATAACGGTAACGGTGATTTCGAGGCTTTTTCTTTTGCTAACACCCACACTTTCTGATGTGCGCTGCTACAATTTGGTTGGTGTAATAAAATTTTAATGAAGATAACAGTCTGTGTTTTTGCAAGTCTGCCGTTGTTTATAAAAGAACCGCTAATATTAATTGCTGTGCTGTTTGTTATTACCTGTGCATTTGGTTGTCACAGGGAATCTAAAGGTTACAAGTCTATGGTTTAAATCCTCATTTGCCAAGTCATTTTGGGAGGAGTATTGTAGTCTCACTTTGTAATCCCTGGGATGAGATAGTTCAGGCCGAAACTCTTAAGAAGTCTGAAGTGGCTAGAATGCCAGAAAATAATATTTTAGTATCCTGAATGCCAGAACTGACTTCAGTGGCTAGAATGCCAGAAAATAATATTTTAGTATCCTGAATGCCAGAACTGACTTCAGTGGCTAGAATGCCAGAAAATAATATTTTAGTATCTTGAATGCCAGAACTGACTTCAGATTTGTGACCAGCGAAAATCGTCCGATTCGTGCCTGAAGAAACCCCGAGGGCAAAAAATCTCCGCTAAAATCGGCTATGAGTTTCCCATTAACATCGAAAAATACCAAAATTGGCAAAATCTCAATGGAAGAAGTACCATTAGAGAATGGATATAGATAAGGAGGAATATGCATAAGAACACGCAACCGCAACATTTTGGATGTTCCCCGTTTGATCTGATCCAAATCCAGAAAAGCTGATCCTCACAGTTATGTCAATATCTTTGAAAAAACTATACTATAGTCCAAAAGTATACTGTAGCTTTTTTGGTCTTAACCAAATTCAAAAAACTCGATCACTCCAGCTTTAGCTCCACTTTAGCTCAAGCCTTATAAAACCCAAGCGTTTCACTCTAATTACTATTGTTGTTCCCATCTCACAAACTAGAACCGAAATAACTATGTTGTGCTGTGTTAGACTGCGCTAGAAACTGCAAAGATGATAAGCATATAGTGCAGGAATTTATTCCTCCTTCTCTGAACCTTATCGAAAGAAGGAACAACTGCGGAATTAAAAGTCAAAGAGTTTCGGCCGCCGTCTTTAATTCTCTATCTTATGATAATATTTTGATGGTGTTAAGAATTGGCTTCGAGAAAAAGATTATCTCGTCATTTTTGCTGCCTTTCACTGACATGATATTTTTAAAAGTTCAATTTTGAGTTTCTTACGAATTTTTCCGGGATTGGAACTTATAAATTAGACATTAATATTTTTTCTCAAATATTTTCCGGAACGTTATTTTGTATCCCGTGTCATTATTTTTCAATTAATTTTTAGCTCAAAAATTGTGTGAAATTAACTATTTGGCGCGAAATCAAGTCCAAATTTCACAACTTTTACATTAACTTGCATCTCAAAATATTGTGCACGTGCCTATTCTGTACCTGGATACTTGTTTACTCAAGCATATTTAGTCTTTCATTACGTACAGTCCAAAAACTAAGCTCCTAATAGTGATTTATAAGTAATTTGCGAGTTAGCCTATTTTGGTTTATGTTCAATCTATTTTTAAACAATAATCCTTGCCTTTTAGGATCGGTTTATTATGAAACATTTTTGAAAACATGTTTTTTAGCTACAATACCTAAAAAAATCGAAACTTTTGCTGAGTTTGTCAAAACATGCAATTTTTTACATATTTTTGTTGGAATTATTACACGCTAGTCAAAAAAAAATCTCTATAAACTGATTCTGAGACACAAGAATTGGTAATTATGGGCCAAAATAGGCTATCTCTCAAAACAAAACTCCAAATCACTCAACGATTTGTTGAGATGAGGCTAGCTTGATGGCGGGGTTGTTTTGCCCACTCATCAAAGTATGACGCAAATATTTCGTCACAATCATAACAACAAACAATCCAAGCTTCGCTTTGATCTCAGTTCATTTTTTGTGAAAGAACGATAAAATTACCGTTGAACAACCATTTTTGAAATTTACTCGAGTGGCTTATACAAAACATTTACCAGCAATCCAATGACATAAAAGCTCATGTTAGTAATCAAACACATCCGGGACTATTAGGAAACATTTTTGCTTTTTCTAAACATGTTTTTAGCTAAAATACGTCAAAATCGCCACTTCTGCTGAGTTTGCCAAAACATGCAATTTTTACGTATTTTCGTCAGAATAGCTTTTTTTCAAAAATTAAAAAAGGCTACCAAAGGTTAGGGTCCTATGACATCCAACCTTTAGGCTACATATTTGAAGAAGTACTTTTTTGTTACCAAGTATCCCGAAATTATGCAAGTTTTAAACCTATTTTAGAACCAATCTCAACTTTTTTTAAATCAAACTTTCTTCTTGCGCAATCGCATATAAACCGTTAGAAAACTGTAACTTTTTATGTGCATTTTATTTCGTCTTATTTTATATAAATTTTCAGGACTTTCAACAAACGTTTTCCACACAAACATTGCGCAAAACTTATTTGGCCATCGAACTGAGTCATCAAAGTCAACAAATCGGGCCTAGCGGAAATCAGAAAATTGCTTTTTCGTGCAATAAACAACCGGAGCGACGCCTTTTACGCACTATTCCGAGCATACTCGAGTATGAATTGCTTTTGGTGTGAGAGTCTTGAGCCCACACCTTGCTCCACATCGACAATCGATTCTCGAAATATGCAGAAAGTGGAGGAAATTCCCCCAAATTCCCAGAAGAATTCACCCAAAAGAGCCTTATCAATCAAGAGTCTCGACTATCGAACGAGGTCTGCGGCGCCCAGGAAAGGCGATCAAATCGATTTGCCGCCAAAAACGAGTTTTGCTACCGAAGGAAAATTATTGCCCAGGAAAATCAATGTTGTGACAGGGACGTTATTAGCCTTAATTCTTCTGCTTATTTCTAGAAGGATTATACTTGATGCATTGGTTTTTGGCTTATTCACTGCCATAATTTGCCTGAGTTTCGATATTGTAAGGAGATTTGGGCAGAGGAGTGAGTCGGTGAAAATTAACTCCAGGTAAGCTGAAATTGGTAAAAAAATTAAAATGGAACCAGTAATGATGGGAAATTTGATTTAGGATAGAATTTGCCTGGAGGGAACAAAGTTAATTTTTGGCAGAAATAGAATTTTTAGTTTGAAAAATCAAGTACATGCACAGTTTTCACGTAGAATCTTAATACAAAACTTGAAAAATGCTGAAAATTATATTTAAAGTTACAGCAAAAAATTAGCCCGTAGATGCTTTTGTTTAAAAATATCATTTTCTGCCCAAAAAATGATATTTTTATGTACATTTAACTCACGGCGCCAATTTGAAAAATATAAAATGAAGGAATGTCCGGTACGGTCCAGGAATTGGAACATAAAAATTTTGGAACATAAAAATCATCACTTCATATGTAAAACGGGGATTAAAACACGTTTGTCACATTTTGGTGATTATTCAAATTTTGAATATCCAATCTGACAAATTTACCTTAAATTTTGGATTGATGCTCGGCAATCTATCGATTGACACTCACATTACTACGAAAATCACTTTTTTGAAAATATGATTTTGCAGATTTTTTCTGATTTTGCAGAAATATTTCTTACGATTTTTCAAGATTTCAGATCTGACACAACGATTACACTGAATTCTCTCGCCTGCTTAGGCCTTGTATTCCTCATTATCCTATCATCAATGGCCGGCGCTCCAACAAACGATGGCCTAGTGGTCGTACTGGCAACTCCGCAAATTCCGTCCCAGTGGGAAAAATGCGACATAAATCGCTGTAAGAACAATGGACTGTGTTTTCAGGACGGCACTGCTGAATTCTGCGTGTACGTTAATCTTTAAGTTTTTGTTTACTGATGACGTACAAGGTAATAAATGTAATACCAAGTACGGGTTTATCAAATAATTTTGAAAAGCGAGCATGAAATAGCTAGCTATATCCAGAAACTTGAGCCTAAAATTTTTTAATTTTCTAAATTTGTGGACGTTTTTTTAATTTTTTGAGAGACGATACATTTTTTGGAACGATGGCCATTTTTTAGGTTTCGTTTTTATAAATTTTTTCTTTCCCATTTCTCTCATATTTGGTATCTACTCGAATGGCTTATAAAAGACATTAACCACTAATCCTAGGGCATAAAAGGTCACGTCAACAATCAAAGAATCCGACCTTTAGGCTTTTTAGTTCCCTTTGGATTTTCATGATCAAAACTTTAAGTTTCATTCAAAAAATTGTAACGTTTTTGGATATTTTTATGTTTTTTATTGTGATTTGTATACTGTCGGATTTTAGGTGTTCCGAAGGTTATGGAGGGAAGCAATGCGAGAGGCTCAGTAAGCAATTGAAGTTTTAAATTTTTCAATAAAATTTATAGTTTTAGTTGACGCGATCCAGTTTCTGGATTCCACCATACAGCCGGCAACATTGCTCATAATAACGAAATTCGCGTTAGGCTTTTTGTTCCTGGCGATCATTGCCGCGTGCATTGGATGGATTTGTTGCTGTTTGAAACAGTGAGTGCAATTTTTTAGTAGTTAGCAGCTTTAATAGTTTAGAGGGCAATTTAATCCCGAAAAATATCCCCCATCGGTGTCTATTTCTGCCATCGTTTTTCTTCTTCTGGAACAATCTAGGGAGAATGAATAGTGGCTCAAACGAAATTTAATACTTATGGCCTTCGATTAAACCATACCTGCCGAATTTTGCCATAAAATAGTCGAGATCATGGATTGTATCTTGATTTTGATTCCAAAAACTGAAACACAGGATAAAGACATACTGATCCCGACCATTTTGTGTCTAGATTCGGCGGATATGGGCTCAATCGAAGCCCCGAATTTAAGCACGAACTCTAGAAAAGTTATAGGATAAAATGAGGTTAACAAAGAATTTCATGTGAAAAATTTTCCTACAATTATGTTTCAGTGTATAATATTTTCCAAAATGGCAACAATTTTTTCAAATACCTGTTCTCTAATAAACCAGGCTAGGTAATTTTACGCGTCTTTTCAGAAACTAACTTTTTCATAAATTTAAACTCGTATTTTTAATTTAAAATTGACTCAAAAAATTCGATTCCTCTAGTTAATGCCATTTTGGAAGACGTCTAAAAATTTTTTGGCCATGAAAAATTATACCTAGGACTACGAAGAAAAAATTTCAGTTTCAATGCCCGCCGATTATACCTGAACAATTTGCGCTTGGCTCGCGAAAACAGCGAACTTCGCGAGCAAAACCGCCGCCATACCGCCCGAGGTCATCGAGTGGCAGATGGTTTGAAACGGACCATGTACCTATATCAGCAGAGGCAACAAGGCAGACTCGACTCAATTGACGATCCTAAAAACGATCCTGCTGCCACAGCGTCTGATATTTTCCAGGTAAACATTTGATAAATGGATAAATTGCTGAAGGATATTTGGTTATCATTTATGAACGGAACCAAAAAAGTTGGACCTCGAATTTGTGGTCAACCTGGTCAAAACCCTGCATAGAAAAAATTAGGAACGAAATAGCCCATAAAAATGAACAGTAGGTCATAACCCAAAAGTGAGGCCAAAAATTAAAAAAAAATGAATTCCACATCGTCAAAAATCTCTGGATACAAAAAATCAGCGCCGGAGATGCTTTGGTTCGAAAAATGTCATTTTTTGGCCTAATGCGTTCTGTAAGAAAAATTCTAGAAGAATCTAAATCCTTAATATGTACCTAGCTTTTTTGATGTAGCAAATATTTCCCGGAAAATTCTAGCGCAATCATCTTCTAGGAACTAGATTCCGAATCCATATATAACTTTATAAATCCAGGAAATCAAGCGACTGTACGTCGAAGCCAATAGCAACTTACCTGACTTAAACCACACTGCAATAATCCGAAGAAATGACAATGGGTCTAAAGATAAGCAATCCGTTGTACTGATCGAGCACGGCCCGGAAATCGAAGAGTTGGATTTGGAAGAGCGTAAAGAGACGGACCAATTCCTGGAAAATGTCACTGTTCCAGAGGAATCAATAAAAGATGGTCCAAAGGCTCCGCCAAGACACCCGCACCTGATGCGCACACCTGCGATTAACAAACTAGGCGAATGACAATACAATACTGCCACAAATATTTTACATTCTTTGCATATTTCAAATTTTTGTACTTCTGGAATGCATCTCGAAAATCGTTAAAACCTCGGATGACTCTAGGATAATTTGATGATAAATGACATTTTTGTTTCGTATTAAAACTAAATCAATGTTATTACCAATGTCTTTCATTTGCGCCGAAAATTCTGTGATATGAAACTGCGTGCCAACACGAAAAGGATAAATTTGAATTTATTTTATGAAATTTTGTGCGAGTTGGGTGGCAGTCCGAATAGCAACGTTGCTTATAAGGGCATGCCAAAGCAACTTTGGGACCACCACCTAACTCGCGCACCAGCGCGATATCCAAACTCTGTGCTGAGCCTAATGTTGCTTATCTTGATAGAACGGGTGGATATTTGACATCGTTGTACCCTACTATGGTACCGCACTTTCAAATTGCCGGCGCTATATTTTGTGTCACGCTTTTCTATTCATTGTTGTGTTTTCTGTGAGCTTGAAAGGCATTGGGTAATATACTCTAACAAAAAACAATCCTGAATCACGTTTGAATTCGCCATTATTATTTCTGTTTGCGCTTTGCCAAAATAACACTCGCGCCATATATTTTAGGCAGGAATTCAAACGTGGTTCTGCATTTGCATTTTTGTTAGAGTACATTTGAGTGAAACCAAAAGCAAAAATATTGAGTAAAGATCGAGTTTCTGAGAAGAGAGTAGATATATTCCGATATCGTATTTATCATGTTTGACGTTACTTTTGCATTAGGCAAGATTCTCGAAAAGCGCGAAATTTGCTTTTGTATTGCACATGGAAGAATCAGAGAAGAGCAAATTTTTCTCTTTCGCTTCAGGGCTTGGCTTTGCTGAGCCATACGAGAATCCCTTTCATTGACCTGTTTTCTAATTGTTATGAGCTTGTTGAGCGCTGAAATTTGTTTTGTTATTCTTCGCTTATAAATAAATGATATATTCTGACATAATAAATCTTCCAGAAGTTTGAATAAGCTTCTTAATTCGTAGAGTTTGATATAATACAAAAATTTTAAATAGGCGTAAAATCCCTGGTTGCGATTTTTACGTCCATATAAGCTGTAAAACCCTTCTGAACTCAATCACGCTGATGGCAGAGTGAATCACTTTTTGCCATTCAGCCAATTTTCGTGGCCAAAATGGCCATGTGGCAGAAATTGGTAGTACCACTATTCCTTTTTCACTTCAAAAATTTTGGCCAACAATTTTTTTCCATTTCTTTTTCAAAACTCCGAAATTCGCTATTCTAAAATTTGATGAACCGAAACAAATAATCGTTTCGTATTAGCGAGGTTTGCTTGTAAGGGTACAAAATCGGCCAATTTCCTTCTGTTATCATTTTCATTCATTCTCGACTAACTTTCTAAGAAATCTGTTTCTGATCTGTTCTCAAAGAACAGAGTTCTTAGAGTTACCTGTCTAAAATGTTTATGCAATTTTTCTTATCACCAATATTGATCAAAAGTTTGTCGCTGATCTTTCTATGGCATGCAAATTTTGCACCTTCACATCTGTATTGATATCGATAATAAAAAACATGACGTGATTTGACGGAATTGCTCGGGCATAATCCCATTTGTTGATCAGTTTTATATATGACTCACGCGCAAACTCGAGATTCTCGATAATAAACCGCTTGCTGTTCCGAATAAAATGTAAATATGCAAAGAACTGATGTTATTAACAGTTATAGTGCATTCCCGAAATTTTATCGATAACTATTTTATGGATACAATTCCCATTCCGGAAAACGAATGTTGCTGATGTTTTCTAGTTACGAGGTGGAAAGGTGTTGTGCCAATAAAATAAAGTGATCAACAACACTTTACAAGCAGTGGACAGGTATAAAAGTATTTCAGGGTGGAAGAATCTCCATTCAGTTAGCTTTCAGTTTTATAGAAGCACTATAGAACTATTTGTTTTTCTTGTTTTGACATTTGTGTACAGCCTTTTCAAATTACCCAATTTGTACTCGAATAACAGTTTCCTGCTTTTATGTTAATACCTGCTCATTTTTGGTGATCCAGAGCAGCTCAGGAAGGCATTAGCTTATTTAGGCCATTTGAAATTAAGGAATCAAAGAACAGCTCAGAGTTCTTTTGAGTTGACCGATATTTTTTAAACATATAACGTTAACCTTTTCCGGAACCAAATAAAGTACAGGAAGAATGTCGTGTGCGCCGACGCATTATTTTCGACGAGATTTTTTGAACTTGAATTTTAGTTGGATTTGTACCAAACGTTGTTTCTCAGAAAAATTAATAGGAAAAAGTCGTTTAAAGTTTAAAAATTGATGTCATTTAATTTTTTGCAGTGTTATTAATAATATGATCCACGAAATTTCGTTTCAGTTTTACGGTACATTGAAATTGTATTTTAAACGGTTATTTAATGACTCATATTAATTACTTGTTTGTAGTTTCAACAATGAAGTTCTTCTCCTTGTTCTTCTTGACCGTTCTTCTAGCCGCCCTTCTGGGAATGTCTATGGGTTTCCCATATTTCGGACACCAGCGCGGCTCCGACGATAACAGCGGTGAACACGGACAACAGGTAAGTGTTGAACTAATCTAGAAATTAATAGTAGTTATGGCTACTTTATAAACTTCAGACAAAATTTGTCAATATAAAAAATCAGAAGTCATTAACAGAAAGACATTAAAAGAAAGTCATTAACAGTGCATGTACCAAAATAAATTTGATATCTACCTTCAGCAGATATAAAATCACAAGTTTTATCAAGTATCACGTTCAGGTAAATATTGTTCCTATTATTCCAAAGTAAAAATAACTGTTTCTAAGACCAAACGCAATTTTACCATACAAGTTTACTGCGAGTGAAATGTAAAAGTTAAACATACTGAAATCAAAAATTGTATAACCAAATGTTAAAATTTAGGCTAATGGTGGTCGAGGTCGTGGACACGGAAACAGAAACCATACCGGTCGACCTACAGGCTCGCCACCAACTGGCTCGCCGCCACCACCGCCGAGTGGATCTCCTCCAACTGGACCACCACCGAGTGGCTCTCCACCACCTCCTCCACCCCCACCACCTCCTCCTTCTGGCTCGCCGCCACCTCCACCATCCGGCTCACCGCCCAGCGGCTCTCCACCACCCCCTCCTACTCCACCATCGTCTTCATGAGCACTTTTCCTTGAATAAGAACGTCTGTGATCCGAGTTTTGCGAATCCTTTCGAAAAGAACCTTACTTATCTTTGAAAATTGAATGTATGTTCTTATTCACGTAATTTAATATAAAAAAAACGTTTGGAAATTGACGCATAACAACATTTGGTAGTAGTTTATTGGGTTTTAAACATGTCGTGTTCACTAGGGAAATTTCCGATATGACAATCTTTTGAAACCGGTTTTGGAATCGGACCGGGCAAAATCGTCGTTATATAGAGACCGCCGTTATATAGATAGACTGTTCATGAAGCATTTGTCACATCGACGTTATATAGAATTTTTTGCCAAAGAGTAACACTTTAATTATTTCACAACCAAAATAATACAATATTTTGAAGAAATAACAGATTTTGCTTTGATTTCTTTTTGGAAACTTTTCGGAAATTTTTGCAAATTTTTGTTGAAATTTGTCAAAATATTTGCATCACCGTTATAAAGAAAGTCATTAACAGTGCATGTACCAAAATAAATCGCGGTTATATAGAGACCGCCGTTATAATGAGACCATTATACAGTGAGCCTCATACAAAACATTTGCTCGAAATTCGGGACCGGGCAAAATCGCCGTTATACTGAAACAGCCGATATAAATATTGATATGGGCGAAGTAGCCGTAGATTCGCTCCATTTTACGATGAGGAGCAAATGGCCCAAAGGCGGGAATTTGAATGATATTGCGGAGGATTGCGCTCTCGACTCTAGGAGGGAGTTAGCTTAAATCTGATATAGCCAGTTTGTAGAGCTTAAAAAGTTGCCATACAGAGGTCTTGATCAGATTTTGTATCCGGTATGAAAATTCTCGAGAAAAATTGAGAATAAAATTTCCTTAGTAAACTTTCCATAGTAAAACTTTAATCTCAATTTTTCTCGAGAATTTTCATACCGGATACAAAATCTCAATTCGGCATTCGGGATTCGGTCTTCGGGAATTTAAAATCGTCCCGAAGCCCACCCCTGGTATATAGCACAGTGATAATCGTCCCCTGCAAAATAGAAAGCAAGTGATTGTGCGTTTGGTAAATAAACAGTTGTAGTAATAATAGTCGGATACCAAGAGAAACGAAAGAAAACTTCGATAAGTGAAGAGAGACTTCGTATAAGTGAAGAGGAAATTGTAAATTTGCAAAAACCATTTTTTCACTTTGTAGGTTTTTTCGTGGGCGTTTACTTGGATATGCTGTAAGAGGAGAGCAATGATTGATTATTATTTGAGTACATGTATTATCTACTGAGTTTTCCTCGGTTTGGAGAGATCTTTATTTTAGCAAAGAACACAGTGCTGTGGTTTGCAGAGATACAGCGGTTTTTGCCAGATGTAGAGAGCAGACACAATTTTACCACAGAAAATGTCACAAGTATATTGGGCGATTCTGCAACCCCAATACTTTTGATGTATAGAAATCACACAGACAAGCCCGATTTTCACGCGAAAGATTTTCAAGCGAAAGCTGTCAGATCGTTTTTATTATTTTAATGACTTGATATAAAATCTTGAGTGAATTTTCAATGAATTTGCAGGGACTTCAGGCGCCGCTGCAGGTTCTCTCATCTTTTGCATAGGACAGTTTGGGACTAAACTTGAATCTCATCGCTTGTTAATATAAATAAAGATACGAAATTAATCTTAGATTTCATTCATTTTAAATTTAATCCCCCTTAATATAAACCATCTGCAGGTTAAGCAACTTTTCACTTTTGGGCCGCTTTTTTACGCTCCCGGACCTCAGGCTCGCGTGTACCCCCCTAAATCGACCACGCTGAATCGAATGGCGCAAAAATTTTTCACGTGAAGTCACGTGAAACGTGACTTACGTGAGTCACGTGAAAGTGCAACTTTTTTTCCCACGCACGGTTCGGGCTGATTTTGGTGTCAATCGACAGCTTAGCTCAAGGGAAGACGAATGACACCAAGATCAGCCGTAACTCGGCGTAAGAACGTGAGTTATGCCCAAGTGGAAGGCGACCGGGCCAGACCTTTCCCAAACTTTTCCTAACCCAGGGTTTTTATAGACTCGGCTCCAAAAATAAGGACATTTGCCCCAAAAACTAAGATTTCGGGGTCAAAAATAAGGACATTTTTATAATTTTTTCAAACCATAGGGTCCCCCCTATGGTTTTTTGGCAAAAATTTTTTCCAAGTGTATTCTTAGGGGTGCATTTTTTCAAATTTTTAAAATTCGCGCCGAAGCTATCATGCGAATATTTTTATTCTGCATGAATGAAAAAATAGCGCCGCAGGCGAAAATTTTTCAATTTTAGGCGATATTCATAACAATTTGCACTATTTTTAAATACTTGGAGAAAAAATGGCATCCAAATAGCGCCGCAGGCGAAAATTTTTAGGAAAAGTTGCTTTTATTTCAAAAATTCCCATTTGAAATTGGATATTGCGTGAAATAAGGACAAAATAAGGACATTGGCCGAAAATAAGGACAAATCTTAGAAATAAGGACATTTTATTTTTCTAAGATTTGGACCAGGGCTGGGAACTTTGATCGCGGGTCCGATCCGATCCGATCCGATACCTGGTGACCGCCAACCCGATCCGATCCGATCCGATCCCCAAAAAACCCGATATTTCCGATCCGATCCGATCCAAAATTTTTCACCAAATTTGGCTGTTTTTCAAAATTTTTCCCAAATCATCTAAGTTTGCTATTTATGCCCAAAAGTGGGTCAAATTTGCAATTTTTTGATAAAATATGCCAAAATTTATGTTTTTTTATGAATTTGTACAATTGTACTACTTTTACCTAATTTTAAAATAACAGGAATAAATAGCGCCGCAGGCGAAAATTTTTCAATTTTTTGGCGAATTTCATATAAAAACCTTCAATTTTTGGCGTTTTAAGCTCAAAATTAGTACTGTTAGTTTCTAAAAACGACAATCACTGTCGAAAACCAATGGAGAAAGAACGAAAAAACAGCGCCGAAGGCGAAAATTTTTCAATTTTTCCCGGTTTGGTACAAAAATTATTCGATTTTTCGCGATTTTCATATAAAAATATTCAAAATTCTTGCAGGAGAAATGGTAACCAAATAGCGCCGCAGGCGAAAATTTTGTAATTTTGGAATGGTGGTTCATTAAAATTTTCTAAAATTTTTCCGGGCCGCGCCCTATCGGGCACGGCCGGCGGGAATTTAAAATTTGAATTCGTGGCCGAGTGCATTCTTAGGGGTGCTTGGATCGGTCCAAAAAGGCCAAAAAAACCGATCCGATCCGATCCGATCCTCAAAAAACCCGATATTTCCGATCCGATCCGATCTCCCAGCCCTGATTTGGACCCTCAAAATAAGGACAAATCTTAGAAATAAGGACATATGAAAACCCTGTCCTAACCAAATGTGCTTCAAATCGAGATGGGGTCCCACCGCGATCTCCAAATGGCGTGTTAAATTCATTCAAAGAGTTGCTGCTAAAATCAAAATATTTTTTATCTCTTCTCTGACCGGCGAAAATGCATTTTTGATTTCAAAGTGTTGCCGAAGCTAATTTTTGGCACCCGGGGGTTTTTTGGGGTGCTGAATCCGAATCCGGGGTCAGAAAAATTATCGGGGTACCTCCGGGGTACGAAATTTTTTAAAATTTTATTTTCAAGGAATTAACTTAAAATTAACTTAAAAAACGTTTTAACCTTTCAGATCGTATTCCAGCGCAACTCAGAGCTCTCACGCCGCTCCGGTGCCTTCACCCCGGAGAAGAGCCATACAAATGCACATTGCTTTTGGGCCATACGGGCCAGATGGATGGCTGCTCTTGGGCCATACGGGCCAGAGGGATAACTGCTCTTGGGCCATACGGGCCAGAGGGATAACTGCTCTTGGGCCATACGGGCCAGATGGATGCCTGCTCTTGGGCCATACGGGCCAGATGGATGCCTGCTCTTGGGCCATACGGGCCAGAGGGATAACTGCTCTTGGGCCATACGTGCCAGAGGGATAACTGCGTTGGACCTAACCGGTCAGGGATGGCAGCTCTTGGGCCATACGGGCCAGAAGGATGCCTGCGTTGGACCTAACCGGTCAGAGGGATGGCAGCGTTGGACCTAACCGGTCAGAGGGATGGCAGCGTTGGACCTAACCGGTCAGAGGGATGGCAGCGTTGGACCTAACCGGTCAGAGGGATGGCAGCGTTGGACCTAACCGGTCAGAGGGATGGCAGCGTTGGACCTAACCGGTCAGATGGAAGCCTGCTCTTGGGCCATACGGGCCAGATGGATGCCTGCGTTGGACCTAACCGGTCAGGGATGGCAGCTCTTGGGCCATACGGGCCAGAAGGATGCCTGCGTTGGACCTAACCGGTCAGATGGAAGCCTGCTCTTGGGCCATACGGGCCAGATCTATGTATCCGGAGGCCATCTCACTGTTCCTATGCGCATTCACACTGGCGGAAACCAAATGAGGACGGCAAAGTCTGAAAAAAGCATGCAAAAACCATGCAAAAAGCCTGTTCATAGGCATATTCGCAACTATATTGCTGTCTCTATATTCAGATTTTTTATTTGGGTTACTAAATTCAAATAAAAAATTTGGATATAGGACTGTCGCGCCGAAGGCTATGCCCAATTTTTGTCTAAAAACGATCAAATGTGTACTGATGCGAACGGCCAAACCCATATACAATTTAGTGAACGCACTCGAGGCCGTAACTCAAATACCATAAAGCCAACTCAATTAAGCCCAGACGATTGAACTATATTATTTTCCAGTTTTTTGTATGGCTTAAACCCTTATATCTCAGGATCCACCCGTCAGTTTCCTATGACCAATAGCTCAATCGATAGCTACCAATCTCCAGGTTTCCCGAAAATTGTCAGATCCAAAATTTGAATGAAAATTTTCCCGCCAAAACACAAAAACGTGTTTTTAAGCCATTTTCAGCATACCAACTTATCTCTTTTTCAATTTATATCAATTCTCTATCAAATTTCCAACATTCCTACTTTTTAAATTATCAAATTTCAACATTTCTACTCAATTTTATGCCGTATTTGGTCATTTTTGGCCATTTTTCGACCAAAAAAGTCGATTTTTCATACCCCACTGCCAAAAGAGCTAAAAATTTGCATACAGGGGTTTTTTGACCTCCTGAATTCGAATTTCTAATCAGATTTCAAATTCAAATTTTGAATTCGCGCCAAAACGAAAAATGGTGTTCTAAGCCATTTTAGCATATCAACTTATCTCTTTTTCAATTTATATCCATTTTCTATCAATTTTCCAACACACCTACTTTTCAAATTATCAAATTTCCACATTTCAACTCAATTTTATGCCATGTTTGGTCATTTTTGGCCGTTTTCCGACCAAAAAAGTCGATTTTTCACACCAGACTACCGAAAGAGCTGAAAATTTGCATACAGGGGTTTTTCGACCTCCTGAATTCGAATTTCCCATCAGATTTCAAATTCAAATTTTGAATTCGCGCCAAAATGAAAAATCATGTTTTAAGGCATTTCAATTGTCAAATGTGATAGTATTTTATCCACTTAGCAAATTTAGTGCAATTAGAGTATTCCAGGCAAAAAATTTGCGCATTTGAAAATATTCCGTTTTTTTCTGACATTTTTTGACGTCAAACCTATCGAGGTAGTAGGTTTAGAGTATATTTCAGCATTAGTAATTTTTCCACCTTTTCTATCCAACATAAATACGTGTTGCTTATGATATTTTTGTGTCAGTATTTTCAATTAGCTGTTATATTTTTAGTTCACATCTTTTGCTGTTTGGGCTTAGAAATGATGAGTCAGTTTATTTCAATGGTTTTACAATTTCGTAATATGCTAGCCCATCTTTTCTTATTTCACTAAACCGTGCTAGAACATTCCACAAGTAGCTCTCTCTTTTGAAATGAATGCTTTTTGAGTCTCTTTGTGTCTCAAAGTGAATTCAGTGTTCAGATATTGAACTATATTATTTTCCAGTTTTCTGAATGAATGAATGAGTGTATGCAACCCTTATATCTCAGGATCCACCCGTCAGTTTCCTATGACCAATAGCTCAATCGATAGCTAGCAATCTCCAGGTTTCCCGAAAATTGTCAGATCCAAAATTTGAATGAAAATTTTCCCGCCAAAACACAAAAACGTGTTTTTAAGCCATTTTCAACATACCAACTTACCTCTTTTTCAATTTATATCAATTCTTTATCAAATTTCCAACATTCCTACTTTTTAAATTATCAAATTTCACCATTTTTACTCAATTTTACGCCATATTTGGTCATTTTTGGCCGTTTTTCGACCAAAAAAGTCGATTTTTCATATCAGACTGCCAAAAGAGCTGAAAATTTGCATACATGGGTTTTTCGACCTCCTGAATTTGAATTTCCCATCAGATTTCAAATTCCAAATTTGAATTCGCGCCAAAACGCAAAATCGCCTTTTAAGGCATTTCAACATATCAACTTATCTCTTTTTCAATTTATATCCATTTTCTATCAAATTTCCAGCATTCCTACCTTTCAAATTATCAAATTTCCTCATTTCTACTCAAGTTTATGCCATATTTGCTCATTTTTTGCCAATTTTCGACCAAAAAAGTCGATTTTGAATACGAATTAATGAAGTAAGTAAGCGAGTAAGTAAGTAAGCGAGTGAGTAAGTAAGTAAGCGAGTAAGTGAGGAACTGAGTAAGCAAGCGAGTAAGTGAGTAAGTAAGCAAGTAAGCGAGTAAGTGAGTAAGTAAGTGAGTAAGTGAGTAAGTAAGCGAGCAAGTAAGCGAGTAAATAAGCGAGTAAGTGAGAAAGCGAGTAAGTAAGCAAGTAAGCGAGTGAGTAAGTAAGCGAGTAAATAAGCGAGTAAGTGAGTAAGTAAGCGAGTAAGTGAGTAAATAAGTAAGCGAGTGAGTTAGTAAGTGAGGAAGTGAGTAAGCAAGCGAGTAAGCGAGGAAGTAAGTAAGTAAGTGAGTAAGTAAGTAAGCGAGTGAGTAAGTAAGTGAGTAAGCAAGCGAGTAAGTGAGTAAGTAAGCGAGTAAGTAAGTACGTGAGGAAGTGAGTAAGCAAGCGAGTAAGCGAGTAAGTGAGTAAGTAAGCAAGCAAGTAAGTGAGTAAGTAAGCGAGTAAGTGAGTAAGTAAGCGAGCAAGTAAGCGAGTAAGTAAGTGAGGAAGTGAGTAAGCAAGCGAGTAAGTGAGTAAGCGAGTAAGTGAGTACGTTAGTAAGTAAGTAAGCGAGTAAGTAAGTACGTGAGTAAGTGAGTAAATGGTACTTCCGGCTTATCTGTGGCCCAAAAGTCAAAATTTCAAAATTTTATTATAACACCAAATAATCACTCTTCATCACTTGAAACATCATTATCATCATCAAAATCACCATTTTCATTCATTTTCTCATAATAAGTTAATTCTCGGACAGCTTTTCCTGGTGGCCAGTATTCTTTGATCGCTTTCAAGATTTCTTCGAAAATATCCGCATCTTTGTCCAAAGAAACGCGCCACATGTACTCTGCCATGTAAGAGCCGATCATATGTCGATGAGTTCCAGCACGACGGCGATTGTCGTCCTTGTATGGTCGCCACATACGCTCAACGTTCTGAGTATGCACCGTTTTGTCTTCAGGATTGACGAAATTGAGCGAATGATTCACCATATAATGCTCAAAATGCTCAGACAATTTTTTGTAGGAAGAGTAACTGTCGGACATAACAGTCGACTCGTCTGTCTTCTAAAAGCGATGAGTAATGTCTTCCTTTGTGTTCGTATCTGATCTAGACATTTGAGAGTGATTATTTGGTGTTATAATAAAATTTTGAAATTTTGACTTTTGGGCCACAGATAAGCCGGAAGTACCAGTAAATAAGTAAGCGAGTGAGTTAGTAAGTGAGGAAGTGAGTAAGCAAGCGAGTAAGCGAGTAAGTAAGTAAGTGAGGAAGTGAGTAAGCAAGCGAGTAAGTGAGGAAGTTAGTAAGTAAGCAAGTAAGCGAGTAAGTGAGTAAGCGAGTAATTAAGTAAGTGAATAAGTGAGTAAGCGAGTGAGTAAGTAAGCGAGTGAGTAAGTAAGCGAGTAAATAAGCGAGTAAGTGAGCAAGCGAGTAAGTAAGTAAGTGAGGAAGTGAGTAAGCAAGCGAGTAAGTGAGGAAGTTAGTAAGTAAGCAAGTAAGCGAGTAAGTGAGTAAGCGAGTAATTAAGTAAGTGAATAAGTGAGTAAGCAAGTGAGTAAGTAAGCGAGTAAATAAGCGAGTAAGTGAGCAAGCGAGTAAGTAAGTAAGTGAGGAAGTGAGTAAGCAAGCGAGTAAGTGAGGAAGTTAGTAAGTAAGCGAGTAAGTGAGTAAGCGAGTAATTAAGTAAGTGAATAAGTGAGTAAGCGAGTGAGTAAGTAAGCGAGTGAGTAAGTAAGCGAGTAAATAAGCGAGTAAGTGAGCAAGCGAGTAAGTAAGTAAGTGAGGAAGTGAGTAAGCAAGCGAGTAAGTGAGGAAGTTAGTAAGTAAGCAAGTAAGCGAGTAAGTGAGTAAGCGAGTAATTAAGTAAGTGAATAAGTGAGTAAGCAAGTGAGTAAGTAAGCGAGTAAATAAGCGAGTAAGTGAGCAAGCGAGTAAGTAAGTAAGTGAGGAAGTGAGTAAGCAAGCGAGTAAGTGAGGAAGTTAGTAAGTAAGCGAGTAAGTGAGTAAGCGAGTAATTAAGTAAGTGAATAAGTGAGTAAGCGAGTGAGTAAGTAAGCGAGTAAGTAAGTAAGCGAATAAGTAACTAAGCGAGTGAGTAAGTAAGTGAGGAAGTGAGTAAGCAAGCGAGTAAGTGAGTAAGTAAGCGAGTAAGTGAGTAAGTAAGCAAGTATGTGAGTAAGCGAGTAAGTGAGTACGTGAGTAAGTAAGTAAGTAAGCGAGTAAGTAAGTGAGGAAATGAGTAAGCAAGCGAGTAAGTGAGGAATTTAGTAAGTAAGCAAGTAAGTGAGGAAGTTAGTACGTAAGCAAGTAAGTGAGTAAGCGAGTAATTAAGTAAGTGATTTTCATTTGAGACATTAACCTCCCTTCTAGAATAATCCAGAACCATTTTAGAGCTTGTCTGCGTTTTTGGCGTTGTGTAAAAATTATCATTGCTCTTGCACCGCTGTATATGATTTACCACTCATTATGTATTCATTATTAAATTTAAGACAATTTTTTGTTTAGGTTCAGTCCAATAGAATTTTTCCAAGACATTTTTTTGCTCCGACTCATCAGAACGTTTATTTGGGGTCTATACAACCATTCACAATGAGTTCTATGATGATTAAAATTTTGAGTCTCAACTTTTGAATAGCAGCCATTCTCTCAACACATCCGACAGTTGCATTTATTCTCAAGAAGATATATGTAAAAGATAAAAATACACTATGTTTATAACATTCACAATCGTAATTTTATTCTAGTCACAATTTTTCTTTAGTTGTTCATTAATCCTTGTATGTTTTTCATATGATGGCGGCTGAGTTCTTTGTAGAGATGCAGACGGGCTGAAACATAATCTGATTAATATGATCATAATCCATAAAAAGTAATACGTTTTGCATTCCAATTAAAAAAACGCTAATTCTTTACAGTTTTCTTGACCTTAGCTTCCGGCATTTATCCATAAAACCCGAGATTAGACCAAAAAGGATATTCAAAGCCTTACCGTCGCTCACAAACGCTCCTCCGCCGATCATTCGGCGTTCCCATTCTGGCGACAATCCGTAATCATTCAGACCATGAGAATGCGAGTCAAATGAAGCGATTGCCGAACCGCTAGTTCCATCACTTCCGGTGTCTGACACCGGGGCAGGTACATTTGCGGGCGGATTAATGACCACATTGCAGTCCAAATTTGGGCAGAATCCGTCCATTGTGAAGCCCACTCGGTAGTGCTCACAACTCCACCAGGCCAACTAAATAATAAATTTTCAAAGGAGTAGCACTCTAGAAGACTTAAAGATGTTTTATAGGGGTTTCCAAAATTCCAGGTTTTCTACCCAGAAAATTTTTCGGATTCCGAAAATTTACCTTTGTTTTCGGACAGGTGTACGAGGACTAGTCTATTATAGTACTAGTCTATTCTATTTTAGTACAAGTCAATTCTAGAAGGCTAAGATGTTCTACACAATTTTCCAACATTCCAAGTTTTCTATACCCGAAAATTTTTTGGATGCAAAAAATTTACCTCGGTACTCGGACAAGTATTATTCAAATACAAGCTTGAAGTGCAGTTGAGCAGAGTCTGGGCAGTGCTGCAGAAACTGTCCGGGTTGGCATTGAGTGCGTCGGAAAAGGTATTGAAACAGGATTGTTCAGCGCCTTGGTGGTCAACATTTTTCATAGTGTCAAGGACGCAGTCGTAGTTCGAAGTCAGTTCTATAAATTTGCAATTTCAGTCATTTTCCTAACTTTTTGCAAAACGTTATTTGATTTCGGTATTTTATACATTTTATAAAGTAAAATACCACTCGTAACTTGATTATGAAAAATTTATAGAAAAAGGCCATTCAAATTGCCGCCAAATATTTAATTGCGTGTTAAATGGGAAAAGGGGTCACTTGAAGTTTTTGATAATCGGTATTACTCACCAGGGGACTAAGTTCAAAAATCTGTACAAGATTCGCGAGTGATTCAAAACACATAAAAACTTACGAACATTACCGCCCAAACAATCGAAAGCAATAGCTTTGTGCATAAAAGCCAGACCAAACGCGTCGCCGATTTTTGGAACTTGTCGGGCGATTTGGAAAACGTCAGTGCATGGCTCGTACAATTCGCCGAGGCAGGTGAAGTACTCGGCACGGTAAGCGCAGAAAGGAAGGAGCCCGTTCTCCAGAGTTCTCTGGAATATAAGTTTCGGGGTTCTTTTTGGTTATCGGGGGGGGGGAATTTCCATACATTTTTATATAGCTTTTTTTTGCTGAAAATCAATAGGGGGACCCTATTAATTTTTTGACGATGGTAAGAAAAGTATTTTTCTGAAAATATTTTTCCGAAAAATCAAAAGGGTCCCCCTATTGATTTTTCTGACAAAAAATTTTCTTTAAAAAAATCTTTTTTTAAAACGATAGGGGGTACCCTATGGTATGAAAAAATTATTTTCAGAAATATTCGTCAAAAAATTAATAGGGTCCCCCCTATTGATTTTCAGCAAAAAAATAGCTATATAAAAATGTATGGAAATCCCCCCCCCCCGATAACCCAAAAGAACCAGTTTCGGAATACAAGTGAAATTCAGAGCCCAAACTTGTGTGAAACTAATGGATTTTGTAATTTTCAATACAACTTTGGTCAAAATTCATACGAGCAATTTGTGAGAGAAAATTCAAAAATTCTGTTCATTTTGCCTCGGCAACAAAAACGGTCGCTAACAACAATTTCTCACATTATAATATCGCGTTATCACTTTGCTGAACGCTTCCGCCGTCTGGAAGATTTCGCGAGATGCGTGAAGATTATCCGCATATCGAGCCTGAAAAGTGTCAATGTACAAAAGAACTTTGATCTAAAGCAGGCTACGGCGTGACTTAGGGAAGTATTCAAATTGGCGCTAGTGTGGCATAATGTTGTCATCACATTTGTAAATATTATGGATGGTGTTTTTGTGTATGCAGAACAAGATATCTTCTACCTAGTATATATTGTAGTTCATCCTGAGTTGGACCAAGTGCGTATCGACACGAAATCCTAAGCTGTCCGGGCCGTACCAGTCAGGTGCCGGCTCTGGCCCGGCGCAGGCTGCTATGCCCGTAGCGAAGCGGGCTGGAGCGTGGGCCTTCTCAGGATGTCTAGTCGAACACAGGATGGGCTACAACATTTAAACAAATATGATCACAACACAATGCCAAACCACCGCCAATATGAACGATTCCCCAAACTACTTTCCAACCTGCTTTACAGCAAATCTCACCTGGCATCTCTGAGAGTGTTTCGGTTCGCATTCGATGTTGGCATAGTTCCGTGCCCGACTAGTCAAGTGTGGTCCAGCTGGGTTGCCTTTAACCTGAGCGTTGTAAAGCTGAGCGTTGATCAAGGCCTTTGGCAGGAAAAATGGGTGCACATTTTCTTGAAACGGTGATGCTGGTATCTCCGCAACAACACAGGCGATCAGTACTAAAAATTGGAAATATTTTTCATACACTTTTTGAAACGTTGAAAATTTTTTACATGCCTAATATAGTAAGGTCACTTATTACTTGAAAAATGTCATTTTTTCGCCAACGCACTTGGCACACAATAAAATTGAATTATACAGAAAAATACTTCCAGAAGATTGTTATAACGGGTGACAACTAATTATCTGGTCGATATTAATTGTGTTTGAAAATAAATATTTTGGCGTTACGTTCCGATATGTCAGTTGTGTTAGTTGTAGCAAATTTTGTCTAGTTTCCGAAAATGTATAACATGTCTGTTCGATAACTTTAAAATTTAAGAAGTACGGCATCGAATGAAGACACCCTCAGAATCCGAGTGTACAAGTTCCATTCCGAAAATTTTACACCTCGACTTGACATAATGCGAACTCCGCCAAAATTAGAGCTCCGGCGGAGCTGTAAAAACAGTAATACAGCCAAGAGCCTTGTCCAGGATCCCAGCATGAGTATTTATCCGATACTCCCCTGGAATGCCAAAAATTCGGGTTTTAAATTTTTGGTCGAGATCAAAAATTTTTGACCAGGTGTGTCTGCAGAAATTATCAAAATTTTCATAAAATTGATAGTCTTCTTGCATTTTTATACGCAAATCAAAATAGACAAAATTTTGAACATTATATCGAAAACCAGACATTATTTAGCCGGGTTTTGTGGATTTTAGAGTTATCTGCAGTCAAATGTCAGCCCAAGAACACCGATTTTTCTCCGAAATCGACATTTTTCAAAATCGGACTTTTACAAAATCAGCTCTAAAATCCATAAAAACTGTCTAAATAATATCCGGTTTTCGCTATAGTGTTCAGAATTTTGTCTAGTTTCATCTGCGTATAAAAGTTTTCAAGGCAGAAATCATGTTAACAAAAAAAATTTGAAGATTTCTGCAGACACACCTGTCCAAACCTTGTACACTCGGATTCTTAGGGTGTCTTCATTCGATGCCATACTTCTTAAATTTTAAACAGTTATCGAACAGACATGTTATACATTTTCGGAAACTAGACAAAATTTGCTACAACTAACACAATTGGCACATCGGAACCAAAATCGGAGCCAAAATATTTATTTTCAAACACAATTAATATCGACCAGATAATTAGTTGTCACCGGTTATAAAAATTTTTGTTTTATAAAAAACTCTTTTGCTATACATGAATCAAACTTTGCAATAAAACTGAATCAAAAATTTGAATATTTCACCAGAAAGCGTCTTGAAAATGACAAAAAACAGGCTTCTGTGACATTTTTTCTCACATGTCAATTGTCTTGATTTCTTTTCTCAACTTGACAAAAGTTAAAAACTTACCCGCAAGTACTATTAAAGTACACGTCATCGTTCCACCTGAAAGTTCTCAGCAATTTAAATCGTTTAATAAGCCTCAGAAGAAACAATTATTTGTCTGTGCTGTTTCACGTTTGACACTCCCGATTTTTTATTACATTAATTGATAAGAAAAAGCAACGGCATCGGAAAAGAGTACTGCAAAAGAGCTCAGGAAGGCGACAAAATTTTATCACTAATTCCTGCCTAATATCATTAAATTGTTAATTTAATTAGCTGGCCGTTTTTGTGTGAATCAACTCGAGAATCGTTAGGAGTGGTGTCAAAAATACTCGTGTCCTGAATGAGGATTGTGGCTAGGGCGTTACATACAACTGAACTGGTTATCCTAATCAATATCCGGAGCACAAAATTGAAGTTTCTAAGTTTTACCAAAATTTTCCGGTCAAAGATATCTGAAAATTCTATAGATTTTGGGAAAATTTAAATCCATTTGGACAAAAGTATCTCTATTGTGGTTCATTTATCAATGAAACCCCTACGAACTATTGACCTTTTGTGACCTTTTACTATTACAAATTTGAAAACTCTAAGCCATTTCGGGTCCCTCTAAGTCTCTTGGGTGTCCTTCCCCTTAAACAGAATAACCATTTTACCGGCAAGCTACAGGAGTGTGTGATAGTTCATTTTTGTCCGGGGCCAAATTCAAAAAATGGCTTTTTTGGCCATTTTTTCCAAAAAGTGACCATTTTGCGGATGATTATGGATGCGGCCATGCGGCGAAGTCTCTCGGACTCTTTCCTTGTCCAATCCTAAGCCATTTATAAGCCATTATTTTCAAAACGAAGGTTCCACTGTCCGAATTCGAACTAGTATTATATCGAGCTTACATATGCTGTTTATTTGACAAATTTCTGGAAAATTTTCATTCTTAAGTTTCACTGAATTGGACTGAATATTCCAGAAACAATAGACATTCGCCAAATGGGAACCATTCCATTTTTGCTGCTCTCATGCTTGATCGGTAATTATTTTTCATATTTTCGTATGCAAATTACGGTTCATCTTCCAAATATGGTTATATATTTTCAGCAACCACAGCCGCACTGGGTACCCAAGACTGTACCAAAGAAGCATTTGAAACCGCTCAAAAAGCTTTCACCGATCGACTGGACCTCTCTTCTGACGAGTACAACTGGAAAGACGCCGAGAAATTTGCCCGAAAAATCTTCGACTTGTATGGTTTGGGAACTCTTTCGGTCGGCGGTCGGAGCGCCGAGAGCAGTTTTGTGGTGGTTTGCAAGTAACATTTTGAGTTGAATGATGCTTTAGGGTTAAAATCCTAATCGAATTTTGGGGGCAATTCAAAAATTTTGCTGAAAACAATAAAAATAAGGAAAAATCCAAATTATGAAGTGTTAACTATTGCGGAATTCGGTTTAGAGCTCACGAGCGTCTAATGCAAGCATTGAGTGACGCAGACGTGAACTGGAACACCTGTTTCCGCCAGGTGTTCATGCTCCAAAACGATGTGGACCCCGTCAACGGCAAAGTCTTCTCGGGAGTATTCAACCTGATCCGAAGCCAATGTGGAGCTCTGTTCTATCGTAGGTGGTTATGGATTATTATATTACATTCACCCAATTAGCGCTTAAAATCAATTTGAATCTTCTTTCTACAGTTTTGCTCTGTGACAAAATTAAAGAGAGAAAAAGGTATCCCTATCAAAGAGGTTCGATAGACCGAATTTAGTCGATTCTAATAATTTCAATTCTAATAAACCGTTATTTACAGACCTCTGAAATTTTTCCGTTTCTCTTCACATTTATCAGTAAAAACATAGAAAATAACTGGCAAACAATTTTGCAAATTGAAGTTTGAATTCGCGTCAAATAGCTGGCGCAGATTTATTTTACTGAGAGGCGCCAACTCAAAGGTTTAGAATAGGCACGAGTTCAAATTTAAATTTGCACAGTTGTCTGGCCTTTACTTTATTTTTTAAATAACTTTTTCCAGCGATCGTGAATAATTGGGACAGTTGCGTTTCTCGCGTGTACAACGTAAGCGGCGGAGCCAGCTGCTTAAAATGGACCCCCGACATCCAAGGACAACAGGTCACATAATTTTTTCCTTTGAAAGTTTTACACGTTTGTCTAATTTATTTCAGGCGGTATGCCGTTCCACCACCGATTCAGCCACCTGTCTCCAGAAGGCATTCAACGATGTCTGCGGCACGCCTGAATCCAATTACATCGCCTGTGAGACAATTTCCGCGTTCTTCAGCGGACTGTATCCTTTGTGTGTCGATCAGTGCAAAGGTAATTTTTAGACCGTACCTTGTATTTAGTATTTATGCGAAAATCAGAAAAATTTAAATTCGAGCCAAAATTTTATTTGGTTTTAACTGTAAATTTAGCAATGAACATAAAATTTTTTGTGCCTATGCGTATTTACTAAATAGTATTTAGTAAATACCATTTACTCTCAAATTGTCAAAGTTCAAATGATTAATTGTATCTCGGAAATTTTAAGCGTGTTTTGTGATAAAAAGGGTTTTTATAAAAAATGAAACGGAAAAATCGGGATCGGGTATCCCGATTTTTCGGCAGGATTCCGGATTCCGCCGACGTCTAATACGAATGATTTTTTACCTTTGTTTATACATTGCGAATTATGTATCTTTTCAGTGGAGAAATACCGTGGCGGCAGCTCATAAAGTTCGGAAATAATGAGGATTGTTCAGGATTTTATGTGGCAACCGTTTTAATTTTGTATCAGATTTAGCATTAATTGTTGAATAAAGTTTAATCTGTACCATTTACAGTGATCTTATGTGATGATACAATGATCTAATGCGGATTTTTCCCTATGCCAAAATTTGGGCCCTGCCCAAATTTCTTCATTTTATCCTCTCTCAAAACTCATCATACAATTTTAACGATCAAAGATCACAAATCCAAAAATGGAAGAAATTTAATTCTACAATTCTAAAAATATAAAATTTACATAATTGACTTAATATGAAGTTAAAAAAGTTCGCTTTCGCCTAGATTTGAACTAGGAACCTCATGGTTAACAGCCAATTGCGCCACGAAAGCACATGATCTGCTCTGTTGCAGAGTCGTTTATATACTTAAGTTTTTGATATTCTAACTTCAGTGAATTTATTTTGGGAAACGTATTTCAAATCAAAAGAATGTAAAAATTGGGGAATTATAGTTTTTAATATCAGATGAGTTTTTTTGTTTTTGCTCACTTTTTAGCAAGTGCAACGATTTAACTTTAATTGCTTCTTGGAAAAAGACAATTTTGTTTAGAACCAAAAAGCTATTTTGAAAAAACTTTTGTGCTTTTTCTCTAACAGAAATTCCTGAGAGTTTATCAATTCCTTACGTTCTCGAAAACGGTACTTTTATCAAACATTAACCTAAAAATTTGGTTAATCTCTAATTTAAGTATACAAACGATTATTCACCAGAACCAAAAGACTGAATAATTTTTCATTCACATTTTGAAAAATTTTCATTTGATGCTTCGACCTACAGGTGAACTGCATCATTAAATAAATTTTCCCTTTTAAATATCAGAATTATCTTTGCACCCGCCTAAAAATAAAATTTTGAAAATTTGAAATTCTCGAACAAAAAATTAGTCTATTGCAAGTCTTACAATCTTCAGGCCTACACTTTAAGGAAAGCCATTTCCGTTGTTTTGTACTGGAGTGTATTCACTAATTTTGGCCACCCTTATGACCCATATTCTGTGACTGTGCAAACATTACTGTGTACTGCTTGTCGCAGCAGATGGATTGCACTTTGCCTGGCCGTTGAATGATTTAGGGCCGCCGCTGCCCACCTTTCTCCTTTACCTTCTCTCTTTGTCTCCACTGGCCAATCCCCCGCCGATGGCATAATTAATGAAGACCACCGGCGTAAACCGAGGAGTCTAAATCCGAGGCTGTGGCTTAGGATTATCTCTTATCTCCGAACCAGGATCATTAATAAACCCATAGCGGTCTTGGGATTTCACCTGCCGAGAAGTCTTATGCCATCGACAGTTGGTTTTCCAAGACCAAAACACCCAGAAATCGGCAGTTTGTTTTGGTGGCCGAATTTTTCTGGAGGCTGAGTCATTGATTTGTTACTTGTTTACAGTTGTTTTATATGTATTTATGATTTATCTTTTTACATGTAAAAATAGCGAAAACTGCTTTATGATATGAGCTGGGTGGTATACAGTTTTGAATCGTTCTGCCCATTTTTAGCGGGTTGAACGCCAGAAAGTGGTCCTACGACAAAACTGACCTTAGATTCGAAATCAATCGATACAAGTTCTTGATCGAACACTTTATAACGTCATTTTTAAATGAAATACCAATTTTTATAAGGATTTACTGTTACAAACAGATGCTCGAATATGTAGCGAGCCATATAATTTTTAAGCGTATAATGTAGTGTTTTTATGAATTTTGTGAAAATTTTTTCTCTCATTAAAAAATTTATTGTTCTTCTTTACAAAAATTGACGTTTTGTTAAGAAAATTGGCGATTCCAAATTTTCTCTGCATATTCAATCTAAAGCATAACATCATTTATATCAGCATAATACAAAACACAAATAGTTTTGTAAGAAATATTTTGATTCAGTCCATATGTCATTACGTAACCCTTTGAGATGGGAAAACAGACAATGGCCGCTTTTATATGCTACCCACTTTTCCAAGCTGCCGGCCCGGCCGATTTTGGTACAGAAAATGGACAGGGGAAGTTTGTGCCAAACGAATGGGAAGTACGAATACGAAATGAGCGCCTAGAAAGAGAAAGGAATTAGGGAGCAGAGTTTGGGCATATTTTGGGAAAATTTGATTTGGTAGCTTTTCGAAGGCAAATACGTTCGCTTTACTACTCGTCGCTGCCTGTATAGGTTGGCTTTGTATCGATTTTGTAGTTCGTTGGGCGAACGTTAATTGAGAACTGTTATAAATTTGTCAGCGGTTTTGCTGTTTCAAAATATTTTTTGCATTAAAATATTTATTGAATATTTATGTTTCATATAGTCAAGAATATTTGTCACAATACACGGTGACAATAGCGCAAGAATTGATGGAATATCGGTTTTCAAAGTCATTTTGGGCAGTTTTCACTATGTTGGTAATAAATCTGATATTACTACCTCTATGTCACCTTTTTGTCCAGTTTTCAATACTTTTTATTCAATATTTGAACTCGTACCAAAATCATCTTTCCAAGACCCATTCCTAAGCTTACATCATTCTTCAAGTAAAGCTTGGCGATAACTTGAATGGGCTGCTTGAATGCGATACTTGAATGGGAGTCTATGGCTCGAATTCATAAATTTGATAAAAAGTGTTGGAATCTAGGCAAAAAGTTGGCATACAGACTGTAGCATCAGATTTATTACCAACATAATGAAAACTGCCCCAAATTGGCTATGAAAATCAGTATTGCCTTAAGCATTGCTCTATTGTGACCGCCTCTTAAAGTGCATGTTCTCGAAAATAACTTAATTTACCGATAATTACAGCACTTACGATGACTCACTTGAAGTTTATTCTGTTAATTCTATTTCCTATCATCGTCGCTGCAGCTTCTATCAAGTCCTTTGGCCGATACTCTCCCGGTGTTGTCAAAAGGTATATTGATTCGACTTATAACAATGTCGAAGAATACAACAAAGCGGTCAAAGCCACGAACATTGCTGTCAATTTGTATGACGAAGCGGAAGAAAAATTGAAACAGGCTCAAAAATCCGTGAATGACGCTCTGGCCTCGGAGGACCGAAAGCGGAGTGATATTGAGGAAAGTGTCGACACCGTTATTGCGCTCTTGAAGTCAACCTATCTGTATCCGAAGGAACTGGCAGCGTTTGAGAGAATTGCTAAACAGGTATGAATAACAGCTTTTTACGGATTGTTACAAATTGTAAAAGTAGAAAAAAGAAAAAGTGTAATAGATCAATGATCAATCGGTTATTTTAAGCATTTTGAGCAACATAGGCGTTTTAAATTTTTTGTCTGTGTTTGAGCTTATAGCAAAATTCTGATCTAAATGATGTATAACTGGCAATCCATTGTCCGGAAATCCGAACATGCAATTTATTTTTTCACCTAATTTCTAATTTTGGGACCCTTTTGAAAAAAGACCATTTTGAGAAAAATAGCCGTTTAAAAACCAAACTTTTTAACTAATTTTGGATTATTACATAGAAAGTCATTTATGAAAAAGATGGAGACGACAAAATTTGCTACAGTCTGTAAAAAACATTTTTACACTTGACTTTTTTTACAAGAAATGCCTGATATAATAAAATCTATTTTTGTCTTCTTTTGGTACATTTTTCAACAAATGACCATTTTCTAAAGAAAGTAAAATTATTTTTCACATAATTGTAAAAAGTTACCAAAAGTTTTAAAGGTTCTCCGGGGATTTTCTAATTTTGGAGCTATTTTATACTGTGAAACATTTATAACAGGTCAATTTCAGATAGAAGAGATACGATTGAAGAGCCAAAAAAGCAACACCACTCCAAGAACAGTGCCTGCCTATCATCCTGAAATGGAGTCCCCAGTAGCGGAGGCGTTGGTGTTGACAACATCTACAACGGGAGCTCCGCAAGTCACAATGATTAAACGTCAAAATGACGAGAAACCGAGACAACTAGCGTTGTGAGTTGCATTATGGTCTGTCTAAGTGAAAGTGTTTCTATGGATTTCTGCTCTTTCGCTATGATAGCGATTGATCTGAAAAATTCGGCATATTTTGCATTTTTGGCCAATTTTTACTAAGTTGGTCATAATCTCAGATTACTGTGTCAATGTCAACTTTTCCTCTAGATTCCAATAATTTTTGAATATTTCGAGCTCGCACCAAAATTGCCAATTTTACCACTTATACTCATCATTCCTTCCTGGGCGGAGTGATGATACGTTGTTCACATACTTTGGCACTAATCCAAAGTCTTTTAAAAATATTAGAATCTTGAGCAAAAGTTGACACAAAGTCTGGAATATCAAATGTTTGACTGTCATAGGGGACCGCCGGAAATGGCAAATTAGGTAAACTATCATCAGTAATTTAATTGAAAGAGACTCTATTGTGACCGCCTTTTCACTTTCTTTTCGTCTGGCATTTCTAATATTGACTAAAAATGGCTTTAATTGGCCAAAATGTTGCAAAATAGCGTCAAATGTACGACACAAAAAATTAATCCCTAAACTTCAGGTTGGTCAGTGGCGAGCTGGAGCACATGGAATACTTCGGTCAAACTTCTGGACTGTTCATGAGCCGTTTGGCGAACAAAAACAACAGTGTTATGGAAGACGTGCTCAGATTGACGGGAACTGTTGTCTGCGTGGACAAAGATGCGTACACGGATCCTGAGAAGCAACAGGTTTCGCAGGTCAAAAATTCCATTGGATCGGTGTCGTTTTCCAGCCAACGAAATTTGAGCAAAGCGAACGATGGAAACTTTGACACACATGTCAGGTATGTTCTTACCTTATGAAGAATTTTAGTACCCGCGCTTAGCAAGGGGAACAGTTATCAGGGGTGATTCATGTTTTAACCCTTCATTTCCCAGTGTATCCGATTAGATACGCAAACTTTGGAGTAATTTTTGTCAATTTTTTTGGCCTCCTAGCTCAAATCTGATATTGCCCTTATATAGCCAACTTTTTGTCCTGAATCAGGATATATAATTTGTTTACCCATTTTTTCTACGATTTTGCCCTGAAATATGGCCATTTTCGAGACACACCCCCGAAAATCGAGGAAAATTGACGAATTTTGGGGGTTAGCATAAATTTTGCAATTTCTAAAAACCGTCGTAACTTCCGAAATTTGGCACCTTTTGCGAAATTAAAAAAATTTGCCGAGTAAATCTGCTACGTGGAATCCAATAAGCTTGTCAAATTCCGTGTAGGAACTGATATTTTCGGCAAAAATTTGAATTCGCGCCAAATTTTCGAGCTCCTGAAAATCGCCATTTTGATCGAATTTCGAAAAAATAATATTTTTACCGTTATAAGGGGCCCAAATGTGTTCTGTATACCAAAAATTAGCAAAATTCAATGAAGGGTTAAGCAATGAAGGGTTAAGAGTTGAGATCGGCCAAACCGTTTTACCGATACCGATACCGATATATCGGTCGAACCGATATTTTCAGAAAATTGAAGAACCGATACCGATACCGAAACCGATATATCGGTTTTTACCGATATTTTCAAATTTTACCCAAAATGAGTCAAATTTGTCAAAAAATTTGCATTTTCGCCCTTATTTTGTCATTTTTTCGGGTTTTAGTTCATTCTTTTGCACTTTTTGGTTATTTTTTCATGTTTTTGTTCATTTTTTAGAATTTAGTCATGTTTTTGTTCATTTTTTCGCAATTTTGATCAATTTTTACTGTTTCTGTTGGGCCGGGGTTTCTAACCGGAAAATCGAGAATCCGGAAATTTGCCGATTTCACCTATATAGGGGTTTTTCGATGCGGGGAATCCGAATTTGAGGTCAGATTTTAGGTGGTCCCGCCACGAAAATTGGGAAAACCGCTATTTTCTTCAAAAAATGGCCATTTTTGGTCAAAAATGTCCCAAAAATGCCCATTTTTGGGCCCAAAACCAATTGCAGATTCGGGATCAGCGCATTAAAATATCCCTAAAAGCATGTTTTCCGAAAAATCCGAAAAAATTTGATTTTTTGACCATAGGGGGAATTCGTAGAACGGTAAATTCGTAGCACGCCATATTCGTAGAACGGTAAATTCGAACTTGAGATGGAAAACTGAAAAAAATTCACTTTTTGACGCGTTACGTTAAAACTAACTGCAGATTCGGAATCAGCGCATCGAATTACCCCTAAAAACACTCATTGCAGAAGAATCACAAATCTGCAATTGGTGAAATGGTGAAAAATGAAAATTTTGGCCAAAATTTCACGAAATATTGACCAAAATATTAACCAAAATAGCGCCGCAGGCGAAATTTTTGTAAAAAATATGGCTAGTTTGGTAAAAATTTCAATGAAAATTCTGACTATTATCCGATAATCTCGTAAAATTTTCGAACCGATACCGATATAAAAATATCGGTATCGGTGGCCTGTTTTACCGATACCGAGACCGATACCGATATATCGGTCGAACCGATATTTTCGAAAAATTGAAAAACCGATACCGAGACCGATACCGATATAACCGATATTATCGGCGAGATATCGGTTTCGGCCGATCTCTAGTTAAGAGTAGATTTGGATACAATCCGGTTGTCTGCGTATCTCACACTATTTTTCATTTCTCTGACTTGCTATTTTTCCTATAAATTGGATCATGAAAATTTCCCCTGACTACAAATCACTTGTAATCTTTGCTGCCCAATTACCTGCGATATTTCAGTTCCGGCTTGGTGAGCTCCGATGGTTTCTTCATGGTTCGACATAAGGCTCCAGTTGGCGACGAGCACTCTTACTACTTCACCGTCAGCCACAATTGCACCCCTAAGGGTACAACTACAAGCTCAAATTTCGAACTGTCCTCTTTCCGCGGACAACAGTACAGGGCTATGGTCAATGGTCTGCGATTTTTCTCCCTCTCCAATGAGCGAGATTTCGGGCGATATCTCCAAAAAAAGACTATGGAAGGAGCTATCGGGCAAATCAACGGATTCACAAAAGAAATGCCTAGGGAAATGTATGTTTCAGATTTGTGTCTTGAATGTGTATAACCTAGGCTGAAATTTCACCCTTAGCACTATAAATTTTTTGCTCTACTAACAGCCATTGAATTAAAGAAATGCCCGTGTTAAAATTTTGAATTGAATTTTTTCCGCCAAACGTTTATTTACAATAAAAATGGGTCACTGGAAACGAGGGTATAACTCAGCAGGGGACTACTCTAGAGAGGTTCTAAAAATTTGAGTGGGGCCCTGTTAGAATTATTTTTTGCACAAGCACAAGCACTGTTCGAATAAACCTTTTCACAGTTAATTTTTTTCCTACTGGAGGAGGCGCGTGGAAAAAGCCTCCTCCAATAGGAAAAAGTTTAGATTGTAAACATTTTTATTCTATCAGGGCCCCACTCAAATTTTTTACCATTCTCTAGAGGACTTCTCTTTTAAGTAATCCCCCAAATTATAAATTGCCATTTACTCACACTTTTTTACGCAATTAAATGTTTGACAGGAAAAAGTTTAATTTTCGCTCATCTTTTATGGCATTCCGCCTTTTAAGGCTACAATGGGTACAAAACCAGCTCTAAAAATTTTTATGCTAATTTCAAACAATTAAATTTAGACACGTTCACGGCGAATTCTCGGATATGCGTTATCGGATCGTGGGAAAAATCTATAATTGGGATATTCATTCAATGCCGGAAGCAACTCCGGGAAAATCGCTTGAGGATATTCCGCTTCATTTCGATGGCAAGATCAGCGAAATCCGTGGACACAGTTTTCAGTTGAGCGCCGAAGTGGATGATTTTCTGCCGAATGTGGAGGGCTCAGGATTTGAGACATTGCCGGAAACAAATTGTGCCGGATCGATGAAAATTTCTGTGCTCTTGAATGGTAAAGAGATCAGGTAATTTATTCTCCTTACTGTAAATACTTCACATACCTCATTCCCCGTAATTAGACCCCCTCGATCTCTTGACGGTGTTTATTTTATAAAGCCTGGAATCTTCTAGAAGTTTTTCGTACAGGAAAGTTGCCGTAGGTCTTGATTACCTTCCTATATAAAAAATTCTAGAAGCTTTCAGAAATTTTTCATTTGAAAAGTAAACGCCACCGACCGTAGCGACCAGCAAGGGGTTGATTACAGGGAATACGGTAACTTTCAGCATCATAATTTAACATAATTTTTCAGCAAAGGCTTCACACACTCCGACGGCAACTTCCACCTCAGAGCTGTGCGCGGAAAATCTTTGTTGGTTGAAACAATCGATCAAGACCAGCTGAGCTTGGCCATAGAGCACCATTGTGGGCATCATGAAACGGGACACCCGCAAGTTCGCGTGTCTGAAAGCTTCCACTTTAAGGCCGAGCAGTCCGCGTTTCCCGCCTATGCGAACGCCGTCCTTATCGCCGACAGGAATAATCATAAATAGCAAAGTCAAGAGTATTGACATGATTAAGGATTGAATTAAAGTGCATCTTAACTAATTAAAGAATTTGTGAGAAACTCATACGTGTATACTTATTGATAGAATAGTATTGTTTGAAGTGTTTGGGTAATATTCAAATAGAATTGTGTTAAATTGTACATTTTTTGACTTTACACAGATAAATAAAAACGCCACGAGCAACTGTTAATTTTGTGAGAAATTTTTTTGGAAGACAAATTCTGCAACATGAATTCAAGTTATGTAGCTAAAAAACTCGCCCAGATGAATAATATATTTTCAAAACTTGATTTGGAGTTCAAAAATATGAAAGTTATGGCCTCTTAAAATTAAGCGATCAGATATCAAATGATCGCTGACCACTTAGCTATGCGGGATCATAGCTTGCATATTATCTGCGCTCCAGATTTAATTTAAAAGGTATCGCATTCCTCTCGGCAAGTTTTGTTGAATGGTGTATTATTTAGGTTCGTACTGCGAAATTTTCAGATATTGTTCAGATTTTTGCAATTTAACCAAGCGAAAATAAAGCTATCACATCAATTGCATAATTCATGTAAGGCAAATTTCTCTGTAAGTATTCTAAAAGGACTTTCCTCGATTCAATTTATGACTGAACTGTTTGGATCGGCGATCCATTTCCCGAGCTCCATATCAATAACATGCCGCGCCCAGCGCAGCGATGCCGGATCAGCTGGCGTTGGAGGATAGAGGTCACGACAATGGGATGTGCCTGAAAGAAATTTCATTATGATAGTGCAACAAGAAATTTTAGTTCGAAAGATTGTGGCATTTTCACCTATTTTATAAATTCTTTACAATTCGTACAAAAATTTTAATGGCCTACCTTCAATATAGATAGACATATAAGATCCGTTAGAGGAAGGATGAACCGCTAAGGCATGCCAAGGATCTTCAGAGCCGTGAGTAAAAATCACGTTTGTACCCTAAAAATGTAAACAGTTTTAAGTGAAATGAGGATAAACTAGTTGTCAATGATGTTTACATTGTATTGATCAGCGCCACCATAGATTCTGTTTGTACGTGCAACCGCCAACTCAACTCTGGATTTGTTGTATGCCGAGCCAAAAATATCGGCACAGGAATTCGCCAGGTATCTAAAATTACCGAAATATTGAACTGAAAGGACAGTTTTTTGCACGACATGTCTTTTGGCTTGGTTGTTTTGAATGCCAAAGCTAGGGCCCCTGGGGGATTGTAATATGGTCGATGGCTACCTAAAGGACCACTAATGGCCTACGGAAAAATATTCCCGTGGGTTCTTGGCTAAAAACCAAATAGGTAAACATAGCCTATGAAATACGTTTCCCATTTAAGTTTTGAAAAATAACGCTTACTCTAAAGGCAACGAAATATTTCCAAAAGCACCGTTTCCGCCGACAGTTTGGAAGAATCCGAATTCTGTGCACATTTGCCAGTACCAACTCCGCAGCCAGACTTAATAAAATTCAGTTTAATATTTAATACCTGTTTCACAACTGTTTCATGTTTCGTACATTTTACCAACGTTTGAAAATATCAAAAACATACACGGCTTGGGATCCCGCATAGAGTGCACATAGAGTTTATAGGAAGAGTCCACACAAATTCCTTGCCCACCAAAAGTTGTACTGTTATTTTCTGCGAAGCCGGCGTATACTGAGCATATGCCACTGAGTTCATTTCTGTCTGAACAATTCCCTTGTACTTGAACCGCAATCTCGCTCAGGCGATCGTCAAAGAAGTGATACATATCCGTGTTTTCTTCCCATCTTGTAGGGCAAATTCTGGAATATGGATCAAGTTATGAGTGGTGGAGAACCGTGAATATTTGAAAAACTGAATAGAAAATCCGATACCCCAGCGATTTTCGTCCTTGCGGCGAGCGCAGCAATTCTTTGGCTTTAGCGAAAAATTCGTTGATGTCACCAAGACAACTGTTCAGATTCGATTTTTGAAGCAAATTCGAAATTGAGAGGTAATAATCTGAAAACTACCAAATTTAGTAAACAAATATGTTACTTTACTAAGAAGCCAGTGTCCGTCCGTGACTGCGTGCGTCTGTGTGTCCACTGACGTTTAGACCCCTTCCACTGCTCATTTCCGGGCAAGTGATAGCTTAAAATGTTCGTACGGATGTGCTGATACAGATTTTCAAAAAATTTAGACAAAATATAGACAAAAAATTTTAGACAATTTTTTAGACAAAAATTTTTTTTCGTCGCGGGACGCCGCGATAGCGGCGGTGCTTTTGCTAGCTAATCTAATATAATATTTATACAGTTTCCCCATTTTTTTTACAAGCGCCGTAGGCGCTTGTATATAAATACTATATTTTCAACCTGGAAAGTCAGTGACTGCACGAACAGGAGCGGAACTTGAAAGTGCGCCATATACCAAATTTGGATGCTTCTGCCTTAGCCAGGCTGCCAAATTTCCTATAATGTATGTTTTAGAAAATTATATGGAAAAAGATTATTATTAAAAAAGCAATTTATTGGATCAAAAATTGTAAAAAATTATGACAATTTTGTTATTTTTCGGTTAAAACTTTTCCTCCATTAAATTTATTTTTTCTGTCTTTTTTGTTCTGAAACACAAATTATGAATTGAGATCGTATCAGGAAATTTGACTTTCAGAACAGAAAAAACAGAAAATATTTTCGTGACAGAAAAATTAATCATATTTTTCTTACCTGCGTATGATCCACCGAATACAATCCACTTCGCGTCTTTTATCCTTCTTTGCCGGTTAACAGCTTTGATAAAGCGGGCGATGTCTGCTAAAGCCTGGCGCGAAGATAAATATTTCAACTGCGAGACTGAATGGTCAAGTCTAAAAGTGCTTGATATCCATTATAAATTACCAATTGGCGGGCTTGAAAGTGATTAGGCATTGAGCTTTGAATTAGGGTGGCACGCGGCCCCCCCCCCCCCCCCCCCCGGGGACGGGGGGGGGGGGGATCCCCGACGATTTTTCGATTTTCGGGGACGGGGATCCCCCCGAAAAAAACCCGGGGGACAAATCCCCGAAATGAAATCCCCGGGGCCCCGGGGGAAATTAAGCACCCCTAAAAAATTTTAGAAAATTTTAATGAACCACCATTCCAAAATTTAAAAATTTTCGCCTGCGGCGCTATTTGGTTACCGCTTCTCCTTCAAGTATTTTTTAAAATAGTGCAAAATTTTATATGAAAACCGCAAAAAATTGAAAAATTTTCGCCTGCGGCGCTGTTTTTTCTTTATTTCTCCATTGTTTTTCGACAGTGATTGTCGTTTTTAGTAACTAAAAGTACGCCGAAAATTGAAAGTTTTTATATGAAAATTTCCAAAAATTGAAAAATTTTCGCTATTTGCGCTATTTTTTCTTTATATTTGGTAATATATAATATATATGTATAATATAATAATAATTTATTTGGTAATTTTAGCATATTTTACTTAAAATTGGTAAATTTGACCCATTTTTAGGCATAAACAACAAATTTAGGTGATTTGGGAAAAATTTTGAAAAATAGCTTAATTTGAAGAAAATTTTTTAATAACCTAATTTTTGAAGGAAAATGATCGATATTAGCTGGAATTTATAATAAAAATTGAGTTTTTAACAAAAATAACCCCGTTTTTGAAAATTTTGGCGATTTTTATGCAAAAATAGCATTTTTTGAAAAATTTTGAAATCCCCGGGGGGGCCCGACTGAAAGTCGGGGAAAATCCCCGATCCCCGAAAAAATTATCCCCGACTTTCGGGGGCGCCCCCGAACGCAAAATCCCCGTCCCCGTGCCACCCTACTTTGAATGTCATCCACTCTACCTAAGCCGCAATTGTCGTGTGTCCCTCACCTTCAGTTTAACCCCCTTTTTGACACTCCCGGACCTTAGGCTCGTGGGTACCCCCCCTAAATCGGCCACGCTGAGTCGATTGGCGCAAAAATTTTTCACGTGTTCTCACGTAAAACGTGAGTTACGTGAGTCACATGGGGTCACGTAAAAGGGCAACTTTTCACGCTCCGCTCGGATCGGGCCGAGTGATACGTCAATCGACAGCTCTCAGCGAGCCAAGCAAAATGAGCCATTACTCAGCCCGATCCCGGCGGAGCGTAGAAAGTTCTGAGGTGCGCGAATCCTGGATTTTTCGGGATTGGAAATTCGGGAGTTCGTAGAGTGGACTAGAGTGGAGCACCGCGCCTACGGCGCGTTCATGGGGTAGCGCAATGTTAGGGACTAGACATCAGTTTGCAAGAAATTAATATCCAGATAAAACTCTCGAGGCCGCCGCTTTCACCACTTTTCGGATATTTAATTTTTGTTGTTTAAACCCGTTTCGTTGTTTAAAGTTCCTGATAATCAAAGCTCTCACCCGATAGAATACGAAAGGTACCTCATTAAACAACAAAAATTAGGTATTCCAAGCATTAAGTATTACCCGGAAAAGTATTACCCACAAAAAAGCGGCGGCCTCGAGAGTTTTATCTGGATATTAATTTCTTGCAAACTGATGTCTAGTCCTTAACATTGCGCTACCCCATGAACGCGCCGTAGGCGCGGCGCTCCACTCTAGTTAAATTTAAGCGGAACAAAAAGTTACCCGGTTGGCAGGCTCTGGCCATAGAAGCGGTGTTCCAGTGAGTATGCGGCGGCTCCATACTGCTTAGCCCAAGCCATCATCATCCAGGAGTCTTCCAGCACAATCGCCTTAGAAATTGGTCCTTCACCGCCAATGTGAAGGAAATTTAATCCACTCTCTGGCTTGGAATAGTTCAGATTGTAGAAGAAGTACTGAAAACTCTTGGATATATATCAAAGTGTAACAAGAGGGACACAAACCATGAGGGACCTACCAAGATTTTGGGGTGGGATTTTTTTAAACGATAGATTATAAAAAAGTACTCTAAGCTCATCATAATCACTTTTTCCCAGCTTTCGCGGAGCTGTAAACACTCTGCTAAAAGTGCATGACCTCATTTTGTAAGCGGTTTACAAGAAGTTCATTTAAAAATTTACAGGTGTCAATCGTACTTACCTGTTTCCACTTTCGAATGTCCATTTTGTTGAAGTGGTCCACATATTGGACAATATAACCGCTCAAAGTACTATTCGAGTTGATCGGTAAATTTCGTTGGCGCAATCTTTCCCTAAGCTTCTCAGGAAAGTTTTTCGACCTTCTGCCTATTGAATTGAGCGCAATTGGAATCGAATTTGAGTGCATTGGGTCAAAAGAATGGAATTTGTCGGAATCCTTAAACCAAGCAAAATTTACAAAAGACACACACTGTGCAAAATATTGGTCTATATGAAAAGCCAAGCATTACATACCGACATTCATTTGGTAGCTCTCCTCGAAACTAGGCCGATAAATTCGTGAGGTTCGGGAATGGACCACCCACGTCGAAGTTATATATTATGTGTGCTTTTAGCGATTTTTGTTCATTCAAGGCTCTCTATATTGCTGATTTTTTCACCCGGGGGTTAGGGAGACGAGATATTCGAATCTGATATCCCTTTCGCGCGCGCACTGCATGCGCGGCGCCGGGCGTTTTTCGCGATTTTCGAGCTCGGGTCATGTTCTAAGAGTAATTTTTGTTATGGGTGCAAATTGGAGGTCAATTTCGACCGCAATTTCGACGACAATTTCGGTGTCGTTTTCTATTTTTCCGACAAGTCTTTGCCATCGTAAAGTGGTGGCAAAGCACTTTCCTAATATTCCGCTATGCTCTATCCCAAGAAAAGCCAAGCAATACTTACCGGCACTTCGTCGTCATGGTCGATATCGAACTCAACTTCTCCAGCTAAGTTATCTGTGTCAACACCTGTTATCGGAGAAGGAGAAGAAGAATAGAGAATATTTGACGAAATAGTATTATTTAAGCCATTTTCGCTGAGGACTGTTGCAAATATTGTCACAAAATTTGTCGCAAGTAGTATCCGTGGAATATTATTGTTCATTCTGGAATCAAATTGTAACATCATTTACTGTACGCCCTTTAAAATACTACCCATACCAGAAAAGAGGTTAGAGAAGAGAAATAGTAAGTAAAAAAAGAGGTTAGAGAAATTTTGTCTGGAAGAATCAAGAAAACTTCTAAAATACACTCTTAGACGGATTTAGAAAACCTGGGTCATTTTTTGGAGGGAATACGGTACTATGACTAGAGCCAGTTAAAAACCATATTGACTTGAAAAGCCAACGGTCTTTATAAGTACAAGGAAGTAATGAAGAAAAAGTGAGTTCAAAGTGAGGATGTTTGTCATAATTCACGTCTTGTACTTAGGAAATGAAATGACACATGTCGGGAAGGCATTTTTGTTTTCTTTAATTTCTACTCATAGTGATGCAAGACGACAGAGTCTTAGCCCGCGGCGGATTGGCGTCATCAAAAACAAATTCCGCTATATGCCATTTGCTTTTCTGTATAACGGGATTACGAAAAGGACGCACTTAACTCAATACTTATTCTCAGTCTTGCTTGCAAATTATAGGTGCTAGGTAAGTGTACTATTAGGAGTGGTATGTAGGAGCGTGGCTAACGTCACGAGAAGGAATAACAAAATATATGTTGTTATTTTATTATTTCACAAGTTTTCAGATATTTATTAAAAAATTTTAAGGAGCTGCCACAATAGCGCAATTCTAGATGCAATATCGATTTTGAAACAGTGATAGTTATGAAAAACTTTTTTTCATAATTATTGACATTACTGTTTTCAAAGCCATTTTTGGGCAGTTTTTACTACGTTAATCAAAAATATACTGATATTTCAGAGTCTTTGTCAACTTTCTCCACTTCCATTGCTTTTCAAATTTATGTATTCGCGCGCAAAAAGTACCCATTGGAAGCTATCAAGTACTAGAATGAGTTTTTAATATTCCAAAACATGGTGCAAACTTGATGAAATCGGCATTTTTGGTGGGAATCCAACAATTTGAAAAGGAGCTTGGAATCTAAACAAAAAGTTGGCATACAACAATTAAATCCGGCTTATGACTAACATAGCGAAAACTCTCCCAAATATGGCTGTGAGAGGGTACGCGACGCTTCGCCCCCGGTCACTTCGCCCCCGGACACTTCGCCCCGAGACACTTCGCCCCGGGACACTTCGTCCCCAGTATATAAAAAGCATTCTAGAACATTCTAAATGGTTCTGGAACATTCTAGAAGCGCATATAATAGTTTAAAAATAATTACACTTTATTCTTCATTTACTGGGCCTTTTACTTACGGCTCGAACAACGTGGGGCTAAAGTGGCCTTAGGCTTAAGCGCCCGAACAACCCTTATAAGGCGCAAACAAGGATTTAGGTGTCCTGCTCCCCTGTGAGAATTGATATTGCATCAAATATTGCGATATGCACTCGCCCTTTACATTAAGAAAATTAATTATGAATACTGAAATATAAATTAGAACATTTTATGGGTTCAGAAACACAGTATAGTGATTGTGATGTGATCTTCTTATGTAAGCATACACGCCGATATTGACTACGACGAAGAGCACGACGATCATAGCGACGATAATTAGAACTAGCGGTGTGAAAAAGCTTCTGCCGCACTCGTCTCTGGCTGAAATGAGAACAGGTAATTGAAGAAAACAAAAGAAAGAAACACATTTTTAAATTAAAACTTTTTTCTGCCTTGAACACTTTTTACTGCTTTTTATTTTTGTCTGAAAGGTAAATTTTGTGATACGATTACGGAATCGACAAAACTTGCTACCATTTGGGTCAAGATGTCTTAATAAAAATTTGTATAGAAAACTTACGCATACTGTAAATTAAGTCACTATTATTAAGCTTCGCATTTGCGATGACTGTCAAGTTTGCCAAACTAAGCGAGGATTTCGCTCCCGGGAACACCGATGATTCATCCAAATTTAGCGACAGAAGCGGGCAGTGAAATGCGTGTCCAGCTTCGTTTGAATACATGCTCTACGCCGGAGTCGTACAAGGTATATACTGAAACAAGTTGAAAAAAGTTTAAACTAAGCCAATGTTTCTTAAAAAAGACGCCAATTTAAATCAGTTAGTCAAAACACGGGAAAAATGGAAAGTGGCACGAAACGTGCAGATGGTTTCTATTAAGGAAAATTATTTATGAAAATGATTTTATTCACCGACTGTATATTTGGTGAATATGAGTCATAATTTGTGTTAAAGTAAAAAGTTGCAATCGTAAACCAAACCTGACACTCACCTGTGCTCGCATTTGTGCCCTCTCCGAAAAATACATTCAGGTCATAATTGAGTAGAGAAAATCTTCCGTCGCTGTGCCTTGCAAACCTTAAAGTAATGAACCACGGCATATACCATAGGTCGGGAATCTCCTGGCTGTATGGAACAAATTGTACTTCCAGATAATCCCAAAATGTGGTATTCCCACACGTCCCATTGGTTATAATTGATTCCGGAGCGACAGTGAAGTTGAGAGTGTACAGACAGTTGCACTAAAATTCTTAAAGGTACAACCACATTTTCAGAGCAAAATTTTTGGCCAAATTGGCAAAAATTTGAATTCAGCATAATTAGAAACACGAGCAAAAAGATCAGCTCCATAGACGCTTTGGTTCAAAAAATGTTATGTTTGGCCAAAAAGTTGACAATTTTCATAAAAAGACCCATGGCATGAAAAAGAAAAATAAAATCCCAGAATGGAATGCCCATAAATTTGGGATATTGGGAACATAAAACAGCAATTTTATTTGACCAGACAAAACTACATACAAACAAATTTGTCCTTTTTGGCTGGGTGATGACCAAAGATTGGCAACTTTTGCTACTTTTTCAATACAAACCATAGCACGTAAAACAGATTCTTATCACAGATATTTCTAAACCAGATTAAGCTTACTTACATTGGTGTTGTGATATTGTATTTGACCAGTAATATTGTCGACGGCCATCTCCATACAGTATTTCCCTGTTTCAGGATCAGCGACAGACATATTTATTCCATTTGAAAATTCCGCGCAATTACCCAAAAAGTAATAAAATTAATGCGAACAAAATTTTTAATTTTTATAAAAAGCAAAATAGCTCAAGAAAAAAGCTGTATGATAAGTTTTATAGATTGGAAACAGAAAACTAACTTACTGAAAAATAGAACAAAAATGGAAACAATAAAAGAAATTGATCGAATAATTGTCATAGCTTTAGCGGTAATGAATTAGTTGATTTTTCGGAAAAATTTAGTAACGTGAATTTTAGTGCGCTTGTGTCTCATTTTTATACAGTTTCTTGCAGATTTTCAGGATACACCTACTCCATCCTATTTTCTTTATGAGTCACGCTCTTTATACAGTTATATTGAAATGTCCTTTCATTGATACTGATAAGGCGAGCGGGCTGATGAAATGGGAAATAACTGTGCTTGCCTTTCTCATTACAAACTATAAGCATGCCCTAGAATTCCGCTGCATAAGATATGGTGCGGAATCTTTTTTTAGCGCTCAGAAATTTTTTTACAACAAAATTCAGTTTTTGCTTATTCTTTAAATATTAAGCTCGGTTTTCAAAAGATTGATGCTTGATGTGTTGGTGAAGGGCGTCTATTGCCTGAAATTGCTTAAAAATCTGTAAATATCGTAGGAACCTAGAGAAAAGTTGGGATAGAGTAATCCACATCCGGTTTAACAATGTAATCAAAATCGTAAATGCAAAGATAAGTCGTTTCCAAAAATTTACTATTGAATTCCTCGATAAAGATTCGGAAAACACTTTCCTTTGCATTAGCGATTCTGTCAGCTATGAATAAAATAATAAATAGATCGATAATTGTAGTATTATAAGCTTAGCTTTAGGATTTTTGTGCATTCCAATTTGCGCAAAGATCAAAGAACATTTTTGTAACAATTACAGAAAAACACTTTTATTCACAAATTTCTCCTCGAAACATCGCTTCTCAAGCTGAAACAATTTTCGGTGACAACTGTACTAATCCTGTTATTGTCTTCTTTCCGTCTCCAAAGTCTGAGCTTTATTAGTATGCCAATCAAAACACTTCGATAAGGCTTAAAGACTAAAATTGTGGTCAGACAATTGACAGCACCACTCGACAATGCAACAACGAATAAGGCGCAGTTTAAGGCGAACAAGTTGCCAATTTGTTTGTACACAATGACCATTAGAGCCATAACTGGCACAAATGCAGTGGATACAGGTATGAGAGTTCGGGAGGTGAGCCTTAAAATAGTGGAAACGTAGAACATTTTTCCTAGATTTGCGGAAATCATATTTTTGTCAATTTTTTCACAATCAATTCGAGATTAAAAATGACACTTTTTCGGCTTCTTTATAGGAAAATTAACGAAAGCAAGCTCAAATTCGGATTCCCACGAATATTTGAGTAGGACAGCGATATATCCAGAACCAAATTTTTGTCAATTTTATACCCAAAGGGTGTACCGCAAAAATTGATAAAGTTCGATCCCCGGAAAAGGGCGAAAAACACTATCCAAAATTTTGCGAGGAATCCGAATTTGACCAAGGCTTTCTCAATTTTTCCATAAAAATGACGAAAATACCGTTTTTCTACCTCGGCTAAACTCGATTTTTTCTAATAATTATGTGGTTAATGAAATTGCTTTCAACAAAACTTTTTTGTAGAAACAACAAGTTATTTTGGTGTTCTGCAAAGTTCGAAGACGATTTCCTCCAAAAATTTTCAGACTTCTCCAATCTCATGGGTACATTTCCGAAAACCTTACATAAACGCAACCATGCATCTGAATTTGTTAGTCTCTGAGCGAGTGCTGCGTTTCACCTTTGTGAGTGTTTCTTTGAAAACGTACAACAATGATATGGACACACCAAGATTTACGACTATGAGAAATATGCCGATGAATGGAGGAAGGAATGTGGGAACGTGGGTTCCAACGTAACCAAAAATCGCTGAGTTGGATATCACGGGTCGGAGTTCAGGATAGAGAGCCAAAGTTTCTTCCTGAAAAGTTGGGATGAAATGAATAATCCAATAAACGTAAGTCATAATTTTCCGCTGCAAAAGTGCAAATGTCACTTTTTAGCTTAATTGGATTTTTGTTCCACCTGGTCAAATTTTTGTTAACTTTTACCTGGTGGAATCTTAAATCCAGGCACATCGAGCTTGTTCAATTTTGTTCTTAAATTAGGAAGAAATGTCTCTGGTAAAACAATCTCAAGACGAATTACTCGGTAAGAAAATTAGTGACGCAGCTGAATTTGAAGAGCTCAGGGAAACACCTGGAGAAATAGGATTTTGATGAATTCGGAAGTAGGCTCGCTACATGTTTAGCAACAGCTTATTCACTAACTGAACAACTGATCAACAACTGAAATTTCAAGAAAAGTGAAAGATAGCGGCCGAAATTTTGAACTCTAATAGATTTTTGACCCCGCGGTTCCGAATTTGAGATCAATTTTTCCATAGAACGTTTCTGGCACTATGTCAAATTCTATTATCAAAATGAGTAGGATCTTAGAAAGTAATACTACAATATATTCAGTATTATATATTGTGGTCATTATAAATTGCCGTCAAAATTGACCTTAATTTCAGAATCAGGCCGGAAACAGGGGGTACAAAGTCTCGCCAGTTTCGCTCAATTTTACAAAATTTCAGCTGTGGAAAAGAACCTTGTCGGTGAGTTGTCCTATTGGTGAATAGGCTCTTGATCAGTACGTAAAAGGTGAGTTTGTCAAATGAGTTTTCAGGATGTTTCCAATTTGTTTTTTCTTTACCCATTTCTACAAAAGCCAAAACAAGCATTCGACACATGAATTTTATTTTGCAACATAGTTTTCCTTTGGCAACATTCTCTGCCGTTACACCAGACATTCATATACTTTTCATGGATTTCTATGAATCATAATTCACAACCATGATATGAAGATCGCCGGTAAACGGCATTGTCGCGTTGCATGCCGAGATCGCTCCGCGCAATATACCATGACAAATAACTGTGTCACCAGTGAACACAACAATCATTAAAATTGTGCCTCCAATGTGTAAAACGATGGCCGCCGCAATCCCGTGCCATTTCCGGATGTAAGGAAGAATCCGACTTTCGGTCAAGAATAAACATAGAGCAGTGAAACATATCAAAGATGCGCCTAAGAAATCCTTATAGTAAGTTAAAGCTGTGCGATGTCCCATGGAATTCAAATTTGAATTCCCGCCTTTTGGCATTCTGTATGTCGGTAAGGTTTTTGTCCCGAATTTTGTCGGTAAGGTTTTTGTCCCGAATTTTGTCGGTAAGGTTTTTGTCCCGAATTTTCGGAAGGGTGATTCTTACCAGTGCTTATTTTGTCGGTAAGGTTTTTGTCCCGAATTTTCGGAAGGGTGATTCTTACCAGTGCTTATTTTGTCGGTAAGGTTTTTGTCCCGAATTTTCGGAAGGGTGATTCTTACCAGTGCTTATTTTGTCGGTAAGGTTTTTGTCCCGAATTTTCGGAAGGGTGATTCTTACCAGTGCTTATTTTGTGGGTAAGGTTTTTGTCCCGAGGGGGTGCAGTCAATCAGTCAGAGACACAAATTAGTCAGAGACCCAAATAAGTCAGAGTCACTAATCAGTCAGAGACACAAATTAGTCAGAGACCCAAATAAGTCAGAATCACAAATCAGTCAGAGACACTAATCAGTCAGAGACACAAAACAGTCAGAGACACTAATCAGTCAGATACACTAATCAGTCAGACACACAAAACAGTCAAAGACAACAGATTAGTCAGAAGGAGCGGCCGAAGGCCGCGACTGTCCACCTCACCCTAACCATATACGCGAGACGCCGGAGGCGGCGAGCCAGTCCTGTGGTCGGGCGCGGAGCGCCCGACCTTCTCCCTTGGAATGTGAGGGAACTTAGAACATATAGGCATAACGTACACAAAACTTTTAATAGGACTCCCGTAGGGAGTCGGATGAGGGCCGAAGGCCCGAAATAGTCTCATGCTGCTCTACTCCCGAACAATCCTTACTCCCGAACAACCCAATCTGACCGCTGACGGCGGTGGGCATACTGATACAGACGAGGGCATACTGATGGCGGTGCGCGAAGCGATGACGAACCCAATCTCCCGCTGTGCACGCTAACCGCTTCCTAGAGAAGTGAGGGCCGCGAAGCGGCCCCACTTCGCTAGTTTATCAGTATCACCATTAGAGAGTAGAATTGCAACTGGCCTCCGAAGAATTGACCAAGCCTGCTGACGGGCCCTAAAACGAGAAGTCGGAAAATTTTTTGCAGCACAAAGTGATTCTCTTAAAAATCTTGAAAAAAAATCAATTTTTGGGGACAAAATTGCAAATAGAGTGGAGAAAAACTGCATATTCCGAATCCGCGGGAAAATTAGTATTATAATGCCTATATCTGATTTGAGCTGAATGGCCAAAGGGGGTATCTGTTTGTGTAAAGAATAATTATAGAATTTGAATTGGCGCCATTTCAGTTTAGCCCATTTAGAACCTTTTAGAAGGGGGCTGGCTCAAATCTGATATTGTTCACCCCCTCTTAAATACGATTTTAGAGGGGATTAGCAATATCATATTTGAGCTAGCCCTTTCTAAAGGGGCTAAACTGAAATGGCGCCAATTCAAACTTGGAAATTATTCTTTACACAAACAGATAAGAAATAGATTTTGCCGAACGGAATTAATCCCCTCCCGGAGGGCTTACTCAAGAGGAAATACTGTATTCGGTTCTTGATATGATATACTATTATGCTTAGTTGACTCTTGGGGTGGTTTAAATTGGCACGCTTTTTGAGCATCCATTCGCCTTTGTATTCTCGCCTATAACGGTATTTTATCTGTTCGGGATCTGACTCGAAATGCATTGTGATCACCTGGCTATATTTTGTCAACGTTTCCCATCTACATTAACTGATTACCTCCAACTTTCGCGATTGTAAGTGGAAAAAGAAACACCGGCTGCATAAAAATGCCCACATAGATCGTAATGGTCAAACTCCAACTCGACGTATTAGTTACAGTTAATCGATAAACAGTCATCTTTTTAGGGGTCATGAATACAGCCATAAAAATCAAGAACATGTGAAAAGGCACAGCGAGCACTGTAACTATAATCATTGAAATTTGGTAGATTTTCTCCGTCTCTGGTGAGTAGCCGATGGATGCAGAAATATTGGGATATCCCTCCATCCTTTTTGCATCCTAAAACCGAACAAATATGATCATTGATCTTATAAGCCTAAGGCGTCTAGGTCACTGTCATATGACCGAGTGGCGAGCTCTCTACATATTGACCATCAGACATATTCACCAACAACTGAAATTTCGCTTGAAATGAGAGAAGATTGGCGTGAAGAATGGTGTTACAGTACACCCTATACCGAAACCGACCTCTCAAATTTGGAATTAGCATAGTCGAATGCCTCCGGGTTGAAAATAATCTCAAATACTAATCGAATTTTCAGTTGTTGGAGAAGAAACTTGGTGGTAAGATTTTTTATCCTTATATAGGTTTTCGACCCCACAGATTTCGAATTTGTGCTCAATTTTGGTGAACAGTCTGTGCGTCGTGTGTGGTTCAAGGATTCCACATTGGGAAAGTCATATGTTTTCACCGATTCTCAAACGCAAATGGTAGATGGAAAAATCTCAAGCTGTATGGGGAAAAGTCTCTACTCTGAATAATTTGAATTGTACTTTTGCCAAAAATTTACCAGACAATTGATAAATTGACGAGAATTAACTCAGGGGTGCCAAAACGAATCTAAAAGAACCGAATTTAACCCAAGTGGTACTAGTGTGGAAAAAGCGTTGTTACAAAAACGTAAACTTATCTTACGCTAAGATTTACGCCATTCTTGGCATGACATTTGAATTGAGTGACATGTGCTGACAGATGTGACAGGTGATATCGTTGATATGTTAAGAGTTTCAAGGCACTCAATTAATCTGGGAATATTGATCAAAAACCACTTCGCTTACAGATTAAAGATGAAAGACCGTAGACTAAACATTACGTAATTATTTTCTAAAACCTTTTTTCTGATAGTCTGAATGCTAATCAGATCAATATCTTTATCATTCTCGCTTTTAGTTAAAGTCAGCATCTCTCATCAATCGGACAACTCACCAACTTGGCTTTCCACCAACAATAGAAATTTCGCAAACGATGTGTTTTCTTCCACCGTTTCTTTTTCTGTTGACAGACCGCGCATGCTGTGCGCGGTCTGTCGAACCCGACCTCAAATTAGAAATCAGCGCAAAAAATTACACCTAAAACATGCACTGCATGCAGAAGCAGGGGAAAACGCCCCTGGCACGCTCACCGCATGCATGCAGTGCGGCTGCAGTCTTAACTGATCTCAAATTCGGACACGGCGGTGTCGAAAACCTATAAAAGTAATCCCATAATGTCGGCGAGTTTCCATCAGCGTTTGCTAAATTTTAAAAGAAAGATCTCTCCCTCTCTCTCTTTCCTCTCTTCTTTTTCACTGTGTCTCTCTCCACTCTCTTCATATTGGCAAAACAATGGCCCTTCGGAAGAGCCATCCTTTCCTTGTGTGCAAACCGCCGATTGCCAATCGTTTCGATTGGGCGCAAATCCAAACCACAATTACGTAATGATATTAATTGGCAGTGGTAATGCTGTGGCATAGGATTTGTTTATGATTGATCCTGAAATTAAGTTTCCTAGTTACTTTTCACATTTCGTAATTGTTTTGCCAAGATTTGTTGTTTTTACTCCGTAACTTTTTGTAATATCATAATTTCAATTCTAAATTTTTTAAACTATTACTAACTAAACCAAAATCATAATGCGGATCCTAAATTGGAACAAAATTTTTAAAGAATAAAAATTTTAAAGTAAAATCAGGCGTTGAATTCGGTGGAGATTTGTTGGATTATTTCCATTTTTGGACATAACTTAATTGAAGAAGCGTTATAGACGCATATCATTTTTTGCCTAGTATATTTTGGATGAAAGAGTAGAAAAGACATGAAGGAAAATGAAATAAAAATCCATTTCTTCGATAGTTGTTTAGTTCAGGCTTAATATTGAGCGCAGAGTTATGACTTAAGCTGAATCTTATCTTGTCTTAAAATAATTCAACAGCTCACTTTCTCTCAAATTTGCATACAAGAGGCATGTACTTTAAACTTAGATCTGACGCTTAAATTTAATACACGCTTAACCTCCATCGGTCAACGTCCCATATATGGGTCTTTTTTCCAAAATGTGTTCAGACTTCAATGTCCAAATTATTTTCCATACAAAAAATCACTAAGCTTTATCAAAGGGACCCTCGAACGTTATGCGTTGGTACATTGTTTTTGAAGCCCCAGGCTTAAGTTACAGTTTGAGCTACTACTCCGGTTCTAAGATTGAGCTTAGAATAAAGTAAATCCTTAAGAATGAACAAAACTTGAAAATGCACCTTTTTTGTACCTGCTATTAATCACGAGAATAGTCTTATATATTTATCACACGATATACATTTTCTTCCAGATAATTGGCACACATGACCGCCAGAAGAGCTCGCCCACATCTCAATATTGAGAGCGACTACCTGGTTCTGATCTCAAATATAAGGCAAAATAACTGGATTAAACTCAGAAGAGCTCTCGCGAATAAGCAAGAAGTTGGAGTAAGTTTTTGCATTTGTACTTCTATACAATATCTGGATTTTCAGCTCAAATTCGTAGAAGACTTCTCAGCGTGGATTGGGCGCAATTCGAATCATAAGATCCTGGAATTTGTTGATTCATGGAGCTTGGAAAAATTCGCAGCGAATGTGTACGATGTTGTGGACAAAAATGTGGAGGGTTACATAATAGAGGTAATTTTTGAAATTTTTGAGTGATTAGGAGAATTTTTGGATATATTCGTGGAAAAGGCACAAGTCATAGGGTATCCAGAGACATAAAAAGAGAGACATAAACTTCTCTTACCCCTCGGGCTGAGGAGGTTTTATATCTCGAGCCATAAATTTTCGAGAATGTGAGCTTGGCAATTTTCTGCTCATATAAGAACATTGCAAATTTTGTCTACTTTCGAATAAAAAAAACACAGGTCAATATCGCGTCTGAAACGCGAGATATGACAAAATCTCCACAGCTATGCTGATGAGATTTTGTCAGCATACGGGCACTGACCAGGTTATACATTTTACTGAGGCCTTACGAAAAAGCACGCCTATAAAAACTAAACCAGATAACTGTTATAGCCGGAAAATCGCCACGAATTTTTCGACACGATTCTCGCAAGAACGGGCGTGGATTTGCTCGGATGCAATGGCATACCTTCGCAGACACCGAGAAGCTACGAACCAAACGTCCAGCCCAAACCTCCAGCCGTTCAAAACAGTGATTGGCAGAAATTTGATAGTAAGTTTAAATTTTTTTAATGTGCACTAAGTTATTTTCCAGATAGCCCGACTCAAACTCCATCGCAATTGAATGTTGAAGGTGAATATTCGCTGACTTTGAGAACCAATGAAGTTAACGGTCCTGCAAATCGAAACAGCGGCTCGAAAAGTTATGACAGTAAGAAATTTATAAATTTTTTCTTAGTGTATTTAACTGCTATTAAAGTAAGACTGCTAACGGCTTAGGTTGTGCTAAAAATTCCCTCGTTTTATCTGCCACTATCGCGAAATTTGTCTCACTGTCTACCTTAGTTTTATTTCTTTCATATTGCTTTCTCTGTTAAAATGATAATTTCAACCCTTCATTTCTATGCCATTCACACGACGAAAGTCAATGAATGGCACAGAAACCCTAAAAATTAGAGTTGTCTTTATAGCAGGCTAATAAATACAATAAAAATACAATTCAGCAAGACAGTTATGCTAGGTGTACGCACCCATATGGATTGCTCTGTGGGTTTTCGAGTTCGACTATTACGACCTATGTTCGGCATATTTTTGACCACTAATTCTGTCGTTTCAGGGTTGATTTAGTCCTCTAGATTTTTTAATTTTTGAAAAAGGTGCGATTTTCGCGAAAATAAGTCAAAATCTGGCACATTTTTGCCGCCTCGGCCGATAGGGGAAAAATATGCCAAATTTTGACGTATTTTCGCGAAAATCGCACCTTTTTCAAAAATTAAAAAATCTAGAGGACTAAATCAACGCTGAAACGACAGAATTAGTGGTCAAAAATATGCCGAACATAGGTCGAAATAGTCGAACTCGAAAACCCACAGAGCAATCCATATGGGTGCGTACACCTAGTGTTAGACTTAAAATGAGTGAATTTGACAGAAAATCTAAGCCGTTGAAAATATTCCTTTAAACACGTTGCTTTCCAGATGGCCCTGCTCAAACTCCATCGCAATTGAACGTTGAAAGTGAATATTCACAGACTTTGAGAACCAACGAGGCAAACGGTCCTTCAAACATCGACTCGAAAAGTTATGACAGTAAGAATTGAAATATTTCATATCGTGTACTATTCAGTATCTTTTGTAGATAACACGGCTCAATCACGACCTCGGATGAACGTTGAAAGTGACTATTTGGTTCTTGTGGCCAATTTTCCGCGGTGCAGCTGGAAAGCGTTCAAGGAAAATGTTAAAAGAAAGTATGGGATTGCGGTAAGTATTGACTTTCCGTTTTAGTCGTATTTTTCTCTTTAGTCGTAGTATTCCTTACATGTGTCCATGAAATATCGAAAAAGTCAGGCAAAAATGCTTTTTTGATCAAATTTGAGGTCTATCCCACAGTTGAGATCGGACCAACAACGTTTAAGCGCAAGGGATTAGCGGTTTTGGCCAATCCGGCGTCCTGGGACGGCGCGACGCCCGACCCTACCTGAATGGGAGGAACTGACCAAATAAAGGATTTTTCTTTTTTCTCTTAAGTTTGCATTATCCAAATTAATGCAATGATAAAGGCCTTAGGTTAATGATTTGACATTACCATTTAACTAATAAAAATAACCACGCATGATAGCGGCCGCAGGCGATTTTGGAATTGGAATGGTGGTTCATTAAATTTCTAATTTTTCCGGCCGCGCCCAAGGCCGGCCGCGGGAATAAATTATGTCGATCCAATCTAAACTGTTGACTCCACAAAGCCGTTACCGATTGATCTGATCCTCAAACCCGTTAATCGAACGATCCGATTACCAGCCGGATTCGGATTCCTCCATCCCTATTTTCGCAACTACCCATTTTAAGGTTCAGCTTTTAGCTTAGAGTAATAAACCAGGTACTTTCCGCTTATCTGTACCTCAAATTTATCGTCATATTTGCTATTGCATTCATAAAGTTTCTAGCACGTTCAGGTTTCTTCAAAAATAAGCATTTCATTGATGATGACCTCCTAGAAAAATTTTAAAGTAGACGAAATGAGCTAGAAGTTTTTTAGAATGCAATAGCTGATGTGCCGATAAGTTTGTGGTACAGATAAGTGGAAAGCACCATGAGGTGTTTATATCGGTAAAATCTAGCGTCCTCATTCCAGCTCATATTCGTCGAAACGTTCTCAGCATGGAGAGTGCCTCAATCAAGCCATGTTGTTTTGGAGTTCGACAACTATCAAAGTGTTCAAACTTTCACTGAGAAGTTTAGGGATATCGTTGGAGGAAATGCCGAGTATGAAGTGTTGGATGTAAGTCAAACTTAAAAAATGTTTCAGTACATTTAAAAGTACCGAAAGTGTTTTTGAAATATTTTTATCGGTATCGATCATTGTTCTTTGGATATTATAACTGCTGTTGCTTTAATGCAAGGAAATTATCTTTCTTCATAGTGTCTAACTGCCTGCTTCACTTTGTTTGGAACTAAAAGTTGGATGCAAACAATGGCTGGCATTGTTCATAATGAGTCAGGCTTTCTCTTTCTCTCACTTTCCAATCGAACAAAGCTGATGGCTGGACGGTCATTCCAGTTGTATTAAAGCAACATTGAAAAGTTGCACTATTCAAATTCCAGGTCCCAATAGCAGCTCCATTCACTTTTTTCAATACTTTTTCGATGTATTTAATATTCTTGAAATAGTTTGGGATTTGCGTATGACATTTTACGCAACTTTTATACAAAATTTCAAAGATTTCCAAATATTGTGTACCTGGATGGGTATGTCAACATACCCAAAAATGGTGTTTAGTTATGATATATAATAACTCTTTACGATAGAACTATCGTAACGTTAGAACTATGAAAATTTTCATATAATAATTTCAGGTGAAACATCGCGACGCTTTCTTCAAACGAATCTGTCAATTAACAGGTGTTGATATGTATACGCCCCAAGCAGATCATCCCGAAGACGCATTTGATGAAAATGGAAAAGAAGAAAATGGAAATGCGCAGCCCGTATCGACCCACTCCATATCTAATTGCAGTCAATTGAGTCAATGTGGGTCAAATCGTGCACAAGCTGACTTGAACGGTGAACCTGAGAGCCAGTCTGAGTCAAAGCAGTCGGACTCAAAGCAAATTTGGGTTCAAAGTCCGTCCACAAGTTGCATTAATGACGTTCGAACTGAGCATGGTAAGTAACCTTTACGAGCAAAAGCTATTTTTGAGTGCGAAATTATTTGCTTATGGAAAAATTCACCTAAAGCCTAAGCTTAATCATGACCTTAGCACAAACCTAAATTCTAAGCCTAGATTGTATGCCTACTGACTAGCTTCATTTTGAGGCTTCACTCAGATCTTAAGGTCAAGATTGAGCTGGTTACAGCCAATATTGTTTGCAGACGTGCAATATACACCTCCAATATATTTTTTTACCTTCTCACAATTTACAATTTTACTAATCCTACCAAATTCGTAGCAACTACTCCACTGAATTCTCACATTAATGTCAATAGCGATCTTCTCATGGGCCTATGGAATGTTTCGGATCAGAATTGGGAAAAGTTTAAATCCGAGTTTTGCAAAACCCTTGACGTAAGTTGTGTCTAATATACAGTGTTCGCAGTATTTACGGTAATGTTTTAGCTGAGGTTCATTGACGCATTCGACAGATGGGGAGCCAAGCAAGTGGTGCTGGAATTTGGCAACTTGGACAGCTTGACAGAATTCGTGGAATGTTTGCCCAGCTTTTTCGGGAATTCCATTGACTATAATATACTCGATGTAAGTTGGATTATTTGTATAACTTGAAGGTATGAGATTCATAGAAGGATTAAAATTTGTTAGTTCAGACGACATTGTTATACTATTACCTGCATTAGACTTTTAACAGCGTTTGAATTGGCTATTCGGCGCCAAGTCGATTAAAAGAATGAGTAATGGTTCAATCGATAGCCGAGATTTCAGTATTTAGTTGAACCATTACTCATCTATTTAGAATGTTCCAGAACAGGGGCGATCCATATCAAGTACACTGTTTGTAAAGAAATCATATTGTGTTTAAAAACTCATTTTTTACGACGCAAAGTGTAAAATCTGATGTTCCTTACTATATGTCAAAATTATGATAGGAATATATTTGCGGAGTTCGATTTCTACGAGAAAAAGAGAACGCGTAAAAGGGTATTTTAGGCAAATAAGCGATTTTTCAAAATTGTTAGCAGAAATGACGTTTTTCATTCTAGAAGAAACTTAACTTTACAAATATAGTCCTCTCATAATTTTGACATATAGTCAGTAACATCAGATTTAACATTTTCCGGCATAAAAAATGAACAATGGTATAACTGTTAATATTTTTATTTCAGGTAGATGATCGTGTGGCGTTTTTCAATTTGGCCTATTACAAAACAGGAGTTGACCTCAACGCTATACAGGAGACCATAATCGAAGAACAGACTTATGGAGACCCAAATCAGCTTTTACAAGGAGAGTTTACAAGAAGTGAGGCTGACACCCAAAGAAGGGCGACATATATTTTCGACGACGTGTCCAGTTTCGATCTGAACCTCACCTTTGATTCTTCACAGAACAGCACCTGCATTGCTTACGGCCATGGCTCTGATGTTGCAAATTACGGGTACTCTTCAGACGATGGTGGAGGATTCTACGTGCTCTTCAGAAATGTAACTTTGTTGTTATTTTGAATGAAACATTTTAAAGTTACTAGTATGCATATCAGACTTTTAACATAGTTTGAATTATAGGTTTGGCGGGAAAACGCTAAACCTGTTCTGGAAAATTCTAGAAAACGAGTACAGTCGAACCTCGATTTACCGCACTTTCGATTAACCGCACATAATTGGCTGGAACGGATTTTTTCCATACAAAATTCCCTCGATTATCCGCATTTTGTGCGGATAAATTCGATTATCCGCACAGATTTTTGCGGAACCAAAGTGAAATTTTCAAGTAAAATTTTTCGTTTATCCGCACAAAGAAAAATGGTTCTGTTTTTGGTGCAAATTTGAATTTTTATACAAAATTTTCCCGATTTTTATCAAATTTTTCAAAAATTTTTCAAAATTTTTGCCATATATATCATATATATAATTCAGCATAGTGAAAAACTATGCTGAACACTGGTTTTTCGATATTGTTTCAAAAAATATTCCGACACTTTTTCTTAAAAAGTAAAAATAACAAATGTTTAAATACCATGTAAATCTACTGATGATGACCCAACTACATGGAGTCGTATAGATTTGGGGTCGAAACGACACTATACCATAAATCTTTATGTTATTTCTACTTTTATTTCAAAATAATTTACATAGGTAAACTATAAATTTAAAAACAAAAATACTATTGGGTAAAATTTTGTAAAAAAATCAAAATGTTTTGGGCGGGAATTCTAATTTTTTATTTAAAAAAATGACAAAAAATGTAGGAAATTTCGCTTATCCGCACAACTGTGCAATGGAAGGATTTTTCCATACAAAATTCCCTCGATTTACCGCACACCCGATTAACCGCACTTTCGATTATCCGCACAAAATCGCCATTCCCGACATGTGCGGTAAATCGAGGTACGACTGTAATGGCTCAAATTAATGGTGAAACGCTGGGCTTTCGATTTAGCAATTACTCGCCCTTCTAGAATGTTCCAGAACAGGCTTAGCGTTTTCTCGTCAAACCTATAATAATTTAAACGCCGATAAAGTCAGATGTGTCTTATTTCTGGCTCCATATTTTTCAAATTGGTACTTTCCTTTTTCAGTTTTGTTATTCGAAGATACTTGTCACATAAATAATTGCATTCAAGTTTGAAAGTCAAATTTTCACTTTTTTCTAAAATTGGTTGGCTTTCGTTCAAATGTAAAGGGGGCTCAGAATAGCCCAATTCTTGATGCAATATCGATTACAAGCCATTTTGGGCCAGTTTTCACTATGTTGGTAATATTTCTGATATTTCTGATTCTACGTCAACTTTTTGTCTAGTTTGTGATTTCTGTTTTTCACTTTCTTGTAATTGCGTCAAGTAATCTGATTTATGACCGATACTGTGAAAACTCAACCAAAAATGGCTTAGAAAATGGATATTGCATCAAGTATTGAGCTATTAAACCGCCCTTAAATCTCTTTGTATTATTAGAAACTTGCACTATATAAGCTTTAAGCATTCTCAATTATGTCAAAAAATTTAACCTGACCAAATCTACACTTTCACAAAAATTTCAGATTCCCAACAACTGGATAACGAAACAAGTCCAGGATCTGGCCCAAACAGCAGGAAAAACTGGTTCCATTACACAAATCTCGTCATTCGTCGTACGCTATGAAAACCCGGAAGAAGCGACTGGTGCCGTGAAACTGTTCGACAAGTATGTTCTACTCGGAAACATTTTGAGCGTTAAACTGTTTCACGAAGAAACGATCGATAAGACTGCTTCTGAAGTGATAGAATTATTCAGCGAATCTGACATTGCAGAAAGAGGTGGCTTGATTTGTTCTAGATTGTTTTGCTCAAAATTTGTATTGTTCTAATTCAGGAAATGACTGTGACAGTGACGGAGAATCGTCAATATTTGCGCATACCAGTTCATCCGAGAGTACTCTTATAGAGCAAGGAAAATACGGCAAGGAAAACAACGTTTCCTGTTCCATCATTATAGAAAATGTAAGTTTTTGTTTCATATTGAGTCCTTACATATTTTTTCATGGGGCTTTACCAGTGAAGCCAATATTTGTGAAAAAACTATCATATAGTTTGGTAATTTATAATATAGTTTTTCATAGATATCGACATCACTGAGCTCTATAATAGATTTTTGAACCTTTGGTAAATTGCATTTATACGTGGAATTAATTTTGCACTGAGAATGACTGGCACTTATAATAACTGTGCCAATTCAAATCAATATAAGGTTACAATTAAGCAATAAATGATGAGTTCAGTGAGCCAGTTTTGCTATGTTGGCCGTACATCTGATGTTACTCCCTGTTTTTCAGCTTTTTCTCTAGCTTCCATTACCTTTTTCAAATATTTGAATTTGCGTCGAAAAAGTGCCGTTTAATCACTTTCCCATGAAAACATAGTGAAGACCTGTTTGAATGGATTCTTGAAGCAAAAGAAAACTTGATTTGGAACTAGAGAAGAAGTTGACAAAGAACAGTAATATTTGATTCTTGCTTGCTTTCAGGTACCCCACACCTGGAACTGTGACTACATGACCGACTTGGCCGGAGAAGCAGGCACTGTGACCTCCTGCCGACAAATATCGAACGCTATCGTGGAGTATCGCAACATTGAATGTCAATTAAAGGCCGTATCTTTATTTCAAGGTATATGAGGTTCTTGATTAGAAACTCATTATATATGTCTTTTAGGTTTGCTGCTTCCGGGAGGGATAGTCAAAATAGAGAAGTGCGACGCCAATGGAGGATATCCGTGCTTGGAGTTCGACTGGGATGACGGCCGTTTTTCGATCAAATGAGGGCTTGTAATTTTAATGATCCTCTACGATGACCTGCAACAAGCTTTACAATTTTCTATTGACCTATTTTGTTGCTTAATACGTTGCATAATATGTAATTTTTCATTGATATTTGGCATAATGGATAAAGTTCAAATAAAGTAAATTATTTTTGGTTTAATATCCAGGATTGGGATAAATTAAGGATGCGGATAAAAATTTAGGAGTTTCGACAATTTTCAGAAGCACTTAATATTTTGATTTATTGACATATAAAAATTTTGGCAATATGGATAACAATGCCAGAAATTAAGCTAAGCTACAATAGTGCAATACATTATCCATTTTTGCTACAATTAATTGTGCAATACTTGATAGAAAACGATTTTGTAGTATTTTTTACTAAATTGGCTATAAATTTGATGTAAATGGAACGTCAATTTTTTCTCCAGTTTCCCATGGATTTTTCAGATTTTTCTTGAAAAACAGTTTCCGTCTTCAAAATTAGGGAATAAACTTGATGTGGTGAAAAATTCTCATCAAGCTTTTGATGAGTTCAAAAATGTGATGACAAAACTCAAAAATTTGATTCAATTAAAACCTGGAAGGACTGAGTCGAAATACCAAATTTCGATTCATCGTGACGTCATCGTGAAAATGTTTTCGCGCAGTACATCCAAAAATATAACTTCATTCTCGCCTTTATTTCCTTGAGTTATTTTTTACATTGACTCTGTGATTCCTCGACCTGGATCGGCCCATACCTAGGTGGCCTTGCCTGTGAGATTGAAAATCCCAGACAACTCCCTGGGTGGTCCGCTTGGGTGGCCTGCGCGCGACGTCAAATCAGATATCTTTTTCTAATACCAATTTGCCAGACGTCAAAACAACTCAAGGTACGCGACCGCGGCGGTGAGATTTATAGAGCACGGAGGGGCAGGTGGAGTTAGTCCGCGCACTCGCACTACTGCGCTAAATTTTCCTACTGACATGAACCCAGACAGATCTTTGTGACCCGTTTTAATAAATTTTTATTACTGATTTATATTCATTACTTATTTTTACCTATAATCTTGTAATGTATACCTTAGAAATACTGCATTTGAATTTTCACCAAAACTTTCGTCCAAAGTCCGTTACTGGATCCCTTTAAATGTATCTGAGTAAACTTTTTTCGTTTCAGCGGTAATTTAAATTCCGAAATGCCTACTGTATAAGGGAAGTCCAAAAATTATGCCCTCCGGATAATGTCGTTTATCAGACCACCCACATCTGGGGCCGATCCTTATCAAGTGCTCAGATGCTCAGATCTGAGCATTCTCTAAGCGAAAAATGTCTGGCTTTTCACAATTGCACAACGCGTCACTATTTTCTCTCTCACATCTCTCTTCTTATTTTGTGTTAGACACAGAATGCTCAGAAAATGAAAATGCTTTGTTAATTTCCTCAGACGTATTTTCGTCTGAGCATATGCTCAGACGATTTCCAAAATTTATAAGAGAAACATTTAAGTTCCTCACGTTGGGTAATTAAACCGAACACTCGTTGCTAGACGTCCGCCCTTTATGTTGTTTGTGGGTCGATTTGGTGCTATTGTGCGGCGCACCAAAAAGACTATTGCAGAACAAGAGCGCAGAGAAGATATGTGTCTGCCCGGTTATTTCCCACTGCCGCTTCCTTTCCTTTCTTTTCCTTTCTAATCAGACAGACAAACACTTTGAGAGAGAGCACGCTATTTATGAGAGAGCCAGACATTTTTTGGTTAGAGATTCTGAGCATCTGAGCATCTGAGCACTTGATAAAGATCGGCCCCTGTTCACCTATCACATTATCTCTCGTTTTTCTCTAACCACGGAAGCCCACCCACATTGTTTCTGGATGAATCATGTATTGAGAAACTTATTTTAAGAAGAAAACTTACAGTTGCCACTACCAATTCATTCTGGGGTGCTGATCCTGAAACACACACATGCTTATCACTAGCCAAATATTCGCCATATGGCTTATTTTGTCCTACTCTGTAGATTTTGCCGTGTACGGTAATCTTATAAAGAATCCGAACGAGGGACACGTAAGGGATGCGACTCTCGAAAAGGAAGAGGAAAAACCGACTAATCCGGACATTCGGACAAAGCATGTGAAGGATGTAAAGAATGCGACTCTTGAGGATAATGAGGAGAAGCCGAGTAATCCGGACAGACGAAGCGCGTTGAACAAATTAATGGGAGGAATAATAGGTGAGTGTATTGGAATTTAGCTCAGAAAATGGGTTCCATACTTTTTAGCTAAAAAAGCAAATTTTTTTGGATATTTACAAAACTTTAAGCCAAGAGTGCATTTTTTGATATGATACCAAAATAAAATGTCGCCAAAAATGATCAAATTTGGGTATAATTAAAAAAGTTTTAGTCGCAAATTCAAAATTTGAGAATAGTTCTAAAATTTTGGGAAGAATCATACAGATTTAGCTAAGACTTGACCTTAAGCTTAGACTTAAGATCTGGCACTTAGGGAATTTGATACTCAATATGATAGACTCGTAAGAGAATTGAAAGGTATAGATCATACATCTTAGAGATCACACATTTCAGACAGTTAGAGGAAATATAATTCTCATCCGCACAATAGTCGAGACAGTCTTTTTCTCTAACTACTCTCATGTGTACTCTTTATCTATTGAGGGAATGCTCTATTCTCTTCTCCTTTTTATTCTATAAGGCAAATTTCGAGTATGGGAAAAGGATTTTAGTGGCAGAAAATACTATGTTGTGAGCCACAACAAACTTCTATAACCTTCTAGAAAACTCGAACCCCCAAAATTTATATTAGAGCCCAATGATAGTTTTTTGGATTGACACAAAACCACAATGGCGTTTCTTGAAGATTACTCCACTGAATAATCCTGACTTAACTAATCAGTATCAAGACTAAGCCATTCGCATTATATGCACTCTGACGATTAATTTAGCCACCGGAAGCGATTATGCCGACAAGAGTATGCGATTCGTTATGGGCTACGCGTGGTTCAATCAAGAGCATCCGCCATGGAGGTTCGCTCGCATGGTTCACGCCAACGTCCCCTATCCTGGAAGAGACTTAATCGAGAAGTACGTGGTCCAAACATTTTTCTCTTCAAAAACCAAAATCCCCGCTAAAAATGATGTCATCGACGAGATCAAGCTCATTCTTTTCCATCCCGAGCAGCACAAAATTCAGTATGCCGAAAAGAATCCGAGCGGGCAAATTGCAATGTCGTTTTCTGGATGCGGATTTATGTCGACATATCACTTCGGGGTGGTCAAAGCTTTCCATGAGCACGGGAAGAAATTTTTGTCAAGAGTGACCATTTTTGCTGGAACGTCGGCTGGATCGCTAGTGGCAACATTGTTTGCATTGAAGCGGCCAAAGGAGGCGTTTGAGGCTGCGTATAATGTGAGTTTTTGGACTTTTTGTTTCAGGAAGAATTTCAAAAATAAAGGTTTGAGGATTAGGCCTGGTTAACGTGGGGATTTTCCGGGGGTTCCAGAGGGGGTTGGCCATAACTTTTTTATTTTCTTAGCAAGGGTAATATGTGTTTTTGCAAAAATGTAGCGGCAAGTGTCTAGCTTCTAAATATTGAAGAAAAAAGTGTCACTCCCCCATTTAACACCCTGAAAAGTGCAACCCCCTCTGAAAAACCGGGAAAAACACGATTTGCCAGAGGAAGTACCCTAGTATGAAAATAAAAAAGTTATGACCAACCACCTCTGGAACCCCCTGGCAAATCCCCATGTGCATACCGGGGTATTACGAAAAAGAAATCGATTTACGAAAATTCGATTTCGGGAGAATTTAAATTTTATGTTAGCCTTTTTCCAGACATACCGTTTTTGACTGCTTTGCATTTTTTCAATCTCATCAAAATTTTACTGAATCGGTTGACAACACCTATAAGGTTAACAAAAAAGCACGTTTTAGACCCTCTTGAAAATGGGCGACGAAATCAAAGAAACGGGCAATTGGAAACAAGCGGCGGTAATGTTCCAAACGGCAATCAACAGACTCCAATATATTCAAAATCCCGCAAGAATGTTCAAGCACGCGTTCACAAATGTGTGTCTGATTAAGCTGCCCGAGAGCGGATTTCCATTAGCAGAACGATTGGCTGGTATTCTGGATAACAAAGAGTTCATTCCTGATGAAGATCACATAGACGTGAAGGCACTCAAGGATAGACTATATATTTCTGTAAGTCCATAGCAACTGTAACAAAATTTTTCAGAATTGTAATTGGTCAAATTTACCACCCGCGTCGATAAAAGACCCTGGTCTAAATTTGGCTGGGTATTGAGGTAGCTGCGTTTCGAATCAATTCCCGGCGAGAATCGATAGATTCTAATACTTTTAGAATCTACTTCGTTTATGAAACAGACCAACCTCGGGATTCCTGAACATTTTTTTGTCTAGCAAGATTATAGAAGAGTCTAAAAAATTTTTGATACTTTTAACTGGTCTACATTAGATTAGGCTAAAATAAAAACCAAGTCTTGCTTATATCAACCCAATGTAGAATCGCAACATTTCGTAAATCTATAGCTGTTTTCGTTTAGATGACTCGGCTGAGTCTTGATAAGACCAAAAAGGATCAAACATTCAACCGCCTGCAGTCAGAATTCGATAACCGCACACACCTTATAGAATGTCTGATGGCGAGTTGTCACATTCCCTACCTCAATTATATGGGCAAACCTGCGCCGTTTGTTGACGGAGAACAGGTGTATGATGGCGGGTGGTCCGTCAACTTGCCGTTTTTTAAAGATATACCGACAATTACTGTCAGTCCGTTCGGGTAATAGTTCGTCATTAAAGCGATTATGCTTCTGGAGCATTCTAGAAGGACTTCGAAAAAGCTCCACTTCTTCCGGAGCATTCTATAGTCCTTCTATAATGTTCCCGAAGCAGTCAAATTTTCGAAAAGCTATGTTATATTCATGGCTCATATTTGGGCAAAACGTTTTCCGGTACCAAAAGAGTTTTTCATCTTGCCGCAAACAATGTTTTCCAAAAAATTTTTCTAAATATCAATTTATGGACTATTACCACAATGCTTAAAATGTTTGTTTCAGTGGTTCTGCCATAATAGCCCCTCCGGATGAGGATGTCGAACTTTGTAAGTTACTTTATGTTTTATACTAGCAAAAAGCAAAGTTAGAGAACATTTTTTTATTTTGAATTTAGACAATGTTGGTGGCCAACTATTCTATGCGAACCCGGACAATATAATTCGCGGTGGATCAGCTCTTTTCCCCGACCGTGAGAAATTGGTTAAGTATCACCAGGTACATTTTGTCTATTTCTATTGAAATTTCTATCGCAACTATGCCTAATTCTGCCAATTTCAGGATGGTTATAACGACGGATTAAGATTTCTTACAGAAAATGGTTTCAGCGACGATCATAAAAATATGAAAAATATTTCGTAGTGAAATTTCTTGCATTCTCGAACATCTTGGGAAACGGGTGCAGCAATAATATTACCTTTAGGCTTAGAAAATGTGAATTAAAATGTTTTTTTTGGTGATTGTCGTTGCTGAATAAATTGTTACTTATAGTAAACTGTTTCATATGTGTTTGATTGGGTAGAATTGAGTATTTCCGAGCTGTGTTTTCTCAGTGCTAAAATTGCCGGAAACTCGATTGGGCCACACTTTATCCCTGACCTTACTACCCGATCACGTCATTTTAGCTGCCTGACCGGTTTTCAGCTGATCTATTCAAAAATAACTGTAATGAAAGATAATTTAAAAACTGTATATACCAAAAGATGCAGCTCAAAAAGGATTTATAGTCGTCATTATCATAACTGAGGTGTTATTTGTCAAAACAATCCGAAAGATTTCTGAAAAATCCTACAGATAACATCCGGTATAGGTGTATGCCAATAATTCCCCGATATGAAATCCCCCATTACATCATTAGTACGTATCAACAAATATTGAATGGGTTTCCAGAATTTCCAAGTTCCTGTTGTCAGTAATCAACCAATCCTAATAAGCTGTATTATGGATTAACCTTTACAAAATTTTCGTCAGTCACAAGAAAATTTTTATGGAAGATGGACCTCCGATTACTGTGAAAAAATTTCGGTACCCCAAGTTCTCGTCAAGCCAAGACATGCTGTTCAACCTTCGGTCCTACCACGACAGTCAGAGAGACAACGCTACCTGTGCCTATGTCTATTTTTAGAGTCTCCATCTCATGATATCTCTGGCGTATGTCCTTTCATAGGTCACACATATGTACCAGAATGAAACTAATTTTGAAAACCCCAAAAATTTTGGTGTTTTTTCACTATGGGGTTTTTTATCACACCCTCCCGGTATCGGATCTGCAGCCCGATAAATTTCCCCCTGGTCCGTACCTGATACATACATACACACATACCTGTGAAGAGCAAAGAAAAGTACACAGGGTATCTGTCTGCTTCAATCAATAGCTTCTCCACCTCACCTTTAGAAATTCAACTCTTCCTGAAGGCGAGGAAGTTAGAGAAAAATATGGCGTCTGTCATAATTTTTTGTTCGAATTTTTATTGTCGATATTGATTTTTGCTTGCAATAAAGAAATGGTTGGAAATACGGAAACCATATTTTTCTGACATACCTGTCAGGTAAATGAGACTATTGCTATTCAATGCAACTTTATTGATAATCTTACTCAATTCCCTTCAGTATTGTGATGGTGTTTATGGTCCTGCGTATGCAGGAGCGGCTGATGTGGTTCCATTTGCTCCGCTGGAAATGAAACAGAAAGTCGAGAAGCAACAATCAGTAAACCCAAATCCAACAGGTAGGTCGGTTTGTTGGCTGATGAGAACTAACTTGAACGTTTCTGACGTTTTATGGCAAGTATTGATTTTGTATGTAAAAGTGTTAATTTTGTAGCAAAATTTTCAAAAGAAAAATGTCGTACCACAAACACAAGTACTATACCTTTCGACAGGACTCACTGACGGTACTCATTTTTAAATCAAGTTCGGAGCCCAAAAATATAAAAGTTATTACATTTATATTTTTGGGCTAGTAATATATTACTTGGGTACATGTCACAAAATTTGTCTTTCAAACATAGTTTGATACAAAATCGATAGCTGGTCTATCAAATAGACCACAAAACATAAAAAATTACATTCCCGAATTTTAGTGAAGCCAAATCGGAAGAAGATCGTTGAAATGCTTGGAGGATCCCTTAAAATAAACAACTTTAATCTATTAGCCAAATACCGACAGTTAACCTCAAAAGGTCAGCTCGCTCTCGGCTCCTACCTCTGCACCTACATCCAACAAGGATACAGCGATAAAGCGTATCGGATAAATCTGGTGCCTGGAGATCGCAAGGAGTCCATCAAAGCAAAGACCACGGCCCCGCTTGTAGTAAAAAGGGTTGGAAAAGTTGTTGTGAGGCGGAAAGGAAAAGAAACATTCATTGGTAATTTTTTGATTACAAAGGTTTTAAATCGCTTACCTATTTTAGATGCCAAGCAGAAAGTGGCCAAACGACGCCTTTTCTTATTTCTCAAGGATGCGTTAAATTTTCAACCGGCAAATGGAACGGTTATTGAGGAAGTGTGCAAAGAAGTGAGTGTTTTGATAGTTTTTTTTATTCCAATTTGGTCAAATTTATTACCGAGTAAGTTGTACAAGGGAACCTGTCATTTCACTCTGGAATCATTTCAACATTCGCTGTCATTTTTGGCATAACTTTTTCTTAGAATATTCTCGAAGAAAGAAAAATTGCTGAAACGAAGCAAAGATCTTTCGACTGAACCTATTCAGATTTTTCGAATGCGCGCCATATTCCGATGGAAGATATTCGAGATCGATGGATTTTTGTCATAGTTTTGAAAATTTTTAAAAATTTGGACAAATTTCCAATGATCTCGACTATTTTGTGTCGAAATTCGATACAAATAGTTTCAATTAAAACCCGTGAGTTTTCGTTTTCGTATTAGACATTCTTCTAAAATTTTCCATAGAAACGTTTTGCCAAAAATGATGGAGTAGTTTGAAATGTTTGTGGTTAAATAATCGATTCCCCATTGTCAAGCCTATTCTCGACCTAAAATCTAAACTCGCTGTACAATTATTTCCTGCAAAGTAAAAACGAAAGAAAAAACGTTTCTCATAGAATATTTTACGAAAGGCTACCCGTGCGTGTTACGAGTCACTTAGTGGTCCTATCAAAGAGATAATTATTTAATTTTTAGCAAGAATTGCAAAATTCAACAGAAATCAGGAAATACTTGAAGAAAGAACATCCAGACGACGCTGAAGCCCTCAAAGCATTTGAAAATATGCATAAAATTATTATGGGTTCAAACAAATAGGATTAAATGTGGTCCTGACACGACGTTACACTTTTCTGTTCTAAGCATTAGTCATTTGCTTGGCTCCTAAACACATGGCCAAAAAAGATATCCCCTACATTAAAAATATGCTACCTGAAACCGACTAGCAAACAGTTAGCCAGTTAAGGTAGCCAAGTTTGAAGAAGACGGACATTTTGCTAACCCTTTGATTTTTATATCGCTACGAAAGACTTGAGTCCGTAAAACGTAGATTTTGAGTCGAGTTTAAGTCGATATAAAAATTCATAAATGCGTTGTAGGAAAAACTGTTTTATCATTAAAAATGTACTTTTTGCTCGAATAACCTATTTTTCCTTCATATAATTCATAGATTCAGGTTAGGAAAAATTTTTTTTAATCCCAAAATTTTTTTCGTCTCTAACGACTGACGTCATTTATAACTAAATTTGTTGAATGATCTCTACTTTTAAAGGCCGATACCTGCACAATTAACTTGATTTCATGATGTATTTTGTGTAAAACATATACAATACCTCCTCGCTTTTAATTTGTAAGGGAAACTCAATTTCAAAATTGCGCGAAAATATAATTGCGTGCAAAAGGGGTAAAAAGTGGTCGCTGGAAATTTTTAATGAGGGGGATTTCTTGGCAGGGGTCTCCTCTAGAGATCGGTAAAAAATTTTGAGTGGACCCTATAAGAGTTAAAATTTTTATAGTCAATACTTTTCCCTATTGGAGACAGCTCTTTTCCGCGCGCCTACATCAATAGGGAAAAGTATTTATTGTAAACATTTTTCCTCTAATATGGCCCCACTCAAAATTTTTTACCGATCTCTAGAGGAGACCCCTGCCAAGAAATCCCCCTCAATAAAAATTTCCAGCGACCACTTTTTACCCCTTTGGCACGCAATTATATTTTCGCACAAATTTGAAATTGAGTTTCCCTTACAAAATAAAAGCGAGGAGGTATTGTATGTCTTTAATATGGTTTTTTGAAAATGCAATAAACATATGATATTTATAACAATTCCAACCTACAATAAATTTGAATCGAAGAAGAAAAATTTCGAATGGAAAATTCCAAGCATGGACTTTTAACCCTTCATTGCCGGAGCCATAGACAAAAGGCAGAATGTCTGCATTACCATTAGCTTTCCTTTTGGTGAGCTGTCTTTATCAAAATCATCATCGCTGCCATTGTTTATTTCTCTTTTCTATGTGGTCTATTTACAGACACACAGCAAATCAAAGACGTATCCGAACGGATACACTCGGCAATGAAGGGTTAATCTCTCTTCCACGCCCAAAATCTCTCGAGTGAGTAATACCAAACCGAAACTTGAAAATTAGTCAGACATTTTTCCGTATTTACTCATCTGTCAATCTCCAAATCGGCGAAAATTTAATTAACTGACGCCGGTCCAACTTTTCAATCTCGAATAAATTTCGAGACTCCATTCAATTCATATAGATATTTTTTAAAGCTCTTACACTATGAATATCCTAATTATTTCACTGTTGTATTTTTGTTTGTCGTTGTGTCGGAATGTTGACGCATGTTGCGAACATGATGACTGCTCACATAAATCGAGAGGGTGTTGTTGTGATGAGAAACATTATAGCTCAGGTAATTCTCGAAATTAATCTACCTTGGAGGGAAAAGGGATGCATCGAGAATGGCAATATTGACCATTTCCTAAGGGCAAATTCGGTGAAGTGTTATGTTTTTTGGCCTTATTTATTAACAGATTAATATTTCATTGACCAGAAAATATTTCTTTTCGGCCGGAATACATTTTTTAATTGCCGATGTGATCTAAGTAAACTAAAATTTAAAAAATATAGGTCAAGTTTTCTTTTTACCCAAAAAAAGGGCCGGAACCCTGACAATTCAAGAGTTATGCCCATTTAAAGTTGAAACTATAAATTCTGGTGTGATCTTTGATCACTAAATTTAAAATGTCCTAATTCCTCGAATTTTCTAAAGTTCGCAATAAATCTATCAACAAAAATCGGCTTTGTGATGAGAGGTAAATTAAAATATGAAACTATAAGTCAAATACAATAAAATGATAAAATTAGGCACTCTGCCAAAAAATTCGAGACTTATGACCATTTAAAGTTGAAACTATAAATTATGATGTATCTCTGATCTCTAAATTTAGAATGGCCATAACTCTCGAAATTTCTGGGCTCCAAACAATTTTTTCGCAAAAACGCGGTGTTGGCCCACAATTTCTTACTTTAAATTACTTGCCTTAGTACAGCAAAAATTTCTCGAAGCTGTAAAAGGGCAATTCCACCCATTTTCTAAGGGCATATTTCATGACTTTTACATTCCTTCGACTTAACTCACCTTTCAGGTGAATGCGTCGACAAGAGCGAACATTGTGCCACGGTATTCAAACCCCACTGCGAAAATTTCTTCTTCCGGAAATGCATTCGATGCGCTTGCCCCAAAACATGTGGGCTTTGTGAGTCTAGCAGCAGTAGCAGCGAAGAGTCAATTGAGATTACCTCTACAACGACGATTCCAACCACCACGTCACCTGTTTACGTAGCCGAGTCAATAATTGGGAAGATCATAGAAAGTCGCGCAAAGGCAGAAGAGTTCCTGCATCCGAGAATTGACATTCCAGACATAAAAAGACACGATAACGATCAAGGTAAAGTGGAAACGAGCACTTTGAATCAAGAGTCTACAATCTCAGTGCATCCGAAAGAAATGACAACTATCATACCTGATCTTGAGCGAAATCTCGACTCCACTACTGCGTTCTCGGAAAACAGCCAATCAACCCGGTCAGGTGAAAGCTCTGGAAGATCAACCGTTTCGGGACCAGTTGAAACCACGATCTCTTTGCAAACAGGTGTAGCCTTGGAGACTACAACGACAGGTGCCCTGGGCGGGATTTTGCGGTCACCTGCTTCAGATTCCTCACCTGTCAAGTCAGCAGCAAACGTAACAGAAGGTCAGACAAGGACAACTCAAGTGGCAACAACTAAAGCTCAAATATCCAGCGAAAACGTCACACAAAGTTCAGTACAAAGCTCTTCAACTAAAAGAGCTGATACCAGTAAGAAATAGATGATGTTTATAACGGGTCTTTCAAGTCGCCGAAATTTGGCGGTGGAATTTAGGCTATTGGGGATTTTTGTTATTGTGCAATACACAGAAAAGAGAAAAGAGAATGTGAGAGAAACTCTCTGCGCTCTAGAGTTTTACATTTTCTTTTCTTTCTACCAAATTTTAAGCCAAATAGGAGAGCAATCGACAGAACTTAACAAAAAGAATAGTGCTTTAAAAAATTCGAAACTTTAAAATATGACATTTTAGGGCCCACAAAGTTCAATGGTCTTTCATTAATGATTTTGCCTTTCGAAAAATTTCCTTTCAAAAATATGGTAGAGAACTAAGACATGTCCGTAGAAAATTAACATTTTTCTGCGTGCCGTATACTAACAAACAATTCGTTTTCTAAAATTCATTGCCGAAATTGCAGCGATTTGAAAAACCGCGTTACTGTGAAAAAAGTGCTACTGTGAATAAATTGATTGTTATAATGCCTGACTCGACATTGTTTATTTTGAATACCCATAAACGTTTGTATCAAACTAGTCACTGTCTAATTTATGTTTTTAAGTCGTTGCTTTACTATAAAAGCATACTTCCATTATAATAACTTTTTAAAGCTTCAGCCACAATTCCAACCAACGCTGAATCTTCCAAAAAAATTTATACATCGCGAAATTTAAATGAGCTGAATCCGAATCTGAAGTCAGTTTCGTCGTAGCACCACTGCCTGTCTAATCCAAATAATCAGGAATTGGCAAAAATGTCAAAACTAAGCTCATATTCGTAATAATCGGGGTCGAAAACATATAAAGAGCACAAAATGACGACCGGAAATTTTTTAAATTTCAGCCACAATCCCAACCACCGCTCTATTAAACGAATCTTCCACAACCACCTCAAATTTGGACCGAGAAACCACCGAGGAACCAAAATGCCGACCCTGCAGCCGTGAAGAAAATGCAACAAGCGCAGAAAGGAGCTTTGAGCCTGGGCCACACAAATCGGGAGAGTGGCATTGGAGACCACATCCACATGGAAGGAGGGGTGGTCCGCCACCCGGAGGCTTTGGTGGGCACTGGCGTCATAACGGGCCTGGACACTGGCACGAACATTTCCATAATCATACGAAACATTTGCCGTGTTGTACATAGTTATAATTATTGTTGTAACAGGGGTACGTATCAGGGGTGCGGCTGATTGGAGAAAAGAAATTATCCGGATATTTTCTCTATCACATTCTTGGAGGTGTTTTTACTGCGTTATTTTAGTCACTATTTTCTCGTCTTTTTCTAACGCCTTCAGATGATTTGATGCAAAATTATTTTTGCACCGTATTTCAAAAAGAACAAGAAATAATGTTACTAATACTTGAACTTTCTATAAAGAATACTCTTTTCTGAGTTATGTGTTGGATAATAACAATAACCATAATATTATGTATAATTCAATTTTTGGATTATATTAAATCGACTTATTAAATCAATACCACTATCGTGCTGATTTAAAAAAATGGTGTAAGTATGAACTTTTGACTCAAAATGGTCCCTATTGACCAGAAACCACAGTTCTGTTACACCAAAATCGCCTCTTTAGTGCTGTTCTAAATCCAACTCTATCATTTTTGCCTAATTCTAAATCGGATAGTATCGTTCTAAAGGAAAAAACTGCTTTGTGGTCGGTATTGTTTTCGATTTCCATGTGGTAACTGTTTGAGCCCCGGCTTGACCTGTTCGACATATGTCGGAAAAATTCAGCCTTTGGAAAACCTATAAGGATTTAAAAATGTCAGCCATGTGGTGAGAAAGTAAGAGATTTTCCTCAATGACTATATTGGTTTAATTATATTACAAACCTTCACCACATTACATGCTGCAGAATCAGACCCATAGCTGCCACGTATCAGGATTGTGAAAATTGTACAAAATGATTGAAAATGTTGAAATTTTGGCTTTATTTCAGATACTATAAGTTTATATTTTATTTAAATGTTTACATTTAAATATTTATATTTACTGCCGATTTATTTAAAAATTATACGACGACAATTATATAAAATACTTCGTTATAACACATTATAACCCTAATACCAGTCGTATGATTTATTACTTGCTTTTGATGATTACTTTCTACAATTGCTGTTGTAATTCGTGAATCGTTTTGCAGGCTCATATGCGTAGCATGTCGATGTGCCTTGCAGACGCCTGTCAACAATTCTGTATCGCTCCTTTCCTTGTATCATTCCTTGTTTGTTTATAACAGAAGAGTAGCCAAGTCGAAGCTCTTCATTTGTCTTGTCGTTGATATAGCTTTGGTTATAGTAACATTTATCCCGATCATTGTCTAGCAAATAATTGTTAGAAATGAATAGGGCAATTATTAAATAAAAGGCTTGTGTCTCTTTGTCATCCAGAAAGTGCTAAAATTTAATAGAGTTATGTTTCGCGTTGTACTGGCGCATACGTAACGCCATACATGTCTCCAGGTTCATCTTTTCCAACCCCGAAAATGTTATAAGGTAATAAATTTAGATTGTAAATGGCAAACAAATACAAAACCAAATAGAAACCTGTTTACTATATATCCGTTTTTACGAAGCGTTTTATTGCTTTTAGGAAATATAAATCCGCATCGAAATATACCAAAAATGTGTCCGCATAAATCGATTAAATGCGAAGAGGAGCTCCCTTCCGGAGCCAATGCCGAGCTATAGAGGATTCCATACGGGGCTCAATTTTTGTGAAAGGACACATATGGTTAGAGTTGGGTTGTACGTGTGTCGCGCCCTTCGGCCGCTCTTCTGGACGCTCTTATTCCTTTGATTGGGTTGTACGATTGCGCGCGCGCCTGCACGTGCGCGCGGTCGTATCTGACTGCAGATTCGGACTCAGCGCAAAAAATTACCCATATAACAAAAACTGGGAAAATTGCCTCGCGCGCGGGCCGAGCACTCGCGGTCGAATCTGGCTGCAGATTCGAATTCCATGTACCTGAGAACCCCCGGGAGGCAAAAATTTGGGTCGGAATCTCGAAAACATGAATTTTGGAAACTCTGATCTAATGGTGTGGTATGTCGGTCACAAAATAAGACACGGAGAAAATAAGACACCAAAAATCACCCCTATGTACACACGGACAGCACTCAAACACTATATAGGATGGATGCAAAATATTAAAAAAAACTGATCTACCTGTATTAGTAGCTTTTCAAACTCAGAAAGTGGCAGGTCCAATAAAAAGTCTTTTGTTCTTAGTGTCCGCTTGTGATTTACAGTAAATAATGATTTGTGGAAAAGCCAGTTAATGACTTCAGTAGAGTTAAGTTCGCCTCTGCAAGCTCGAACTGGCTTTAAATTAAAGGCCACTTGTCTGGCCAAAAGTACATCTGGCAAGGACAGCAAGCTAATAGCACCGTTTCCATTCATACTCAGCCGTTTTGGAGCACAAATTCCAGAAAAGTAAATTGAATTGGATATTCCAAACAGACCGTTGGATGTGAGTAACTTTTCGTAAAATTGCATGGGTGTGTTGTAATTGTCCATCACTCGAATGCAACATGAATCGAATGTATGTCTAAAAAATATTCAGTTACTAACTGTGAATGTCTTATCAAACGATAAATAACACTTGTAAGCACTCTTGCGTTAAATGAGAAAAAATAGATAAAACAAAACAGCGGAGACTTTCTTACCAAACTAATATTTAGAGTTTTTGCATAAAATCTAAAGATTCGTTTTACCGATTCTATCCACTCAATGATATCTACAGATCTACAAAAACACTTTGTCCGATACGCACAGGTGGTATGCAGTGTTAGATATGCACCAAAAAGTTTAAAACGCTTTTTACAAGGTTCTTTAAAGCGCGTTTGAAGAATCTACAGTCGAACAACTCCCGATAACGCGGGTTTTGAGACCGTACAAAATTAGCGTTATCGGGGGTCAGTGTTATCCGAAGGAGGAGGCAGTATCGAGGGGTTTGACATTAATAACAAGCTTAGGGGAATCCCTACGAGAGTTTGACTGAAAATTTGTGCTTTAAGTTCACACATGTTGCAATGGGAAGGTCGGGCGCTCCGCGTCCGACCACAGGCCTGGCTCGACACCTGCGGCGCCTTGCAATTTTGCCCTGAATTGTTTGAACAAATTCCTTCAAAAAATAATTTCGAAAAATTCGTACCCCGGGGTACCCCGATAATTTTTTGACCCGTATTCGGACTCAGCACCCCAAAAAACCCCGGGTGCAAAAAATTAGCTCCGGAAACGCTCTGAAATCAACAGCACATTGCGCCGGTTAGAGAAAAGAGAAATAGTGTGTGAAAATTTAATGAGTCATAACTTTCCGTACAGGACCGGGACCGGAAAAATTTTTTCGGCATGGATTTTATGACATACTGTCAGCGCTCACTTATTATATAGGATTTAAAGCACTTTTAAACAAACCCAATTGGCGTTAAGGTTTTCTCAAAAAATTGCTCCGGATTGGCAACAAACCAGTCGTCGTAATACCAAGTAAAAAATTCGAAGCGATAAAAGTTTTGGCATGCTAATTGATTGTAGACACGTTCTGTCAATTTCTCGTGATTTGGCACATTTGCACCCATGATCTTCTGTTTGCAGTTTTTTAAAAGTTTCCCGAGAATTGTGGCAGGATATCCAACTGAATATTCGGCGTCGACATCATAGTTCGCACAAATCCATAAAGTAGAGTAACGATAAAGCAGACTTTCGGTCATAAGCCATGGTTGGTTGGGAAAGTTGCGAACTATGAACGAATTTGCGAATTTGCTGAGGCATTGGAATTTTATTAAGTCCAGACGAGAGAAGAAACAAAGAATTTCTTGCAGAATGTCCTGGGACAAATTTCTAAACGAAAGACTTTAGGCGAGCTACAATCGAGTAGCAATTTATGGATTGGCTTAAATGAGACGTCAAGTAATGTTCATTTTGTGAATAATTAACATATTTACTTATCCCGAAACAAAGTTATAACTTATCCAAAAGCAAAGTTCACAACACACACCATCCATACCTGCACCTCCTATTTTGGTGTTTTCCTGCTTGATACCTACTCACCTGACTTTGTTATTTTGGGACATTTTCTCCATTTAATCTTGTAAAATAACAGTATTTTTAATTTCAGAATTATCTATTTGAACTAACGGGTAAATATATGAAAACATAGCGCCGCAGGCGAAAATTATTCTATTTTCGGCGATTTTCATATAAAAATTGATTGCCCTGATTGTCACTTTGTAACACGGCAAGAGACGTTATACATTTTGGATTCCCTGAACATTTATGACTGTGAGATTGATGGGAATGCTTCAACTGGGATATCTGTTTCTTTGTGTGCAACGGTAAAGACTGTATCGAGTGTTGTTGTTCTCTATCGCATTCTTGAAGGTGTTTTTTACTGCGTCCGGCGGTCTCCGCCAAAACCAAATATTGGATAACGGTTAGCCAAAAAGACCGAACACGGGGTTAAAACAGAATGGCCGTCAAAATTTTAAGGCGAGAGCCCCCATATAAGATAGATAATACATACAAGCATATAAGATACAAAAGTTAAGGCTTAAGCTTACGGTTAGGCTTAAGCAAGTTTGACCACCTATACTGCTAAAAAGCACAACCATAGGTGGTTCGGACATAACACGATCCGTCCTTCATGGATTCACTGGGAGATCAGATTTTCGAAATCCAAATTCAGATCTGCGCAAAATATCCACTATGAATACTTTTACCGAAAATCTCTTTACTCTTATCTCTCTGCACTTTGGCCAAAAAGATGCTCCTTTTCAATTTTCGATAACTTTATTAAATTTACCAATTCCTTCCCCATTTCTTCCTACATTGTCGGCACCTTTGATCAAACCGTTCTTGAGAAAACTTTCTGACGCCTTCTCGTAATACAAAAACAAAAGCCCAAATGCTGATCAGCATCCGAAATTTGTGGTCGCGTTAGATTTCGGGTGGATTTCGGGCGCATTGTTTTCGCCGCATTTTCTTCTTCCTCCTTGCACTTTCACCTTGCATCAGCTCACGTCAAAGACATCGTTTTTTCCTCTGTCACACCATTGTTTTGTCTTTTCTATTCTTTACCCTTTCACCCTTTCGATCACCTCAAGGGTGAAGCGGCGACGGAGAAGAAAGCGAAAGCTGGTGTGAAAGTGGGTTACTGGAGGCTATGATTTGGTTATGTGCTTTTCTTTTACTCCAGACTTTCCAGGATGGATATCCTTTTATGCGTAAATTCTCGTTCTGGAAGAGCTGAGTCGGTTGGAAGAGAAAGGGATTAATCAAACTCGGTGGCTTCCCAAGCGATAAATTATTATGTTGATATAATGTTAGATTAATAAATTAGTATTATTTGTATTGGAAATTATTTGTCTTGTAAATTATAATCGATTTTTAAATTGAAAGTGGTCGAAAAATTTCGTTTTGAAAAATTTTCTTCTTTCCTAATATTCATGGCTTCGGGCATTGTTTTTCCGCGCATTACCTCCACCTGACCTATCTGTTTGTTCGAGACAGTTGTCCATTCTCGGCATTTCGAGTAGGGAGATCAATGTCAAGTGGAGATCAACTATCTAAAAATTCGCTCTTCCTGACAAACCTGGCCGGATATAGCTAACCGAATTCTAAAACTATATACGAAAATATGCAACTCGAAAAGTTGACTTATAATCGTCATCATCAAACTGTAGTGTACTTTGACAAAACAGACCAAAAAATGAAACAAAACAAACCGCTCATTAGCACTGGGAAAACTAAGATATGGTCTTCTTTTTGGGACTACTGTAAAATCATATGGCAGCGGAGGATATGTAGATTTTTGTACCGCTCAGGCAATTTTAGCAACCAGACTGAACTTTACCTGACCTCTCAAAAAATAGCTGCAATAAAATAACCTGCCAGATCATGGTAGGTTCAGACCTGTATCTAAGGGAGAGGTTCTCTCCCCCGAAATTCGGAAAATATAAGGAAAATTGGACAAGCACGCCTAAGAATGAAATTTTTTTCTTGGTGAATCCCTCCTCCAGAAAATCGGTCTACTGCCCCCAGCCCGGAATTTTTTCCTGTCTGTGGGCCTAGGTGCGTGGGTGCGTTACGACTCTGTCAAAACACATTCCATTTCTGGAGAATGATATAATTCTTCCCACGTCAATACTCCTCTGTTTGTACCTTCGTATCTATAAATAGTTTTGTAGGAAAACAACTTTCCAACATTTGTAAGAATTATGTACCCGCCTTCATAATTTCTCTCAAATCTGCGATCGTTCCATTATTTTACTGACGTATAAACAAAAAGACGCTGTGTCTTTGGGTATATAGAGCGTGAAAAACTGGAACGAGGTGTGCTCCCAGGAAGCTCTGTGCACTCAGAAATAATATCACAGAGGAGTCCCACTCAAGGAGTGATCATCGCTTTATATTAAGTATTAGTTTGTTGCATAGCTCAAGGATAAATGGTCTCTTGCTTTTATTATATGATGGAAATGATTGTTGTTTATAGTCCAAATAATAGTGTTTTTTATATATAGTACAAATAGAGTCAGGAGCTTAATCCACAATCTCTAAATAGCGCGAAAATCCCGTACGAAGTGGTTTACGTGTCGCGTACAAAATGACTAAAATAAGGCATTACATCAAACCACGATAAGACCACCATCTCTGTTCTGGCTCAAAGTGGTGCTCTTGTCGGGTAGCGCTCTTATCGAGGTTTGATTTACTTGGCCACACAAATCGAAGGATGGGAATCGATCATTTCTCGCTAGGTAGTCATTTTTGGCATAACTTTGTTCTTGATATTCTGGAAGAACATTCCTTATTTGAGCAATAACTCAATCCGAGATCATCGAATTTTTGTTTAAACTTCTTATCTACTCTCAAAATTAGGACAAAAATTCGTTGATCTCGAATATCTTGTGTCCATACTGGGAGTGTTAGATTTCGGCTCAGTTATTAGGAATTCTTTTAGAGTGATCCAGAAAAAAGTTGTGCCAAAAATAACCGTCGAAGATGAAAATGTCTGGAGGTAAAATGGCTTGCACTCACTAAGGAGGTCAGAAATAATGTGTTTAGTATGCCCGCAAATTTTCTACCTTGACTGCCAATATTGTTGTTTTTCTTCTTCGCAACATTAAAAATTGCATTAAAAGGCTCTTTAACTTAACTATTTGCTTTCAGATATCAATGCTTAAAACTAACTTTGTAGCAAAAACATCCAGAATTCGGCTTTTTTCCATAATTGGTTAGATTTGGAGTGCATTTCTACTTTTTTTACCATGAACAAAATTTCAGTTATTTTATCTTCGGGAGCGCTAAAATTGACGTCTACAGAAGATTTAAATTCAAATTCCTCACCTTCCCAGTCATTTTCCGCATCAGGCTCCAGCTCGGCCGTCTCATCACAATTTTCAGCGACAAGTTGTGTGGACTCTGATCCGAAATGCGCGCTGTGGGCAGGCCAAGGGGAATGCCAGTCAAATGCAGTTTGGTAAGGGTTTGGGAATTATGATTGTTGCTTATTACCTTTTAATGAGTGATCACAATAGCGATCGATCTGATGAAAATACTTATAATCTCCACTCTTTTTACCTTCTTTGAAGCAGTTTTCACTATGTTAGCCATAAATCTGATATTACTCCCTCTATATCAACTTTTTTTTTCTAATTTCCAATCCTTTTTTTAAATATGAAGAAAACATGATAAATTGGATAAAAATTGTCATAGCAAGAGTAATGTCATATTTATGGCCAACGAAATAAAAACAACCATCGAGTTTAATCAGATCAATTGCTATTGTAACTGATCATTAGAAATTGTACTATTGTAACTTGGAGTCTATAGGATGATGTCTAACTGTCGCCGTTCTTGTCAAAGCTGCCAGGGAGGAGATCGAGCTTGGCAGTTACGAAACCAGCTAGCCAAAAACTACGATAATGCTACCGCCAATCCCAACTCCACTATCACTCGAATGGTCAAGATCGAAAGCGTTCGGCTTAACCATATTGAAATTGTAAGTAGTTAGAAGCTTTCTCGATCTCATATGTTAGATATTTGCTTGACATCGATTCGTATAGGATGAGGCAAAGCAACTGGTTCGTTTATTTGGCCGAATGGTACTGAGTTGGAACGACTCAAAAGTCACTTGGAGCAAAGAGGAATGGGGAATTTCTTGGCTCAACTTTTACTGGATACAAGTATGGACCCCACAGCTAATTCAAATCAATGCGTATGTCATTTCATTGATGTACTTTGTAAATATTGAATGTTCGGTCTGTGATGATTCATCTTTCAGTGTTTTTTTGAGGCTTTTTCTCGAATTTTTCAAAAATGACGCGATAGCCCATAGATGTGATCTTTTAAAGAAAATACATTTTCCTGGATTCTACCGGAACATCCTAGATCAATTGTTGAACAATTTTAGAACATACTGATCATTCTATAGCTATTTTCGGGCTCTGGAGAGCTCTTTCTAGATATTCACTACATAATTTTCAAGGCTTTTCTGGGGACTCCCATAACGACTAGCGATAAAATCTCGTTTTAGACCAAGTTCTTCTCCTGGCATTGTGACTGGAAAAGTACTAGCGGCGAATTACACCGGCCAAGTTTATATGTGGACCGATTTCAATTTCGTTGCTCCTTACCATTTCCAATACGACAGCTATCCGAATGATCGACAGAGAATATGCTACAAGTTTGATGACAAGAGATACTTTTCTGTGCGTTTCTTCGTTAGCGACGAGGTTCATAGCCGGAAGCATGAGGCCATGTCTGAGACGCACGTTGCCGGCTGGCAGGTCGAGGATATGGAAGTTAACGTAAGAATTTGGTATTTTGAGCAGAAGAATTTTGTAAACAAACTTGTTCTGAACCTAAGCTTAAGTTTGTTCGCCTAACGGAAAGCTACAGGCGTCCCAAATTTTGAAATAAAACCAAAATCTTCACCTGGTAGGCTCCAAAATTTTATGGGCGTGTATCCTGAAGCCTTCCAAATAGGGCTTTTATCCTGAAAATTAGTAGATGTGTTACGTTCAATAATTAGAATCCTGAAGTTTCATTTTCAGGACAGCAAATATGTGATTCAAATGCTCGGCGATTGGAAACAAAATCCGTTCGACATTCAGACAAATAATTGCGAACTGTGCATTTCGCTCAAGCGCAATGCCGTTTATTACGTCAGCGAAATGCTGTGCCCGGCTCTTGTTACAAGTCTAATCACTCTGAGGTTTTGATTTTTAGTGATGCAGGTGAGGTATCAAAATTTTTGCTACTTTTAGCGCTACCCTGTTCCAACTGTCCACGATACAGCCACTGGTTTTGGCGTTCAGTTTGGTGGCCCAGATCATGGCTATGTCACTAATAAACACAAGACTGCCTGCTTATACGGACGCAACTCCCACGATTTGTAAGTATACATACGGAAATATTGATATATTCGTGGAACGGTAATTTACAGAATTTACAGTTTCTAATTTTGTAGAATTAATTTTTTTAACTTTAATTCACGGAATTTCCTAAACCCTGATTGAAACTGGGCGAGATTTTTTGTATCCTAAAAAGTTTCGATAAGTGATTTCGAATTGGAGATCTGTTATGGCATTGTATATAGTGAAGCAATTTAGCTACTGAAATTAGCAGAACGCTAAAAAGAATACCAAAACTGACCTTAATCCGACAAAAGGGTACAAAATCTCAGCCAGTTTCTACCAAATTATCCATCTAAATCTTTGCTCGGCTTCTCAGAAAATTTTTTTGTTATATCTAGCGATTATATGACCTTCACCTAGTGGAGGTTATGACCCGGTCATGTTTTCAGTGTTATCGCCGAGAAAACGCTGGTCATATCAGCTTTCTATGAATTTACTGTCGCTGAATATGGATTCTCGAATATAAAAAGATCTCTCTATGATAAAAAAAGTTTCAAACTTGACGTTTCTCTTTTCAGTGAAATACGCCGGATTCAACTTGACCTGCACCGGACTTCTCTTTCTCATCACCTTGGCTCTGCGCAAGCTGGCTCAAGCCAATAGCAACATACCTCTGCCGCGCACATTGTACGCAGTTTTGTCTGTGGTAGACAAATTGTTGCCATTTCCGCGAGCAACTGGCAAAGACGCCGAAGATTCTTCCATGGGATATTACTCGGACGTGGCGCATACTTTGAATCATTTAGTTTTCGCAATATTCTTTCTAGTCTATTCTGTCAATATTGTGTTTTCGTTTGTATTTTGAGGATGTAATTTAAGAAGTCTTATTATTGTCTTATAACTATTTAATACAATTTGTGTGGATTATAAGAAAATTGTTCCAAGAAATATGGCTAAAATATTTGCTGAACTTTTAAAGATTTGATTACCTTTTGTATATAAAATAAAATTATTTCCTAAAAAATTTAATACACAGTTCGAATTTTATAGCAAAAAAGAAATTTCTTTCCATTTTCTTGGCTGCAATAACAAAAAAATTCTTGGGATTTTTCGATAATTTCAGCAGTATCGCAAAGGTTGAATTGAAACACAAGATCGGTACTCTCGAATTTCTTTTCCACAATCTCGAGATCGATACAAAGTCAGAATTTGAGATATAACCAGTTGAAAATTTTTGGTCTGAAAATTTGGTGCAATGGCGTTGGATTTTCTCGATTTCGGACCAATTTCGATAGCGAGAATCCCGATTTCGGAATTGGCCGCGAAATTCAATGCTATGCCGTGAAAGAATTGAATCCAGTACGTATGGCCAGTGTAGCTGACTTGAGTCGAGTCAAGTTAATTTGTGTGAAAAATCGGGGCTAGCGCATTTTAAGGTGGTCAAGAGCATGAATTTTGGAAAAATCTTGTAAAGTTTCTGATGACTAGCTTTTTTTGGACTTTTCGATGCGCTCATTTTATACGAAAGTTGCTGAAAATTGGTCTAAATAATGCTTGAGCTAACTCAGCTCTTCGAAAAACCCTAAAAACGTGGTTTTCCTTAAATAGGAACTTTTAAAAATTTTCTGCTTCTGCGCATCTTAAAGTACAGCCCACCCCTTTTAAATTACCTTAGAAGAATCTCAATTTCTCGACTCAATTTTCACCAAGAACTTCACTGCAAATATGACAACGCATTGCTTTCCAGCACCTCAAAAATCGTATTTGAATTGGCGCACTTTCCGCGACACCGTATATTATTCGCGTTGCCAACGCAATATTGTGTCAAGTGTGCTGGCAAAAGACGCGGAGTGGGTCAAGATTCTCTCAGCGCATTCGTTGCAGGGAGAAAACCGACAAAATCGATTCTCCTTCATTAGGTTGGCAGCCATTATGAATATGCATAATTATTGACCGTTGCTTTTTCTTTGAAAATGTTGCGATTAGATATTGATCAAAATTTGGTTGGAGTTTTGTGTAAATTTTATGTTATGCATTCATTTAACTTTGAAGGAATTTTGCATGGGTTTTAAGACTAAATTTGTGGTTGAACAAAATTTGACCAAAACAGACTAATTTTTCAGGATAAATTTTACAGTATACTCAAATTTGGAGTATTTTGATAGCAACTCAGGTCAAGCTTAAATATAATGGCTCAAAATGATGCGTGGGCTTAGGGCTGTAAATATTGTCATGGCCACTCTTAAACTGAAGACATAGCATCAAGCTCAAAATCAGATAAAAACCTAAGCTTAAGTATTAAGCCTTTAAGAATAAGCTTAAGATTAACCTGGTAGTGGCTAAAAATGAAACTTAGACTATAAGCTACCATATAAGCATGTCCACGTTTAAGGCTAAGTCTTGGTCTAAACTTAAGTTGTTCGCCTAAAGTCTAGCTTTGTTACCTGAGGGTCAATCTTAAGCGTGATCTGTGTTATGCTTAAAATGTAAGCAGACTACTAACTTTCCGACTCCTAAGTTTGCCAAAATTGTGATACTTTTGCCCAAAAATGCCTGCATAAACCTTCGCCTCAGATCCCGAGAATCGAACTCTGCCCAGCGGCAATGTTACTGTTCATACTAATGTTCTATTGAGTTTCAGAGCTTTACTATCCCAAATATATTTTTGATTCAACTCTTCAAAATTTATTGACTTCAATTTTACTCAAATCACTAGTTTTCTACACAATTCTTCTAGAAGAATAACTAGAGGGCAAAAAGTCATGACTCGACTAATTTCTAATCTTTAATCTCCAATTTTACCACATAATTATTTGTAGCGGAAAAATGGCCGAGCTTCAAAAAGATATTTTCGAGAATATTCCCGGTATTTCTCTAATTCCTAACCGTAATATAATTCTTATTTTGCCTGAGGGGACTATCTGCCCACCGCTATTTCACCTTATATTTCTCTTTCTCAACTTTCCCATCTAGCTATTTGACTCGATTCTTGAATTTCGCTGGCCTTCTTTACTTTTTGGCCGATTCTCGATTTTCTGGCCTCATGGCTTTCGCCAGCGACGCCTCAGGCGATATTCTCGAGCAAAATTCGCAACATATTCTCGAAGCGAAATTCGAAACTTGAATTCTCGGGCTATGTATTTTGAGCAATTCTCGGGCTTCTATTCCCGACTATAATAGACCTGCTCTATAATCTAGCGCGCACTATTATATTGAGCCGTTTAGCTTGCGATTTGATCTTTGTCCTCAAGCTAAGCGTACCAAAGGAGCCAGAAAATGGGCTATTCATCGAGAGACAGTGAAAGAGACAGCCGTGATAATGGCCGGGAACGTGATCGACCAGGTAAAAGTAACCTTTATTTTATTGGACTGCCTCTTGAGATTAATCCGAGTAATTTTAGCAGCGTACCGAAGCGGGAACGATCGCCTCGCCAGAAGCTACAGATCCCCACCTCCGGCCGTTACCTCAAAGTTTGTTTTTGAAAGTATTTTGGTTAGAATGTTGTAGATGTCTTAAATTATGGTAATAAAAGTCTCATACTATGATAGCATTTTCTTCGTCCTATTCGCTTAAAATTTTTAACGAAATATAAAGGTAAATCTAAGGTAGCCGTGGCGATCATTCTATCCGTAGGAAAATATTTTATAGTTCATTTAATAGGTTTTTCTATGAAGTGTCAATATAAAAGGAAATAAATATAGTATAGTTTGGTAAACTGAAGTTGTTCTTCATAGATATTACCCGCTTTTGAACACTGCTTCTGGAACGTTATAAAAGGACGATATCTAGTCATGTAATTACTCAATTGTAAGCCCAGAGTCTCCGCATTAATTTCTCGTCCTAGAATGTTCCAGAAGCAGCGATCCGAAGCAGTTAATATCTATGAAAAAACTACTATTTTCATAGATATTGACGTCACTGGATTAACGTCGTATCTGGGACATTCGAGAAGATTTGTGAATAACCAAAGGTGGATTTACTTTGGAAAATACAACAAAAATCCACATTCAACGCAATATTAGCCAAATGTTAGTTCAAATGTGGCTGTGTTCATTGGTCGTTAAATGTGAAACGAATGTGAACACAACACATGTTTCACATTTAACGACCAATGATCATATACACATTTGAACTAACATTTGGCTAATATTGAGTTGAATGTGGATTTTTGTTGTATTTTCCAAAGTAAATCCACCTTTGGTTATTCACAAATCTCTTGGATGTTCATCTTAATCGGGAGTTTACAGTAATAATCTCTGAAATTCCAATGATCCCATAATATGCAAACGTCGCGGCGTTTAATTAAAATTTGAGTTGCTTTGAAATTTGAATTTTCGAACAAAAATTGCTCTCACACCCAAATATCCGGACATTACTAAAATTTCGAGTAACAATTTTGGTGAATGAACTGTTTTTGTTTCAAGAGTATTTTGATCTAAAACATGTGGATTTAGATCAATATTCCTCAGAAATGAATTGGTTCAAATGGTCGAATTTGATGATAAAAATAGTTTTATTTATCTCTAACCTCGAAGTTTATAGCCGAATCTCATCTCGCGAAGTAGGACGAACAGTTCGTGACATGGACGAGCGCAGAAGTCGCCGCGACGGAAGCCCCGGCGGCAGCGAATGTCTTTCGGCGTTTTACCGCGATCGCTTTGGAGACCACAGCCCCGAGGACTATCTCAACTTGCGCATGTCTCAGTTCGATAAGGGCCTCTCGAAGGACAGCATTCGATCGATTTTGGAGAAGGAATTCAAGCACATGGCTCCATTTGAGGTATGAAAAAATTGCACGATATGTGTTTTGAAACACTTTGAAACTAATTTTTAAACCACTTAAGTTTTTCTTTATCTGATGAAAATTTAAGTCTTTGATCTCAAGTTCCAAGAAATGGTTCAGAATGAAACTAGTATATAGGCGAGTAGTCTTTAGGCCTTTGCTTAAGTTTAAGCACGTTTAAATAAGCATCTTCAATTTCAGATAAAAATTGTGAACAATCCCGAAGACAATGAGCGTTTGGCCTATGTGAACTTTGAGCGTCCAGACTGTGCCAAAACAGTGCGCAGAAGCATGGTGTCAAGACTCCAAAAAGTGCTGGGTAGGCGAATTATGCTTGACCCCGCCGGAGTCATTCGCGATCAAGAGGGCAAGGTATGTTACATTGCTGTGAGCATCTGATATATAAACATTAACTATTGACGTTCAGTACATTCCGGACCGATACAACCGCGCAGCAATGGCCGCTGCTGAGCGAGAGCGGTCACCAGGACCCCGAGGTTCGCGCGTCGGTCGCAGATCTCCACCCAGCACAACACGAGTAATTTTTTTGATGTCATACAGTGATGTCAATGTCTATGAAAAAACTAGTCCATTCCATTCTCTTATAGTATACTATAATATCGATAGTTGAAAATTATTGTGACGTTTTTAAACAGATATTGGTTGCTTATGATCACTGCTTTGAGAACATTCTAGAAGGCAAGTAATGGCTCAATCCAAACCTAGAATCTTAGAATGAATTTGTGCTATTATCGTTTTCTAGAATGTTCCAGAAGCAGTGATCAGAAGCAATATCGATTTAAAAACTATACTATACATTTCAACTATTACAGTTTTTCCATAAATATTGACATCACTGATTTCTTCAAAAATTGTATTGCTAGGAACGGTGGAACCGCGGAATATTTGAACCGCGCCAACGCAGGGATTCCGTGCGGGACCAATTTTTTGTGATGTAATTCACAAAAAAAATTGGTCCCGCACGGAATCCCTGCGTTAGCGCGGTTCAAATATTCCGCGGTTCCACCGTTCCTAGCAATAATTTACTATCGAAACCCAAAAAATGTGTGTGTGTGTGTCTTTAAACAAAAATCTGCAAAGCACCAGCTAAACCTTAATGTTAACTTATAGTCATTCTTTACAGGTGGGTAACTTCAGTGGAAATTCCGCCTTTGGCAAGCGCAAGGATGGCCAATTTACCAACCTGAATCAGGACGATGGGCAGGCGTCGAGAACCCTGTTTGTGGGGAATTTGCCGGGAGATGTACGAGAGACCGAGCTTAAACGAGTTTTCGAAGTCTACGGAACTGTGGAGGATATCGACATCAAGATTCTCGCCGATAGCAATGCGGCATACGCCTTCATTTTGTTTCATGTATGTCTTTTTGTATTAGGTTGTTCATTATGAGCTGTAAGTATTTCAAATTGGCGGACTTTTGCGTTTTAGTGCCAACCCACTTTTAAAACATTCCAGAAGGGAAATAATGTCTCAAGTTTCAGCATTAATTTGAGCCATTACCCACCCTTCCAGAATTTTCCAGAAGTCGTTTGGAGTCAAAATACCGAAGCTCGACGATATGGATTATGTGCATTCTTCCAGAACAACTCAACATTTTGATTAACATTCTAGACGTTTTTCAGACCGTAGAAGAATCGATTGATGCCCGAAGAACGCAACACAACAAGCCGATGCGGCCTGGCTCGACAAAGTGCCAAATTGGGTATGGAAAGTCTCAGGTGTCACCACGTCTCTATGTGGGCAGTTTGGGTCAGTGGGTCACAGCAGACATGCTGATGAAGGAGTTTGATCGCTATGGGCCAATAGAGAGCATCGAGTATGAAGATGGGGATAGTTGCGCGTATATACGGTGAGAACATTTTTGTTTCTTTAGAATATCGGCGATAATTGGATTTCGTAGTGTTAGGATTTGGGCTTCTTGAAAATTCCAGAAGAATAAGCAACGGCTCGGTGAGCTTGTCGCTGATTTTCCCATAAAAGATGCTTACAAAACGAATTTCATTTTTCCTCATCCTAACTGGAACAAGGCAAACATACCCTGAGGATACCTTATCTCAAATCCTAGATTTTTATTTCTCTCTAATACTGTATGTTTAGCTTCGAGGACTCGGACTCCGCATCTGACGCTTGTGCACGTATGAAGAATTTTGACTTGGGCGGCAAGGGCGAATGCATCACAGTGGACTTTGCAAAAGATGACAAGAAGGATAAGTCACGAAAAAGAGGACGATCTTCATCAGGTATGTTATTTGAGGAACGTGAACTAGTACGGGTTAGCGTCACATATAGCAGGAAATCGAAATTTTTTTATTTTTGGAAAAGTAATTTATCACTGAAAATTCGAATTACAATCTTTATAATGTAAGACAGAAAAAATATTGAAAAAAATTCTGAAAATTGATATCTGGCACAATTCATCTTTCGATTATAGACGACGAGTATGGAGATGGAAAACGAGGCCGTGGCCCGAGAACTCCATCTGTATCTCCACAACGAAGTCCTACAGAGGCCGGCTATATCAACACGGTTGAGGAGTTGAAGGACCAGGTAGCAAGCACATGGAAAGGACTGGTGTTGCTGAAGAAGACTGAGTATCCTCTGAGGTGTGTTTCCTGTTAGAATATTTTAACATGTATTCTTACAGATGAGAAAAATGTCCGACAGTTTCAGCAGCGATGTCAATATTTATTATAAACTACTAGTTTTCGGTGGGCCGCGGGCAAAGCCCGCGGCATACCTTTCGATACCTTTTTCTAACTCACACTTACAGAAAACCTACAACTACTGCATAGCTTGACAGTAAAGATCTTAAAATCTGTAGTACTTTTCAAGAAACTTGTATGGATATTATAAACTTTAGAATATTGAAGCGTATAAAACGCAGAAAGTTATAAACTGTTTAAATCTAAAAAAGCTGTTTCGAACCTAATCAATATACAGCTTTTATGTACAAATCGTAGAACTTTTCAGAAAGTTGTCTGGATCTTCAAATCTTTAGAACTTTTCAAGAAACTTGTCTGGTTCTAAAAATCTTTAGAAATTTTCAAGAAACTTGTCTGGATCTTAAAATACTTATATTACTTACTCATTTACCCACTTACTCACTTACCCACTTACTCACCTACCCACTTATTCACTTACTTACTCACTTTCTCACTTACACACTTACTCACTATGCCCTTTTAAGGGTTGTTCGGGAGCTTAAGCCTAAACCTAAGTCCCTTTGGCCCCAGGTTGTTCGAGCCGCAAGCCTAAGGCTTGTTTGGCGCCTTATAAGGGTTGTTCGGGAGTTTAAGCCTAAACCTAAGGACTTTTCAAGAAACTTGCCTTAATCTTAAAATCCTGAATACCTCTCCAGAAACTTTCCTGGATCTTAAAATCTTGGATACTTCTTCAGAAACTTGCCTAGATCTTAAAATAATGAATACTTCTCACAAACCTTGACTTGATCTCAAAATCTTGAACACTTTTCAAGAAACTTGCCTTAATCTTAAAATCCTGAATACTTCTCCAGAAACTTTCCTGGATCTCAAAATCTTTATTACTTCTTCCGAACCTTCACTTGATCTCAAAATCTTGAATACTTCTCCAGAAACTTCCCTCGCTCTTAAAATCTTGGACTCTCAGCTCTTTAGCCTGAAACACATTTTTCGGTTTTTTCGCGAATTCAAATTTTCAAATCTCAAATCTGATTTCAAATTCGGATTCAGCATATCCGAAAACCCCTGTATACAAATTTTCAGCAACTTTTACCGTCAGGACCAAAAAACCCATTTTCTACCAAAAAATGACCAAAAAAATTGTACAAAAACCGAAACCCAAAAATTCCAAAAGCAGAAATACTCTAAATAACCTAAATTTACGATCTAAAACAAAAAAGAACAAACATTCAGTTAAAAAACACTTAAAAACACGTTTTTACGTTTTGGCGCGAATTCAAATTTTCAAATTTCAAATCTGATTTCAAAATCGGATTCAGCATATCCGAAAACCCCTGTATGCAAATTTTCAGCAACTTTTACCGTCAGGACCAAAAAACCCATTTTTTACCAAAAAATGACCAAAAAATTCATAAAAATTTGTACAAAAACCGAAACCCAAAAATTCCAAAAGCAGAAATACTCTAAATAACCTAAATTTACGATCTAAAACAAAAAAGAACAAACATTCAGTCAAAAAACCCTTAAAAACACGTTTTTACGTTTTGGCGCGAATTCAAATTTTCAAATTTCAAATCTGATTTCAAAATCGGATTCAGCATATCCGAAAACCCCTGTATGCAAATTTTCAGCAACTTTTACCGTCAGAACCAAAAAACCCATTTTTTAACCAAAAAATGACCAAAAAATTTGTACAAAAACCGAAACCCAAAAATTCCAAAAGCAGAAATACTCTAAATCACCTAAATTTACGATATAAAACACAAAAACACAAACATTCAATCATAAAAACGCATAAAAACACATTTTTACATTTTGGCGCGAATATGAATTTTCAAATTTCCGATCTGACAATTTTATGCCACCTACCAGACCATTACCTACAAAATGAGCTATTACTCATCAAAATCTAACGACAGGATCGCGAGATCCTAGCGTTGCAAGCAGACATTCAGAATTTCCGATCCGACTTTTTTCCATAGATATCGACTACTTATGATCACTGCTTCTGAAATATTCTAAAAGGCCGAGTTATGATTCAATCCTCGGTATCAGACTCAGTATTAATTTGAAATTACTAACCCTTCTAGAATGTTCCAGAAGCAGTGATTATAATTAGTCGATATTTATGGAAAAACTGTCTATAGTTTACCAAACTATGCTATAGTTTATAATAAATATTGACATCCCTGCTATAACTGTCGGATATTTTTTTTGTATATATTTTTATATGCACCAAAAATTTTGTGTCTTTTTCTAGACAGTGCCAAAATTTGTCTAAGAATGCATTTTTCTGCCTATATTATACGTCAGATTTCACTTTTAGTTTATACCGCGTCTTTGGCAAAGAGCACCTTCTACAAGATATTATGCGAGACGAATCCGGGAATGCACTCAAACTGGTGATCAGCCAACGGCTACCCCTGGACAACAACTTCTACCAGAAAATGATCGACTTCAACCAACGCGAACTCGCGCTCATGGTAGCCATCGAGGGAAGCACTTCCGCGGAGCCACTCGTGAAATATTTGCAGGTAAGTGATTCATCTAGTACTGGTTCTCCTATGCTATTCAACGATCGGTTTATGTGAAACTTTTCAGGAGAAAAATGCCGCCGGTGTGATAACAGTGAACGGAGGTGTGGTCTATGTTTTGGCCGCCAGCCAAGTCGCAGATAGGATGTTTAAGTTCTTTGCACCGCGCATCGCGGTGATCAAACCCGGCACAAATCATCTTTTGGTCGCGTTGAAGAAGACTAGTCCAGGTATGCGTTTTGCAGGTTATGTTCTCGAAATTATTATGTGTGCTGGTCTTTTCCCTCCCTATCATTCCCGCTTCGTTGTCATTGGCATTTTTTCTGGAACGTTCTAACAGGAGGAGTGGCTTAAAGGAAAGCTAAGACTTAGGGTTTCGTTTGCGCTCATGCACGCCGAACTTACAAGATTAGAATAAGATGCACTGATCTCAAAAACCTTCCGTTGAGATGCGGGCGCATGAGTTCAATCAAAAGCCCTGAGTCTTAGCTTCCGTTTGAGGAATTACTCATTCTTTTAGAATGTTCCAGAAAGAATTCAGCCAAAAATGACCGTGGCAGGGGCCTATCTTACTAAAGTGCAAAGTGAAAATGCAAAGTGAAAAGTGCAAAGTCCCAATCTTACTAAAGTGCAAATGAAAAGTGAAAAGTCTTCACTTTGCACTTTTCATGCAAACTTTGCACATTTCACTTTTCACTTTGCATGCAAAGTTTGCAGGGGCAATCTTACTAACGTGCAAACTTTGCACGAAAAAGTGTCGACCGGTCTTCGACTCTTCACTTTTTGGGCTAGACTTTTCAGTCTCGGAATTTTTTCAGAAATATCAGTTATAGGGGTACTTTTGTGCGGGGAATCCGAAAAAAATATTATTTTTCACTCCGAGTTTGAAAATTTTTGACTTTTTGGGCCTTCAAAGTTGCCGATTTTGGACCAAAGGGGGTGTCGAAAATGGTCAAAAATTTTTTTTCGCTCAAATCATATTTTTTGGGTCTCGCATGGTCCCCCGAGTAACTTTTACAACGTAACCATGAGTTTTTGGTTCGATTTCTGAAAAATTTTTCTTTAGTGAAAACATGCGAATTTGATCTTTTTTGAGTCTTGTGTGATTATTTATTGACTAAATATTATTTATTGACTAAATAAGTTCACAAAAATGTCATGATATTTACAAAGTGAACATGTGTCGAAAAATGGCACCAAAAACATGGGTTTTTGGTGCGTTGTGTAAAAAATATCTCTGTACTGAAAATGCCAAAATTTGACTTTTTTGCGTCTTGTATGATTATTTAAAAACTTTTATTGACTAAACTAATTCACAAAAATTATAAACCATTCAATACACGAAATTCTTGATGAATAAACTGAAATCTGTGTGGTGCGTTCGGTTGGTCTTCTTCCGCAGAGGCGTCGATTTCCTCGTCATGAGGCTGTTCCATGAAGTCATCGTCGTCATTTTCATCAGCGACTCGCTCTTGTATGAGAAAATTGTGTAAATATCCCGAAATAAGATGGAAAATCATCTGTGAATAAAGAGCAATTTTTCAAAATTTTGAGGATATAATCGGCTTCGGAGATCCGTCATTATTGCTTCAGCGGTTGAAGATTCTTTAGAACCAAGCGGAGATGCATTGAATTATACAGTCTTGCGCAACAGGCTAGGTTATTTGAAAAATTATGATGTGTTTGCAAAAATTGACATTAAAATTTTGTATATTCTCGAAAATTACCAACAGAAATTTGTGGAATTTTTAATAAATATCCAAAAATTTCAATGCTGTAATTTATAAATTATAGTCAATGTCTAAAGAGAGAGCCAATTTTTTCAAAAATTTTTTCTCTAACTTTAATATCGAGCGCCTCAGGCAAAAATTTCTAGAGAAATTGAAAGCAAAACGAAAACGGCAACATAGTAAAAACTGCTTCAAAATGCGTTCAAGCAGTGATGAATTGGTGAAAAAAATTGACAAATAGTTGATATAGTGTCAGCAACATCAAAATTGGGGCCAAATTCATTGACAGTTCATTCAAATTTGACAGTTTTTGCGATTTGATAAGATTGCGTTTCATCAAAAAACAATTCACAAAGTATCATAAAATTCAGTGTATGTGACATAAGTGAATTTTTGAGTGAAAAAATTAAAAGTTAGAAAAAATCTGAAATATGTATCGAAATCTAGACAAAAAGTTGACATAGAATGAGTAACATCAGATTTATAGCCGGCATAGCTAAAATAGTCCAAAAATGGACAAACATTGTCAAAAATCACTTTTCCTTCCTCACTTTGCACTTTTCACTCTGCACTTTTCACTATTCACTTTAGTAAGATTGGGACTTTGCACTTTTCACTTTGCAGTGCAAAGTGAAAAGTTTCAATCTTACTAAACTTTTCATGAAAAGTGCAAAGACTTTGCACTTTTCATGCAAAGTTTGCACTTTTCACGTTAGTAAGATAGGCCCCAGGTGGAATGATTGATTCTCTAACCTAATGCTGTTACAAAATTTTTATCTAATATTTCTTCTCATGCTCGAGCTTTTGGGAGAACTGGACAAATTTATCCACATCAGATTTTCTACACCCCAATCATAAGAAGAGCACAAAACCAGAAATTACGTTTACATTTTTAGGTCAGAACCCTGTCAACTCCGCGCCACCTGCGATGACGAATACCAATCATAGGTATAAGATTTTTCATTTGCGTTGTTTCATCTTAAAAAACTCCATTTCAGCATGAACAGCAGTCACAATTCATCGAACGCGGCTTTGGCCCCACCACCGCCGGCGCCCATGATTCCGGAAGTGAGAGTGAAGAAAGAACCAGGATTACCTCCAACCGGTCCTCGTCCTTCCGCGTTGCTAGAAAAGGATTACAAGTAAGGTATTTTCATTCATGCGCTCGTTGGCTGTTCAAGAGTTACTTGGAAATCGGGGCCGTGAAAACTTATTTGAATGTTTTCATTCTGCGAATTGTGAAAAAAATTTCTGGAGAAGTTTATGCACTATTATTTGAAATAGCAGCTCAAACGGGCACAGAGAAACAAACATTTTAAATACGGAGGTCAAAATATTTGAGAATATGGTCTCTTTAAGTTTAGTTATCAGAGGTCATTGATCACTTAACTTTAAGTGGCCATTATTTTCGAATTCAAGTTAAAAGTAATTTATTCCTATCAGCTAGAAATATTAAAAAGTATATTACTTCGTTTCGTATCGCGAAATTTGGCTTCCAGAAAAAAATATGTCATAACTTTAAGACTTGTGACGAAATTAATATTAGGTCCTTTGTAATGAATTCAGAAAAATATTATTTGCTAACTTCAGTTTACAAATTACTTTAGGCCTCCTACCTCTGGAAATGGAACTATAAAAAAAGAGCCGAGTGACGAACGGGACGACGAAGAAGAAGAGGAAACCGAAGACGAGGAGGAAGAAGCTGAAAGTGGCGAGGACAAAGCGCCAGAAAGCAAGGATGAGAGCGAAGACGAGGAGGTAGAAAGCGACAAGTAATGTGGAAAATCTCTCGTTCCAGTATTTATATTTGTTTTTATTACCAAAAATATTGAAGGTTTGTAAATTATTATTTCTTACATGTCATTTCTGGATATTGTTTCGGTTGAAACTAATATTATTGATTTTGATTGTGTATATTTTGGGTGGTTATAGTATAAATCTGCTCTTACCATCGCATTAAACCGAACACGTTACAATATATTTCACTTTATGGCTTGTCCAAATAGTAATCCTGAGACTACACCATATTCGGAACAGTGTCTTTTTCAGGGCTTTGTAATCACTACCCTGCCAGACCAAAGAATTAGAAGGCCATTGTGATCAATAAAGCGAGAAATCACTGTTTTTCAATTGTATTTATCTGTGTTTCTGTACCTTAGCTTCAGTTTGTGTGTATCATATCCTGGATCGGGATCAGGTTCAAACTCAGTACCCTTAACTTGTGTGGATAATCGGATATGGATCAAATTAACCCATAAGTTCAGGATAAGAACCCATTTCCGGAAATGATTTTTTCACGCGGCTTTTTGAATCTTTAAAAATTTGGCATAAGGTTTTAGATTTGGGCGTTCTGGTAATTTTTGTTTTGTTTTTCCACATTTTTTTTGCACAGGGATTTTTGTTTATGACGATCTTTATGCCAATCCGCTGCTAAAGCAGCGGATTGTTACAAATAAAATGTTAATTTTATTCAACAAGTAAGCAAATATGTCGTACACAGTACATAAAATAAAAGGTAAATCAATAACAAAGATGAGTTAGTCATAATTCACCGCAAAATAAACCATAATTTTGACAAACCAAAAATGCCAAAATAAAAATTCGAGATATATGTATTTTTTAAATAAACGTAACGTGAGCGAAAAAATTAAGGTAAAATTGAGGAGAATGTAAGAAAATAGAATTTATAACTTTGCATAATTTGAAGTTATATTACATCGTTTTAATATTAATCGCGCCTTCTCCCGACGATGTTAAGCTGACTTTGCTATGGAAAAAGCAAACCAGGCTCCAGGCGTCTGCCGAGTATGCCTCTAAAATTTTTACAGTTACCGTATGCTAAGCTAATGTTAAGCTAATAATGTTAAGCTAATGTGCCTAAACTTTTTCAATCACCTTTTAAAGGGGTATATACTCGAGAAGTTTTTCTCTAACCCATACTATTTCTCTTTCTCTAGCGGACTTCAATTAGAGAGAATACGGTACTATTTATGAACATGATATTTAAAAATGTAAGCGACAAATAAAAAATCTTGATGTAAAGTAAGCAATTTACCTGTAAGTGAGTAGTTGTGAAGTTTTTTTGTATTCTGATCAGTGCCAACGTAGCGTATGGTCTTATCACGATAGTTGAAAAACATTCGCGTGAATTTTACGTTCTGTCCTAAAGCATAATGACATTTATATTGGACAGTTCAGACACTCAAAGACGTTTCTTGTCTTGTTTCATGTTTGTTTGACAAAATACAAAACAGTTATTATGAAAAAGACCAAGTAATAAATCTGTTCAAAAATTAATATTCAACGAAATACATACGGGCGGGTATTTTTGATTTTGAGGCCTCACATTTTTCGCACTTCTGAGGCTGAAAAGCAGTTTTCAGTTATTAACTCTGTGGTTTTCTGGGCACGATAGCTATCAAGAGCCATCCTTGGCATGCCGGGATGATAAGAATATATGTAAACGTCAAAATTTTTTTTGGTATCTGGGCAATGCCCAGTGGGTATTTGTATCTTGGCATTGTTGATATCGAGATGCCAAAGATCTTGGCATTTGATAGCTACCGATTTCTTGTCGACTTGGCATCAAGGAGCCATTCTTGGCATCTTGCCACCTGATACCTGTCGACCCCTCATTATTTCTCGGCTATTATAGCTGATCCCAATTTTTGTACTTCTCAGTATCTTCCATGAGCATAAGATCAGAAAAATATCACATAATTCAGTGCCAACTAATGCCCGATTTTTCCAGGATGTGTGTCTTGTACTGAAAATATTGAAGCAAGCCAGATTTACCGGTTTATTATTAGCATCTTCTTCCGAAGCTATTTCGTTTTCTTCTGCACTCGTGGAATCCACTGTCGTTTTATTGTCAGAAGGCTCAATCTTCGAGCTGTCTCCTGTGTCACTAGTTCCATCACGTGAATCTTCTCTCTTGGTATTTGGCCCGTTCCTGGAAGCAAAGCAATTATTATAGTAAGCGAATATTCTAGAAATTATGTGAGGTGGATCAATAATTACAACCTGCTGGCTTGGATTGATATAAATTTGTGCTCCTCTAGAACGTTTAAAAATGACCTACATGTCCACAGAAGAATCAACATGGTTATTATCTTGATGATCTTGTAGTTGCTTCGCTTGTTTTGAGCCATCCAGGCTTAAATAACACTATTGTTTACGTGTAAACTTTACGTAGAAGTCAAAATACTTTGATTGCTGTAAATTATTGGCCAAATCTTGGGATGCCGCACCAGACAATTGTGAGTTTTCCTAATATCGTAGCGATTAGTCTATCATCTAGATTTGGTCTTGTTATCAGATAAATGTTACCTTCACATATTCCGCTACAAGCTGCCGAGAACCGCTCAAGTTTTCCTCCGGCTCCCAACTATCGTGATCTGAGTCGAATCCTTTCCATTTAATCTGAAAAGTGAAGATGTGTCGTAATTCTGATTTTAAAAACTATTGAGTCGTTTTAAACCAATTCAAAAACTTCATCATTACCAAAAACTTGCGCTTGCCCCTAACGGTTTTCATAGAAAGAATTCGGTCGACTTCGAAGATTTCGTTGTCCTAAAAATCATTAGAGTACAGTCTAAAGCTAGCCTCACAATAGCGGTCGATCTGATGACTGATTGCTGATTTTCAAATAAGATTTTTTTCATTTTTAAATTTTTCTGATCTAAAAATGTTAGTTTAATAGATTTGTTTGATTGATCGCAGATTTGGGACATTATTACTTTCCCATTTTTGCGTCTATTTTCTATGTTTTTAGTGAAAAACTTGATATTGATGACCCAATCTCAAATTTTTGCGTAGTTTCTTATGATTTTTACAGATTTTCAATAGGTTGAATTAAACCTAGTGAAAATTGAGGTTTGAAAATGAGTGATCGGTCATCAGATCAATCGCTATTGTGAGGCTAGCTTAAGCTTCATTCTGAGACATCGATGCATTAGATTAAATCCGAATAAGTACAACCAAAAACTAGTCTCGGACAATTTACCGTATTTCCTCTAATAGAGCCTCCCCTATAATAGACCCCCCTAGAGAAAGAGAAATAGTATGTAAAAGTGAGAGGTTAGAGAAAAATTTTGCCCGAATTTGGGGGATTGAAATAATTAAGCCCCCGGCTCAATTAGAGGAAATACGGTAAACTAATTTTTTGTCACTTTACACTTAATGATAACCTTAACCCTGCGGAAACAACGCTTCGCCTTCGCCCTTCTTATGTCTCTCTTAATCTATGTTTCACAGGCGAAGGCGAAGAGTTGCCAAAATAAGCAAGAAACAAAAGAAATCAACGAACTGTTTCAAATAGTGCATCAGAGTTTTTTATATGTTCTCCACTAGCCATAGAAGCTTTTGATTCTCGAGTTCCTCGCCTTGGCCTAGAAATATTATTTTAAGACTTTTTACAATAATCTAACCTTTTCGTGGCAGGTCCAATTTTTTCTTCTTCTTTTTCTTCCATATCATCTTTTTCTTTTTTGGTGTTACATGACCGCTTCAAAAGAATCTTCTTGGCCTAAAAAATGAAGACCCTATAAAAATTGCAAACTCGTCTTCGAGAAACCTACACGTGTTCTAGATGTGCTGGACCTTGGGCTTTCGTTTGACTTTTCAGACTTGGTCTTATTTACCTTCACATATTCCGCTACAAGCTGCCGAGAACCGCTCAAGTTTTCCTCCGGCTCCCAACTATCGTGATCTGAGTCGAATCCTTTCCATTTAATCTGAAAATTTAAGCTATGGTAATTCTGATAGAAAAATAAGTGGTGTCAATATTTATGGAAAGTTATAGTACAGTTTGGTAAATTATAGTATAATTTTTCATAGACATTAACTGCTTCTGGAACATTCTAGAACGATGAGTAAAGGTTTAAATCTGGGAATGAGATTCTGGGCTTTCGACAGAATCTTTAATCGTCTTTCTATAATGTTCCAGAAGCAGTGACCATAAGCAGTCAATGTCTATGAAAAATTGTACTATAATTTACCAAACTATACTATAGTTTTTCATACATATTGACAGCACTCACAGATCCTTTGAGCCGTCTCAAATCATTACAAAAATATCGCTCACCAAGAACTTTCGCTTGCCTCTAACCGTTTTCATGGAGAGAATTTGGTCGACTTCGTAGATCTCGTTGTCCTTACTTGATGAATCCTCTGTCTCTTGATTGGAGGCTTGGAGGGCTAGAGACTTTTTTCTTTCTCTTAGCTGAAAGATGAAATCTAGAAAGCATTAAAACTGAGAGAAATATAGGCATTTGAAACATTATGAGAGTCAATCCATTCTTGATTTTGTGAAGGATGATCTTATATAGAATCCTAACAATAGAATGATGGCTGACTCACAACAAATTTGGAACCCCCTCGTAATTCTGCTTTCGGTAAACTACTCCTTATAAGGGCATATTCTTAGACATACACTTTAAGGGTAAATTATGTTTAGTCTTAGACATAAGCTCAAGCTTACTTAAAGTCAGTTACGTTTTTAGGATTGGGTCTCTTTTGGGTTTGACCTCTAAGGATTGGTAAATCGACTCTCTATATGTTCAGTATTCAAACAAACGCATACTTTTCTAGGACTTGTGCACTTTTCAGTCGCGGCTGAATCATCCCCATTTTTAACATGATCAGTAACTGTGCTTTCTGTTTCTTTCTTGGTAGTCTTTTCGGTTGTTGTCATGTTTCTCGGCATGATTGAAGATAAATGAGTTTCTAGATTAGAAATTGTATAAATGGCTCTTCTTTAGAATGGCTGGAAAGTACCGATTTTGACTTTTCTAGTATCCTGAAAATATTGAATAATGTAGAAACCGAAAGCTATCAAACCCAAAATCTTCCAGGATAAAAACCTACAAATTCCAGGACTATTAAAAAATCTTCCAAGTATTTCCTTAACTACTAAATCAATAATTTGCGAACATCTGAAAGTAAGTTTGACATTTTTGAAAAATACAGAATCTCTACTTTTCAAAACTATACAACTTTCATAGTTTACCGTATTCTCTCTAATTGAAGCCCACTTTCCAATATAAGCCCCTCTCCAATAGAAGCCCGCTAGAGAAAAAGAAATAGTACGGGATAGAGAAAAACTTCTCCACTAGAAGCCATTATGGAAGGTGGCAGTGCCCGACGGTGAGGAATTTTGACCCCCCGGTACTTTTCAAAAACAAAAGGGGGGACCCTTTTGTTGTTTTTGTGAACTTATTTTTGAGGCATTCTTAGGGGTGCTTGTTCCAAAAATGACCTCCCGGTAATTACCGGATTTACCTATATGACGGTCGGGCCCTGGAAGGTGGTTGAAAAATAAATGTACGCGGGCGTCAATTAGAGAGAAAATAACTAAAAATCGGGACCAGGCCGCACGCATGGCTTTAGGCTGATTTTCACTTTGAACTTCAACGTATATGACTTGATATACGGAAACGGGGAAATGAGTAATCAAAGGCGTGGGCGAGAATTTTTGGCTATAAGTAAGTTTTTGTACTGAAATCTATTAATATAATGGCTAAATTTGTACCTGTACCGGTAAAAATGGGGTGGTCTACAATGAGCCTATACGTGTCATTTCAAATCAATACATCGCACGTATTGATCCACGTCAGCTCACTCAGAATGCCAACATGTAAAAGTGCAAATAGTGCGTTATAGGTATAGGGAAAGAGCATAGCGAAAAAGACATTCTGCGCAAACAAGTCTGCGCTAGGGACAGACTTGCGCTAGAGATGCGCAAGATTGGGATTTTTCGATCGAGATACGATATTTGAGATGGAGGGAAAATTTGGATTTGAATCTCAATTTTTTCAATGTTTATCGTCTTCAAATTTTTCCTGAATATGGATCTGAAGGAAAAGTACGACGTATGATACCATAATCGACATAAAATGAAATAACAAATTAATACTGAAAACAGGCAATTCCATACCAAAATTTTTGACCGGCTGATTTTTTGGAAAGCGACATTTCATTATTGAATTTTTCGTAACCAAAAACTGACTAGCAGCTCATTTTCAACTCAGCATCGTCTGCCAAATATCAGTCATGATGAATGTTAATAATTGAGAAATACAGACAATCTCGTTTATCCGGAACGATTTGTTTTGGAAAATTACGCCAAATAACCACAGTTTTGGCCCAAATTTAAAATTTTCGAATTTTTTGTCTTTTTTGCAGGTTTGCGATCAACAAATTTACACACAATTTGAAATCCGGCCAAAAATCAATAGGTTTGTTTTTTATAGCTGCCGGCGTTGAAATTTTCTGGACCAACGAGGCAAATTTCCATAGAAAAATACGTCTGTTCAATTTCGTCTGACTAACTGAAATTCCGGACAGCTGGGGTAGACTGTATATAAATTATTATATAGGAGTGCTTTTGGATTTCATACACCTTGGTTAATCCGAGAAGGACAATGTATGATACTCAGCAAACATGTCAAAAAAAGAGATAAAGGACAGATCTGAGCTAGAATCGAAGTTGGGACAGCGAAAGAGAGGTTGTTCATCAAAAGAGCCGTCCTAAAATTCGCGCACTAATTCAAATGGACATTTTGGTGGTTAACACACATAGGGTACTCCCTGTAAAAAAGTATACTATCGTGTACAGCTCGATGAGCTGAACAACTTTTACATAGGTACCATGGGTGTCTGAGACGATCCTAGCGATAAATGGCGAAAAAATCAATCCAAAATGTGCATTTGAATTCGCGCGCGCGTCATTTTTGCATTTGTCATCGTTTCACACCTTCGATTCTAGCTCAGATCTGTCCTTTAGCAGCAAGAATAACGGGTGATAACTAATTATTGGCAGTAAATATATTGTATTCAAAAATTATATTTTTGGCGTTACGTTCCGATGTGTCAGTTGTGTTAGTTGTAGCAAATTTTGTCTAGTTTCCGAAAATGTATAACATGTCTGTTCGATAACTGTTTAAAATTTAAGAAGTATGGCATCGAATGAAGACACCCTCAGAATCCGAGTGTACAAGGTTTGGACAGGTGTGTCTGCAGAAATCTTCAAATTTTTTTGTGAACATGATTTCTGCTTTGAAAACTTTTATACGCAGATGAAACTAGACAAAATTCTGAACACTATAGCGAAAACCGGATATTATTTAGACAGTTTTTATGGATTTTAGAGCTGATTTTGTAAAAGTCCGATTTTGAAAAATGTCGATTTTGGAGAAAATCGGTATTCTTGGGCTGACATTTGGCTGCAGATAACTGTAAAATCCATAAAACCTGGCTAAATAATGTCGGGTTTTCGCTATAATGTTCAGAATATTGTCTAGTTTTATCTGCGTATAAGATTGTTCAAGAAGACTATCAATTTTATGAAAATTTTGATAATTTGTGCAGACACACCTGGTCAAAAATTTTTGATCTCGACCAAAAATTTAAAACCCGAATTTTTGGCATTCCAGGGGAGTATCGGATAAATACTCATGCTGGGATCCTGGACAAGGCTCTTGGCTGTATTACAGTTTTTACAGCTCCGTCGGAGCTCTAATTTTGGCGGAGTTCGCATTATGTCACGTCGAGGTGTAAAATTTTCGTAATGGAACTTGTACACTCGGATTCTGAGGGTGTCTTCATTCGATGCCATATTTCTTAAATTTTAAACAGTTATCGAACAGACATGTTATACATTTTCGGAAACTAGACAAAATTTGCTACATCTAACACAACTGACACATCGGAACGTAACGCCAAAAATATAATTTTTGAATACAATATATTTACTGCCAATAATTAGTTATCACCCGTTATTCTTGCTGCTAAAGGACAGATCTTAGCTTCAGTTCTGAGTTATTTCTCGACTTTTAAGTTTGATCCGTTATGATCAAAAATGTTCGCAAACTACTAACCTTCCAACCCCAACTTATCGAATTAAAGATATAGGTAAACTTTCCCGAATACCTTTTGATATCTTCTATTTTACTTGCCAAGTTTCATTCCCAAACAAATTCTGACTTCAGCTCCTAACGTACTCAAGATACGGTTACATTCCTGCAATGCGACACATAGATCCATAATTTTATTCGATGTGGAAATCAAAATAAAATTCAAAAAATAAATGCGTACAATAAAGATGGCATCAAATAAAAATCAATTTTTTACAAAGATAATATCTACTTCTTGGTGTCAGACACCTGGACTTGCTGCTGAAGTTTTTGTATCATTTGATCCCGCTCCGCCAGCTGATGTCTTAGGGATTCGTTCTCATGCCGGAGGCGTTCCATCTCCTCATAGTCCTGAAATACAAGTATCGATTAAAGCTTCATTCTTAATCTCGGATGAACTCTTACCTTCTGCATAGCGTCGTGTAGTTGATAGAGCTCGCCTTTGAACTCTGTGATCATCTCTGGCAGTGGGAAAGGCGGCGAGTCGTCTGACCCGTGTCCGTTTGTCCTAAATATTATGATTTGGTTTTGTTAACAAAAAGCAATTCCTGGAATTTGAGGCTTAATTTGAAGGAATACTTGAAAAAGGGACACGGACGTTTCATCACACGGACGTTTCATCACACGGCCGTTTCATCATACGGCCGTTTCATCACAATGACCATAACCAAGACTACACTTAAGCTTTAAGTTCGGTCTTAAAATGATCCTAGGGATTAGGCAAACAAGTTTAGGCTTACGCTTAGGCTTGCGGCTAAGCTTAAGACTTAGGTTTAGGCTTAACACTCCCGAACAACCCAATTTTCACTGATTTAGGCTCAGACTTAAGTCTGATCTTAAGCTTAGGCTTAACAACCTTTGTAACTTTGTTTGCCTAATCCCTAGGATCATTTTAAGACCAAACTTAAAGCTTAAGTGTAGCCTTAGTTATGGTCATTGTGATGAAACGGCTGTGTGATGAAACGGCCGTGTGATGAAACGGCCGTGTGATGAAACGGCCGTGTGATGAATCGGCCGTGTGATGAATCGGCCGTTTGATGAAACGTTCCGTACCCCTTTGAAAAATTATCTGATAAAACTAATGATATAGTGCCAAGTAAATTGAAAAATTTAGTCAAAAGCTGAATTCTAGTGAAAAATTAGAAGCCCAGAATTATAGCCATGTAACGGTCACTCTAAAATGATCATTACTCTCTAATTTACTGGAATCTGGAACTAATTTTTTGTGCAGAAAAAAGAAAGATTGAAGTAAGAGAAATATTAATCCCAAGACAGACTTTATTTGAACCGAGATCTGTCTTTCAATTTTGATTTCAAACAATTTCTTTCAAACGATCTGACATCGAGTCTGTCTTTGGCATTCACACTAACTCTGGTTTCAATATAAAAAGATAAGAAAAATTTTATAATAATATTCTTTCCATGAAACTAATCAGAAGACCTAAGGATTCGAAGCCTAAGGTGAAATTCATAGCATACTAACAATATTAATTTGAAATTTTGTACTTTGTGACACCACAAAAAATACCTTGTCTCAGGTGTAGACGTAGAAGCAACGGCAGAGGCATGAAAAGGCTTTTGAGACGTGGGCGTGACGGCCGCTCCATTTTTCTTGATAGTTGTTGGCAAGGTACCATCCTTTTGCTGAGATCGCGGTCGAGTGGTGTTCGCCACAGAGGTCCTGAAAATTTGATTTTTAGTTAACCAATTAAATAACCGTTAATTATTACTAATAAGTGTGAATTTTACTTTCTAATTTCACTTTTCTTACGGATTGTTCTGAATAAATGTGGCAAATTTCTCTGCAAGTTTGGCTATTTTTGTTGATTTTTAAATCTTACTTTTCATTGGACCTAAATTTTTCTAGATCTAAACTACTTTTCCGGATCTAAAGCACTTTTTTAGACCCGACTCATTTTTTTTGGTTCAAAGTACGTTTAGATTTCGGCACAATCACCGTTTTCCTGAAATTTGAGGTCCAAAAACGCCCAAGAAAAAAAAATAACCCAAACCAAACCGACAAACCTTATGGATCGCAACAATGTATTGATCAACAAGCAATCCGTCATAATAAATACCCAGAATACTTTGGGAGAGAATAATTAGCAAAATTTTACATCACAGACATTGAGATTCACACTCACTAAAACTTATCGATTCGAATAAAAGTTGGTACAGGTAACCTTAAATATTTCAAGAATAGAGTTTAAAGAGATGTAAAGGTTTTCGATCTGCGCGACGACACATTCGAGAGTCAGATAGGAATTTGAAGGGCGTTAAAGAGAAGAGCGAGAGAAGGAATCAAGAACCACAGGGTGTGATTCTTGAATGGAAGGAATGTGTCGATTTCTTCACAAGTTTCTACCGAAAAAAGGTGCGGGTATGAGAAATGAATCACCGGAAACTAATGAGACATTGTTTGTTTTCTGTGAATGAAAAATGAGTTATGAACAGGAACGGAAATTATGGTCCTTCCAGTTCCAGAATCCTGACCGTAGAAAATTTTGATCAAGAAAAGTTTAGAGGTCAGTATTGGAGTTTTATAACGAGAAATTCATTCTTTGTCCCATAGAACACAATACCAATAACCCCCCGCTACTTTATTTTACAGTCAGTACTCTTAAAGTGCAAAAAATATAAATTTATATGAATATTCAAATTCGATTTACGCGAAATTTTACTGGAAAATTAGGAAAAAATGCGCGAATTGAGCTGAGAATCGTGAGAAATGGGAATTGCAAATGAAAAATGTGACATTTGAACTTACTTGAATCGCTTCAGGGCTTTTCTTACGCGCTTGAACATCAGAACGGATTAAGATTCAGACAGAATAACACGGTAGACAGATAGTAGTATACACGATATTTTGATTACTAATTATATTTTTCTCTTTCGAAATGTTGAGTCATAATGCCAAATAGAATTGGGTTTAGATAAGATTGTTTGCGGTCTTTTGCTTTTTTGTTGCAATTTTTCTGGCCAGTCAATTTTAAATCAATCAAATAAATAAAAAATATTGCTATAGAATTTCACCAAAACAGAGAAATAATAAAAAGAATCGCGTTTGAAAAATCAATTTTCTCACTGATACAACTTTGCAGCACATCAATCAGTCTGCAGAATATTCTAGAATGTATGATTCAAATGAGAGAAGAGTATCCTAGTAGAATAAGGATGATTGGATAATACCTCCGCTTGCGTGAGAAATGTCCCCCCGTGTTGGGAAAACCGATCAAATTATGTGAAACAAGTATGTGAGCAGAAATATAGCCGAGATATTGAAACATTCGTCAATGACAAATAACGCGCCGAAATTACGCTTGGAAAACATAAATTTGTCCTGGTGAGATTTGATCCTGAATCTGGCGTCAGATTCGGACACACATTTGCACCCGAGCTATGACTTCATGAGAGATCTCAAGAGAATACCACGAATTCGTGGGAATTGATCCTGAATCTGTCCTAAGATTCGGACTCGGCTCATTCTAAAACCACCGGGTTCAAAAAATCAGCGCTGGAGACGCATTGATTCCAAAAAAGTCATTTTTTGACCAAAAAGTGGCCCTTTTCATAAAAATGGACCCCTGGCACCAAATTGGAAAGTGTAAAAAGAAAATATACCCAGGATTTCTTCAGGAAGCGATTAGGAACGTAAAAACTATAACTTTATATAAACAGGAAGACAAAACGTGTTTTTCGGTTTTGGAGCGAATTCAAATCGTGAATTTCGAATCTGACAATTTTGTCAAAAACTTGGTCAGTTTCATTCTAAAATTTTCAAAGCGCCCATTTTCTCCATGGGAAATGTTGCAAGTTCAAAAGTCTACAGATCAATAATATATCGAAACTAAGAATTTCAGATCAAATCCATATACGGAGACATAAGACTCAAAACAGGACTACAAATCATCACTATACAACCCAATTACACACACCCCATAAAACTTGAACAAAGACAAAAACGCGTGCAAAAACAGGGAAGGAGGAGGAGGAAAAAGAGCCCGCATTCGAAGGAAAGCCCTGTTTCCCCGATTTTTGCCCTCAATCACAGGATCCATTTCTCCCTGCCCACAGCCCCCTTCCAGATTTCTCTAATCTGTTTCTCTCTTCACTCTTTTCCAGGACTTCTCTTCCTTCCACATCCTTCTTTTCTCTGACTTGTCTCTCCCTCTCTCTCATTCCTGACTATGACACTATCACTTGTGATGCAACTGTCATAGGCGCAGGGGCGAGAATACGAAAGAGGCCAGCTGACAGTCGGCCTCATAAACAGAGAGAGATAGTGAGAGAGAGATACACAGAGCAGAGATAGAGAGAGTAGACAGGGGCAGAAATTGGGCGGGGGTGAGAGGACCACCCCTCAGGCCCACTAAGTGGTTCCGTTCATCGCACCAGCGCAAAGGGAATTCGGGCTCGCAGATTTATGTGCTCGCACTCGGAAGACTGCCCTCGGAAGAGGCAAACTATTTCGCCACAGTGACTTTTTCTCTGACGCAGTCTCTCATCATAGTCTTTCATCTCTGTTACAACATCGCACTTTGATTGATTTATTTTGTGAGAGGAAGAGGTGAAGTGAAGATGGTGAGAAATGTCCCACTTTCGCAGTACTAATAGAACATTCTCTCGCTTTGCGAATAAACAAATTGAGCGTTTGACCTTAGGGATTCTCGAAATTGGATGTATAAGAAAAATACTAGTTCGGGATGGCGAAAAATGACCGAAATTTAGACTCTCGGCATATTTGTTTAACGGTAAACTCGTATAAAATTTTAAATTTCGCATAAAAATGAGCTTTTGACAGCTTTTCGACCTAAATTTCGTGCCTCTTGTAGGTTTTCGACCACGTTGATTCCGACTTTGAAGTTAGTTTTAGCGTAGAACCACTTTCTCGCATTTTGACCTCCAAATAGCCAAGAATGGGCAGAATGCCAGAAATTGGTACTAAAGAGTATACAATGCCAAGGCTGACTTTATATGCGGACTCAACGGAGTCGAAAACTTATCAGGCACAAAATCTCGATCGGAAACCTCTTAATAACGTCATTTTTCAATATCAAATTCTATAAGAAATAACCGTTATAAATATATAAAAACTAAGTCGAGAATGGCTAAAAACAGGGAAAAATTTAACAATTTTCATCACATTTACACAGAATTAAAGTCAATCAAAACCTTAATTGCGTTTCTTAGCGTTAAATTATTAACGCTCTAAAATTTTACTTCACATTTATGCTGAACTTAAGAACATGACTCACCTTTCCGTTATTCGCATCTTACTGATTTTTTGCTCTGGCACTGACATTCTGCCGCCGACTGCACTCTTTTTTACTTGGGTGGTCTGATTCATTGCAGTTGTACCGACCTCTTTGTCCATTTCCGCCACCGAGGACAGTGAAGGCGAAGGTGTGGGCAATTTGGATTTCCGCCTGGGAATCTGGCTTATATGCGGTTTTGCGGCCGTGTTGACCCCGACTGACTGAAAATTCGATGACTGAATTATTAGCATTACTCATCCTTCCAGAATATTCCAGAACAGAATGACAGTTTAGCGACTAAACCAGTCCTAAAGCATTCTAGGAGGATAAGTAATGGCTTAAGCGAAAACCCAGAGTCTTAGCATTCATTTGAGCCATTACTCGTCCTTCTAGAATGTTCCAGAAGTAGTGATAAGTAGCAGTCAATATTTATGAGAAAACTATACTATAGTTTTTCATACATATTGACATCATTGTTCATTGATTCATTTAGAAGTCTTACCTGCAGAAAGCTATCGTTTGTGGCGGAAGAGGCTCTATCGTCCTCGTCTTCAAGGCAATATCGCAACAAACAAGTGGGCAAGGAAGCGATAACCTTTGTGGATTCGGCTTTCTTTTCTTCGCTCGCCGCGCTACAAACCGAGAGTGTCGTGGTAATATCGTCGATTAGAGCAATGTCGGATGTGCTGATTAGCATTGGCTGGTCACTGAAATTAAACAATAGTAAGTGGCGTAAAAGGTCATGGATTTCTACAGAAATTTTTAAGAGCTTTAGACATTTCGTTCTGGTGTTTTTTCTGTTCTTTTTCAAAATTTCTCATGTTCGGGACAGCCGCAATTGCAAATGATCTGGTGAAATTTTTAATGAAGTTCAACCTGTTTTGTCATGTTTTGTCAATTTTGATTATGTTCGTCGTAAATCTGACATGACTCGTTATATGTCAACTTTTTGTCTAGCTACAATACTTTTAAAATTTCCGATTTCATTCCAAAAAATACCCTTTTTCAACCAACATAGCGAAAACTGCCCAAAAATGAAAAAATAAGTCGAATTTCATGACGAATTTTATCAGATCAGTCGGTGTTGTGATTTAAATTGCCGCGCAAAATTATTAATTTTAAATTCCTGTGTTTGGCCGAAAATATCTGGCCAAGATTTAGATTTACAATAGTACCAAAAAAGCACTCACATAATTTCATCATCTATGAGACCACTCCGATGTGAGTCCAATCGATCTTGAGTCTTTAAAGTTGCGCTGGCCGCATTCACACCGTCAAGACTCAACCTGGGCAAAGGCTCAGCTTCAATACCGTCCAACACCAGCACCGGCTGTCTTTGTCGATGTTGCGGCGGTGGTGGCGGCGGGCTCGCTAATAGTTCAGCCAAACGGGACGGCGCTGTGGGCTTGACTAAAAATCTCGAATTATTTCATTGCTCTAAGGTTTTTTCGTTCTCGAAACTTTTGCCCAAAATTTGTTGACAAAAATTTGCGGTCCAAATTTTCGTTCTCTGGATCTTACTGGCCAAAACTTTTTGTTTTCACCCAAGTCGTCCAAATCTCGCCAATCTCCCCCCTGAGGGTTTTCCAGATTCGTGCGAGAATGAAAATATAAAAAGCGATAATATCTCTTGGAATGATGTACATTCTAGTCCCCGAATAACGCCGCTGTTCTCCGGTCACTTGGGCATTATTCGGAGGTATGACTGTACCAGTAGAGAACCGAAAATCGCGGACTGAGGTTTTTAAATTTTGCCGCTCGTTGGCGATTCGTTTCTCTTATTTTTTAGCAAACGGAAGTGAGATAAAGCGAGATTATTGGCTTTATTTCAGCTTTATTTTGATTATGTAACATATTTAGATGTCTCAATATCGTCTTTAACACCTTAAAAAGCATCGAGAATGCTTTATCCAGGGTTTTCATAGACTCGGCTCCAAAAATAAGAACATTTGCCCCAAAATATAAATATCCTCAAGATAATTGACTTGACGATGATTTGAATAAATTTTACTTTGATTTTTATGCCGTTTACCAGTATTGGCTTTATTTCAGCTTTATTTTGATTATGTAACATATTTAGGGCCCGTATGTCTCAATATCGTCTTTAACACCTTAAAAACATCGAGAATGCTTTATCACACTTCCGTTTGCTAAAAAATATAAGAGAAACGAATCGCCAACGAGCGGCAAAATTCAAAATTTAAAAATGTCAGTCCGCGATTTTCGGTTCTCTCCTGGTATTAATGGCGGAGATATGTCTGTCAATACTCGGCCACTACTCATTCTTCTAGAATGTTCCAGAAAAATGTTAGTTCAAAAATGACCATCGGATGTAAATTTGACTAGGAGATGAAATGATGACTGGCTAGTGGAGTGGAATTTTCTAGAAGAGCTCGAAGCATTCGCCAATACATTTTTCCAAAAGTACACCGAAAATTTGATCATATCCCAGAATTAACGTTCACACAAGGACACGGGAAAATAAACGAATGCTAAGCCTTTTTGGGCCTTCAGGGCATAAATGAGAGAAGAAAGGAAATGAGACAAGGAAAATGCCGAGCGAGAATGCTCCAAGGAAGATGTAAGGAAAGTAATTTTCCTTCACAATTCATCACTCCCAGGATGAGTTTTCTGGCCATCTGCCCGAAATGCCTGAGGCCTTCACTGCTCGTCATCCAATTTAATTGTGCAAGGGCACATCTTCACCCAACTCATCTTTGCACATGTTTGCTAGAGCATTCAACTTGTGTGTGTGCCGAGTTTATAAAAGCAATTCGAGAGCAGAATTTGGTTCAAATTTGGCTCTGTGGTTGGCACTAATTCATTAGTCTCGGGTTTTGGGCCAAAAGAAACAAATTTCGCCGATTAAGTTTTGTCGGATTTGGAACGAAAATTATAGAGATGAAAAACCTGTTAGCCAAACAAAGTAAACTATTTGCTACACAGCACAAAAACCTGAGGAAAAGCGATAGTTCTATCAAAAGTGCAAAGTGCACTTTGCGGGGAGAAAAGAGGGCGGAGTAGGAGAACAAAAGAAAAATGATCACACGAAAAGGTATGTGCGAAACAGCTGACAAGAATTATCAATACCTGAGAAAAATCTGATTTGAAATTTGCGCCCAAATGAGCATAGAGGGCCGAGATTTTGCGTTTTTTTTGGAGTCTAAGGGGTCGATTTACTTAGCAATTTTTTTATAACTCCGGAAAAGTGAGAAATTTCTTGAGTACCTGGATTTTTTTAGAAAATTTTCATAAAAATAATAGTTAAGCAAAACTTTAAAAAATAAAGTCTACAAATTTCAAAACGTCTGCTGAGAATAAAGCCGGGCCGAGCAAAATCGTACGCACACATTTCAAACACACCACTAAAAACGACCTTGATAGCTGGCAGGAAGGCAGAGGCTATGTTTATTCATGGCGAGGAATACGCGAAGAAGGAAAAGGAAATGAAGATGAGCTGGCAGTTGAGGGGTGAATGGGAGGCGGAGACGGCTGCGTCCAAAGTAACGGTCATAAAATCCGAGTCGAAAAATTGACTATATCAATAAAATCAGGAATTCGATTAAGAGTTTGCTTAATAATTTGAATCGGCGTATGAAACATTAGGAAGAATTTTGCTGAGAAAATATTACTTTATTGCGTAAAAGTTGACTAAAATATCCAATTTTGTGTAAACCGTGAGAATTTACGAGTTTGAGATTACAAATCCTGAGTATGCAAAATATTGGAATCAGATTAGAGCTATATGTAGTGTACATATCTATTGTGTACCTGGATAATTGTGTACCTGTTCAAAGGTTGTGCTTAGATGTGGAGGCTAAACGATAATTTTTTTCACGGCGGTTTTCGACAGTATTGATTCCGAATTTGAGCTTAGTTGTCGCATTATTTTGGCATTATACCCAACCACAAAAATGATGTCAAGTTCAGAATCAGTGAGGTCGAAAAACCAGTATTAAAAATGTCGGCCGTCTGTCACATATAAATGCAATTTTGGACCCAAGTATAAAATTGTCCGGTCCACAGTAAACAGGTACTCAAAATTAGAAAGCTCCAGACTACACCCAAGAAGTTTTACCAGGTAGAAGATGTCTACCTAAGGTTTGGAAAATTGTATAAATTGGGCAAACATTGAATGGCGAACATATTTTCTTAGGGTTAATCCATAGAAACAAGAGACCCCTTGGGCTCAGGAGTGGTATCTTTTTCTGGCCTTGGGAGTAACTATGGTTAAAAAGGTAAATTTACCTGGAGATTCCACACTCTTTGACTCGACACCCGACGTTGTGAGTGAAGCAAAGTATCGCCTCCTCTGCTGCCCGGGGGAAGAATTGAGTTGTCTGAGAAAGTCCACAGGGGGCAACTCCACGGCTGGCGAATTCTCGGCCACTTTGCTCGACTCAAATTCCGCCAGCGGCGCTTTGCGACTCTTTTTTGCGTGTATCGATTTTACGGACCTGAAAATGTTTACTTAAAACTGTGATTTTCGAAATTAAAATCTAGAAAATTCTAACCTCAAATCGAACTTTTTGGCGGCAACTTCAAAGGAGTTCTCCAATTTTTTGATCAGCTTCATATCATCCGGAGAGGTCCCAAGACTCAAGGTCGATGTTGTGGCCAGAGACTTCTTCTCGGTCGACTTTTTGGCTTTTCTTTCGAGATAACTTTTTTCAGAAGGTATTGAGGCGCTCTTTTGGAAGTTGCCGCGTCGATTCGGACGACTGTCTGTGATTATTACCTTGCGTTGGGTTGATTCACCTAAAAAATTGTACTGATAAAAACGGTAAGTTTGAAAGTTTGATACTAAGAAAAATACATTTTTTGGATCTTTACAGATTCGTATAACAGCAAACTTACATAAAATTTTATATTCCAATAAAAAGGACATTTTTAAGATGCTTCCGGTCGAGATTAATGGTTTTCAATCGCGCTGATTACGAATTTGAGATCAGGCTTGCCTATGGAGATACCGTTGTACAACTTTCTGGCATTCTGCCCATTTTCGGAAATTTAGAGGGCAGAATGCCAAAGAAGTGGTTCTATTCCAAAACTAAGCTCAAATACCGAATCAGCGTGGTCGAAAACCGATAAGGGTGCAAAATTTTGGCCGGAGACCCCTTAAAACAGTCATTTTTCGCGGAATATCAAATTTTTTATGAATTTCCAGTTATACGAATACTAGGCTTTTTTCCAGCGCCTTCGGCGCTGGAAAAAAAACCTAGGAGGGTGCACAGCGGGAGTGTGCATCAGTGCGCTTCGCGCACCGCCATCAGTATGCCCTCGGCTATTGTTCGGGAGTAAGAGTTGTTCGGGAATAGAGCAGCATGAGACTATTTCGGGCCTGCGGCCCTCAACAGCTGTTGTTCGGGAGTAAGGGTTGTTCGGGAGTAGAGCAGCATGAGACTATTTCGGGCCTGCGGCCCGAAATGTGCCTACTTGAACCGGTCGGCGAATATAAAACTCAAACCTAGGTCAAGTTTTGCGCTGAACGGTCAGCCTATATTCCCGAGGTGTGCCATTTCTACCACTGTGTGGGGAAACGCTAGTAAACGGGAGAAAAAGAACTCTCTCGTGACTCAAGTGAAAGTCAGAAAAAATTTACGAAAACCATTTCGTGCATGCAATTTCTCAAGTAATAAGTATGATGTGGGGGTGGAGAAATTAGTTTTGAGCGCAAAAAAATTTTTTCAAAAATTTTTTTTGTACCCCGGGGGTACCCCAGACAGTTTTTTTGACCCCGGATTCGGATTCAGCACCATCGAAAACCCCCGGGTGCAAAAAATCAGCATCGCAGCAGCTGTGGTTCAAAAATGTCAAATTTTGGCCAAAAAGCCACTTTTTGGGCCAAAATTTGAAATTTTCGGCTGGTGCGTAAAAAAACTTTTTCGGATTCGTTCCTAGCTTTCGCAGACCTACAAAATGAGCTATTACACACCTCCGTAGCTCATCGGCAAAGTGGTTTCCCAAAAAAGTGCCAAAAAGGCCCTTTTTTGGCACATTTTTGGCCAAAATTTGAAATTTTTGGGTGGTGCGTAAAACATTATTTTCGGATTCGTTCCTAGCTTTCGCAGACCTACAAAATGCGCTATCACACACCCCTGTAGCTCACGGGCAAAGTGGTTTCCCAAAAAAGTGCCAAAAAGCCACTTTTTGGCCCAAAATTTGAAAAATTTGTGAAATGCGCAACATTTTTTTTCGGAATCCGGTTTCCCACATCATGACAAACATTTTGAGCTATCACAAACCCCTGTAGCTCACGCGCAGGTGGGCTAACTGAGACGGGATACACGGACAGACAGTGATATCAGTGTAATACTTAGTAGGGGATAGAGCCAATTAAAATTATTTAACTTCAGATATAGCAAATTATTAGACTCAAATTATTTTTCTGGACGTCCCTCCATAAATTTTAAACTACCGCCAAAAATTTTGCTCGAACAATGTTAAAACATTCCGGTTTTATGACGACAATACATATTTTTAACAAAACTCCGACCAAAAGGAGCGATAAGGACGCAACAATTGAAAAGTGGAAGAAGGCTCTGGCGGTTCTCCTGCTCACCTTTATCAATTTTCGGTTACGTGTAAAGTATTATGAAAGGAATTTGCTGACTGAACGGAAGTACAAAATATGACCTTTTGTAAAAGTTTGGCAAGAGATGTGAATTTATTTGCCAAAAATGATTATTGTCGCAAATTTAGACTCAATACTGTGAAATATTGGAAAGAAAAAAGCAACATCTGGAAATTTTCAAAGAAAAATTAGTAATAAAAAACAGAAGAAGACAAAATATAGATGATGCTGAGAATTTTAAAGCTAAACTGCCACGATATCAAACATTTTTGATTCTGGAAGAATTTCTGGGACGAAAACTGAAAACCCAAATGTCTGGAATTCAAGGCTGGAAATTCTGGGCTATTTTTAAAAAATTCACTTACCATATCATGCGGATATTTTCCTACAAAAACAGTTTCCAGCAAAAACGAAACTTTGCAGCAAAAAAACCTTGACACGATGAATTTTTTGAGGAAGGAGTGGCCAAGGATCATTGACAATGTATCAGCACCGACAAGACCCTAATCGGGTTTAAGGCTAATTTAAGACTTTCCTAAGACTACTTTAACCCAGGTAAGCCAAAATGGCACGCAGCAATCCGATAAGTACAAAGGTTCACACAATCGTTGTTCGCTTTATGCACAAAGTAAACAATAGCCTGTGCGCGACCATCAGTTCACACCACCTTCCTGCTAGCTGCTAATCTCGAAGTATATACCAAAAAGCACAGGTGAGGGAATGCCCTATGCACTATTTGGCCCCTACGCATCCTCGGTCACTTCTTCACTCAATATTTCTCTGTTTACAGGTCGCGTGTCGCCCCCGAATCGGGATTCTCGGCTCCCGCACCCCAAAACACTCCTATTATTAGAGAGGTGTATTTTATTGTACACAGTGGGTTTAGTGGTGTTAATCCTGTACATATGTTTGGAAACGTGCAAAAGGAAGAGAAAAAAAGTTGTTGTGTTGTCATTGAGGGTAAGTTTTTGGGTATGTTTGACATAAGCCGTGAGATATGATCGTAAAAGCGAGGAAAGGTGATGTAAAATGGAATATTTTCTGAAATAGAATGCCGGAAACAGTTTTATAGGATCAAATTTTTGGCAGTGCAAAATATATAATTTCCAGGAAAACACGTTTTTAGCAGATTAATAGCTTGAGTCTCGCAAACCGCAATACTTGTTAAAAAACCGATTTTGGAGTACTTTTCACTAAGTGGGCTATAAATTTGATGACAGTGTCTCTATGTCAATTTTTTGTGTTCATCAAGATGGATTGTTCAGATTTTTCCTGAAAAATTTTTTGTCTTAAAATTTTTAAGTTAAAAATTCATTAAAAAATTAATATAAAACTTGACGCACAGTGCAATACTCGATGGAAAAAGACCTTCACGAGTGCCAAAAAGGTCAAAGGTTGGTGTACAGACTCAAAATTTTTGGATCGAAAGTTGTGTTTCAGGAAAAATATGAAAAATCCATCAAAAACTAGAGAAAAGTTGAGATAGAGATATTTATATCATATTTATAACAAACATAGTCAAAACTAATCCAAATTACAAACGGCGTTTGATCACTTATTTCATCAGATATTGAAAAATGTAAAAAACAACATTGAAACATCTTTGACTTCGGTACTACCGAATTTTTTGGAAAAAGAAGTAAATTTTACTGAAGAATTAGAAAACAACAAATTTTCGGTGCAAATGAAAATGTAAAATAAGGAATAGGAACCCCTCCAGCCATTGTCATTCATTGCTGACGATGCCATTCATTAGAATAAAAGCATTTGTGGGAATTCCAATATGTCTCTAAAGGCTATTGATTTCATTTTTCTCTTTGTCGTTTCGGGAAGAGACATCGCTAAAATGCATAACTTTTCCCCATTAGGTTTCTCTTGAACGCATAAAAATTCGGTCCCATTCGATTGAAATGTTGACAGATAAAATATGGAAGAATAGAGAATGCGCGCACAGAAAAGTTGTGACATGAACGCAACTTGGTCACATTTTGGCCATATTTTTTAGTGCAAACTTATTTGAAAATTTCACGAAGTTGGCAAAATTTATGCCAGGGCGATAAATTCAGGATCTAACCACAAAACATTCGAGAATTATGATCATATAAAGTTCAAACTAAAAATGGCCTTAAGTCTAGAATTTTTTCGTCTCCGGACCTAGTTTCTGGCTAAAATTTTGCTATGATCCTAAATATTATTATTCTAATTCTTAAAAAAGGCCAAAGAAAGCAAACTTTCAATGTTAATCTACACATAAAAATAATGCGAAATTACAGTTCATTCTCTCAGCCATAGAATACTGAACACTTAAATGAGTCGAGGAGCAATAAATTAGCCAAGACCTAGTTCTAGTAGCCGAAAATTGGGTCACTCCGTCTAACTATGTTGAAAACGAAAAAACACAAAAAAGTCAAAGAGCAAATCTTCCAAATGACCCTCCAGGATTTCGTTCGAATTTTTGAGAATTCTATCAAAAAATGCTCCAAAATACATACTTGAAACAACTCTGTATTTAAAAATTTCACAGGTAAAGCCTTACCTTTATTTTTCGGTGACTTTTCCTGCTTTTCATCCACAGAAACTTGAGTTTTCGCCCTTCGTCTTAGTCTCGGAGATGCCTCTGCTAACCTGGCGGCAGCCATCCTGAGACTTCTGGTCGAAAATATGCCTCTGGAAGCAGGTGATTCCTTGCCCGACTCTTTCGCTCTCGACTTCATTTCATCGTCTGCGGCCGCAAAAGAGACACTCATAGCGCCTTTCAAGGATGCGGGTCTTCTTTGACTTTTTAGCGAAACAGGCATAGGTGGGAAGGATTGAGGCGTTTTTCTGAGCGTGCCTTAAACAGAAATTGGTCGATGACGAAAATTATTGCCATAGAATCAAACTGATGTTGCCTTTAAACTTCATTAACCCATTCTTGGATAACGGTAAATTTTTTGACAAAAACCCCTAACTTTGAGCCGCTAATTCCGAATTCGAAGGTATTTTCCTAATCCGCTAAAAATCCGGTTTTTTCAGTGAAATGAAATTTTTGCGGAACTTCAAATTTTAGCACGAAAAATCCCACCCGAAAATATCTCACCAGGTTTCGGGATTTCCCACAAATCACAACCGTACTTTCTCGCTTCCTGATCGATTTTCACTTCGCTATCAATCAGCTCCAAGTCATCTATTTTCTCGGTGGAAGCCATCATCTTCGAAGAGTGCACTGAAGGAGGCGTCTGTTGCAATATTGTAATTTTTGCTATCGTGTGTGTGGTCTTCGGAGTCGGCGGATCGGGTCTTGGCTCAAAAATGTCGCTGAGATCAACATGCTCGATTTCCTGATTCCTTGCAAGGATAGACGGAGTGGTGACTGGAGCCCTGAAGGGTTGCTGATTCACCGATGAAACTTCAGAGCAGGTACTGTCAATGTCCTGGAATTGCACTTGGCGCTGCGTGATTGTGGATATTGGCTCTAAAAAGACATTTTTAGGAAATGGTCATTTCGACGGTCATTTTTGGCATAACTTTTTCTGGAATATTCTAGAAGGATATCATAGTATGCTCATTTCGTTCGAACCATCACTCATTCTTCCAGAACGTTCCAGAATAATCTTCCCAAAAGACACCTAGAGTGAAATAACCGAAGTAAAATGATCTACACACCACATACCTTTTTCATTCTCAAGAGGTGAGTCCTCCTTTTTGTCATCTTCAACATCACTCTTGATTGGGGGTTCAGGTACAGGTTCTTCAGGGGGCGGCACAACCGGGAGTGGTGGAGGAATATCTTCAGGAGGAAGTCTCTTGGTACCAAAACTGCTGCCACCAACTCCGCCGCTGGGCGATATGGGAATGAGAGTTGTCACAGGCAATCTTCTTGGAACTCCTGAATCACCGCTGGTATACCAGCCGTAGGCGGTGGGAGCAGGGGTCTGAATTGACTTAAGGTTAGTCTATCACAAGTCGTAGTACTTTCTCTATATATATGTATCTTTTTTTAATACAGGATAGTATGGCTTTCTAGAAGCTTCTAGAGGACGCGATACTAGAAGGTTCTCCAGAATGACCATGGAACATTCTAGAAGAATTTAGAATGTCATAGAACTCTCTGGAAAGTCATACTATCCCACATGAAAATGGGTGCAAGATATGGGAAAGTACCAGATAACTTACTTACCGTTGTATGCATAACCTGCTTATCCTCCCTGATCCGCTTCTTCCTTTCGGCTGCTGCTCCACCCTCTTCCATGCTACTTGATTTCAACATTGTGCCCAATTTTGTAGACTTTTTTACCCCCAACTTTGGGATCCGTGACGAGCCAGCGGCGAGTTCTCCTTGGCTTGGATCCCGCTTCATTGTGGTCAAGCTGGTGCTGGTGCGCACTTCGGATCCTGGCTTATTCTTCCCGAATTTGTTTCCAAATTTTGCAAGGCGGTGTCTGACTGAATGCGCCATTGAAAGCAGAGGCGATTTTGTGGGATCATCCGGAGTTCTTGGGGAGCTAAACAATAATAATGTCTTTCAACTGCGCATAAAATTCAATCATATGAAACTGCGTGCCAGCTCGGAAAAGGCGCGGAATTTGAAATTTATTTTATGGAATCTGGCGCATTGCGCAAGTTGGCTGGGGTTCCAAATTTGCTAATAAAGTCATGTCAGGCAACTTTGCTCTTGTAGCTCTCATCCAACTCGCGCACCTGCGCGATATTCAGACATATTGTGTTGAGCCCAATGCTGCTTATCTTTATAGATCGGATGGAGAGGCAGTGCTTGTGCTTTGTGCTTGTGCACAAGCACAAGGCATGGTTGCACTCTCTATAATAACGCACTTTCAAATTACCGCCACCATATTTTTTTGGCGCGTTTATCTATTCTTCATTTAATTTCTATGTGGTTTAAAAGAGTTGGTAATAATTATGTGTTAAATTTTTTGATATTTCAAAAACTGAATTTGAAAGTGAAATTTTCAAATAGGTTTTACAAATTAACCGCTTCTAAAACATTTTCCTAAATCAGGCTGTAATTCTCAGATCTGACTTTTTCTGGAACAACATTTCCTTTTTTTGGTCATAACTTGGATCAAACTAGACCTAAGCTTTGAGCTCAAATTGAATCTTAGACTAAGGGCTTCAGCTCAAGAGCAAATCTAAGTTTAAGCATAAGTTTTGGCGTAAGCCTAATTAGTATTGGTTGTTCGCCTAAAGCATAGGAGCCTAGTAAGCGATTACTCAAAACTTAAACTTAAGTGTGGGTATGCCCAAAACGGAAAGAGAATTTAGAAAACTTTTAACGCTCTTTCGCATACATTTCTCCCTAACTTAGTTTTACTACTTACCTTTTCAGTCTCGGCTGAGGTAGCCTGGAAGAAGCCTCGGGAATAGTCGGCTGTTTTTCTATTGTTTTTGAGGTGCTCGGCCTGCCTGTCAAGCTTTGGGCCATTCTATTCTCGATCACAACTGATTTGTCTGTCGTTTCATCTAAAAGTGCAAATTGTTTTACTTCGAGGCATACCTCACAGGTATATTACCTATCTGGATATTACCTGTATTAGTATTGCTTTGATCACCGAGATTATTGTTTTTTATATTGCTTTGCCTCCTGGTAGTATTGGCGGCGGACAAAGACGTCGACTGCGCAGACATGATCGACTCATTGGACTTGGACTCGGGAATCGGAGGAATCGCCTAAGGAAACGGGATTAGAAAATTCTGGATCTTTCAAATCCTAGATAAAATTTAAACAAGATTCGATGCTGCCAGAAAAAAAAGTTTGGTTAACGGTAAATTTGAGATCCTCAAGATATCTAATCTGGTCAAGTATAAATTTACCATTTGACGCCTGCTTGAAATAATACTAAATTGTTGCCAAAAATATGGTCTCGAAATGAAAAGTCATTCATGCAACTAATGTTGCATTTTTGGGTCATTCATTTTGTGGGTATTTCAGATTTGACGAGAGCGGATCTCGCCATCCCAAAGCAATTTCCGGGGCCTAAGATACTCCTTAGACGAGGACTTCGAGTCTATGTCCGAGACAGTGAAAATGAGCATAGAAATTAAAATGTAACGTTCCCTTCTATTCTTTTCTAGATATAAGCTTTTTAAGTTTTAAGCCCTTAAAAATTTTTCTAAAAATCTCGAACCCGATTCAGCGGTGGCCTGGGCCTTCTCGGAATGAAATTGTATGGCAAGGTATCAGAAGTATCGTTGTTTCCATTCACAGTATCCAAAGCCGACACTGGAGCGTTAGGGTAGTTCAGCACAATGTTGTTATTGTCAATGTCGACAGCATCGTCTTCCTGATTGTACGCCTGAGAACCAGCTTGGGAGGACCAATCGCGACTCCCGAAACGGCTACTGCCTGCGGATCCAGATCGAGATTGGGTGGCCAATAGCACTGTGGAGCCCCGCGGGGTATTGCTGGAGCTCGGGAGCAGCATCAGGGTGGTGTGGGATCTGAAAATGACATCTTCTAGTATCTTCTAGAACTGCTTCTAGAATTATGAAACTAACCTTGGATATGGGTATGAGAATGCCGATCCACCTGAACTGACCAAAGGTACGATCGAAGGTGGAGCAGCAACACCACAGCAGTTAATAGATGATGCCGAAGTTGAGGCAGCTCGCCGAAGTCCACGGAAAGGGCTGAAATTAATTGAGTTTTTAGGTTCGAGAATGTGACAGTAACAATTTCATCAGATGAAAAAAAATCAATTAATGTTTAGTGTGACATCCAGTGATGCCAATATCTATTAAAAAAACTATAGTATAGTTTGGTAGCTTATAGCAGTGGCGCACCCAGGGGGCAAGGAGGCATGTGCTCCCTCCAAAATGGAAAATTTTGAAAAATTAGTGTAAATCAGTGCAAATTTGGGCAAAAAATTTGTCCGGACCCCCCAAAAAAAAACCAAAAATCGGGGGTCCCAAAAATCCGGTCCACCCCTCGCCCCTAAATGGCGATTTCCTTGAAAACGTGGCCCCCAAAAAAATCCTGGTTGCGCCCCTGACTTATAGCATAGTTATTCATAAATATTGACAGCTTCTGATCATTGCTTTTGAAACATTCTAGAAGGAAAAATAATGACCCAATGGAAGACCCATGGTTTCTGCATTAATTTCTCTTCCTTCCAGAATGTTCCAGAAGCAGTCAATATCTATAACAAACTATATTATAGTTTTATGCATAGGTATTGACATCACTGTCCCGCGCTCATAAAAAGAACGCCCCAACACCTCTTCCTTCATTCCCGAATTGTTTTTCATGTAAAAAATAATATAGTCAGTGTGAGAACATCTCTCAAGAAAATTAACTTGTACCAAAAGCGGAAATATCTAATACACCCTGCGGGCGTATCTCGCATTCATAATAGAACCGAATAGAAAAAAGTGTCAACTGAGCGGCGCATAAAGTGGCATTGGTGCCCGTAAAAGCCCCTTGGCCTTTTGGCCGCCTCTTTGGTCTTGACTCTTTAAATGCCACCCTCCAGCAGCACTCCTTGGATTTTGCTCGGCTATGACAAATGAGAGTAGGGAGTCTCGGAGCTGGCAGCGAAAAACAAAAGGAAGTGACCGAATGGCAGCGCAAGGCTTTGGCGGAAAACGGGTCTAGCGTGGGTTATGCTATTTTACATAAAGAAACTCTTTTTATTCCATTGCTTCAGGGCCCGAGGATTTGATCGATAAATGAAGGAGCAGAGTGAATAGAGAGAGAGAAAGAATGAGAGATAGGGGATGTATAGATTAAGAAAAAGTTAATGTTTAAAATTTCAAAAGACTAAAGTAATTCGTCTAAAGGCTCAAATTCCGCGACCTTTAGAATTATTAAAATTTTGAGCCGTTTTTCACAATTTTTACAGCAAAACTACAATTTTTAGTGAAAACTTCTCTCTATAATGTCCGCCCCTTTAGCAAAAGTCAATTTGACAAGTCTTAAAGTAACCATTAAAGGAATACAAACTTCTATGCATACTCCAGTCCACACAAGTCACCTCCCCAGAGACCTATTCACTCAATTTCTCATGCTTTGGTGACTGACTAAAAATACCGAATCGAACCGAAATAAACGGGAGTAATGGGGGACTACAAACTTCGGGACTAAAGTTTATAGTCCCCTAGCTCCCCTAGAATCCCCAAGCTGGTACCTGAGCTAATACCTACCTCTGCATGATGCTAAGGAGGTTTATACCTGTGTAACAAAAAAGATTAACCAAAAGCTCATCAGAAACGGTGATAATTTGAGGTACAAAAGCAAAAAATCGCGATTTTTGCTGGGAAAATCAAAAGTCGCAAAAGTAACCAAGAATCGCCTCAGGCGATTGTATCGCTGAATAGAAAGTTGTTCAGCACGCCTAATGCTATTCGAAAATGTGTTTTCCAAAGAAAAGAATCCACATTAGACGAGTACCAATTACTTCCCTGATTTTCAAAAGTGGGTTTTTAAAAATCGACCTTAAAATAAACCGTTATTTGCAACTGCCTAGAAAAGTAACGCTATAAAATTTTATAAGGAAACCCGAACAAAAATTTTGAAAGCTTTAACAAATACCGTTTCGAGAGGATTCCGTCCAGGAACATTCATCTGTGTAATAAATCACTTAGATTCCGAAATCCGGGAATAATAAAGTAGCGGTAAAATAAAAGTGCAACCTGGAGAATAGTCATGTCACTCAAATATTAAAGTACAATACTGAATCCTTGCTCGATAAAAGTGCAAGAATTGGGTCAACGAAACCAAACGAGGCCTATTTCGGAACATTATCAAAAATTTAATCCAAAAATGCGCGGACAGTTGTTTGTGGCTATCGATCGGCGAAAAATAGCCCAATAGGCGGCGCACTACAAGGGAGGTATGGGATTGAAACGAAAGCGAAGCTGAGCACACTATTAGGGAAGGCCAGACTGGGCGGCTTTATTTCCCCGCGAAATAATCAATGTTGGAATCTTATTAAAATTTGCATCGACAATGTTTTGGTCTAGCAAATTTTAACAATTCTATTCCAGACGTGCTAGAGAAAAAGCAAAATGGAAGAATATAAGAGAAGGAATTTTTCTATAGATTAATTGAGTAAACGTTTATGGATTCATGTGTGTATTTTTAGAATACCCTCAGGAAATATTAAGGTGTTGAATTTTGAAGTTTTTTGGTATTTGGTGATTACTTTTTAATGTTTTAATTAACTGTTAAATTTCCATAATATTTTGGCACGGTCTAAATTCTTTTTTGGTATAAATTAACAATTTATTCATTAAAGTTTTTTGTCCTAGAGAATTTCCTCAAATTTCAAAGTGATTTATATGAACGAGTCTGAAATAAGAGGAGGCTATCTTTTGGCCAAGCTGTTCAAATTTTAACAGCTTGGCCTAAAGATAGCCTCCTCTTATTTCAGACTCGTTCATAATGTAATTTCGGAAATTCAATTTTCTGTCCATTTTCTAAGTACACCTTTACACCTAAAATGGCATTTTTGTAAAAATGTGCATTTTGCTTGTAAAAAGCACCTTTCAATGAAAACTTTTGGCGAGAATTTCAAATTTTTGGGTTAATTTTTTCATTAAGTGCAAAAATATTTCGGGCTAAATCTAGAATATCCTCCAGCTAAATTTCTAAAACTGAAACAGGTAGTTTTACCGAAGGAATTTGACCGAGCCAGGAGTCTGGAATTTCCATTGCAAAAGTGTCGACTTTGGAAGAATGGCTTCCACGAGAAACAGAGCCGGATAAGAACAATATGCAACCCGCTACTTGTTACCAAGGGGACCAGCGCGCACCGGTATAGAAGATGGCCCTAAGCTAGGCAAAGCTAGCGGGCAAATCCGTGAATTTCACGGATTTATATGGCAAAGACTCCGAGCGCGTTATAGAAACAAGGATTATAATGAAAATTGAAATTGATAGGAAATCGAAAAAAATTTCTATGAAAATCTGGTGAAAAAAATACAAATTTTTTAAAATATCTTTTCATTCTCGAAACGATTTTAGTAACATGTCACCGAATGGCGTTTATCGACGAAAATTTGCTGAGGATGTTATAAAACTGCGGTATAATTTCGAAAAGTAACTGAAGTGGAGTTCTGTGGAATGCTACTTATGGTAACTTATAAAATACTTTAATGGAATGTTTTGAGATTCTCGAAACTTAAGGTATTGAGATATTATGGAGTCGAGATTGAGGCAAAAACCAAACAAGATCCCATATTCAAGTGTAGGTCAGTCCACCCCAAGTAACTTCACACTTGACTGTCATTTTTCACATAACTTTTTTCTGGAATATTCTAGAAGAATGAACATCTCGATAAAAAAACCGCTAATCTCGAATATTTGTCAAATTAACCGGGGTGGCACGATCGGTTCCTGTAATTTTTACACATACCTGGTCATAAGGTGTTTCGGTGACAATGCAGACGCAACTCTAAGATGGAACTGCCGATTCTGAGAGTATTTAGAGCCGTTGTCTTCGCTGTTTTGCCTGCGCATGGCCGCTACCGGGCTCCTCGCTATCGATGGCGTTGGGAAAGACGAAAGCGATTTCAGCAAATGATCGAATAGCGCATTTTTTTGCTGTCTGATGAGTAGCTCATCTGTCAATACTGTTTCTTGTGGGTCTGGAAACATTTGTTGGTTATGAATAGGAAGAATACGAGTCTGGCGTTAGTTTTTACTTGGTCCTGCCAGGAAATTGAGGATTTGAGCATTTTACGGTTAAAAACGTTATTTTGGCTAAAAATTTGAAAAAGCAACGATTATTTGTGGACAGAAATATCGAGCGTTCATTCGAACTCGCTTAAAAGGTGCAATAACGATGTTGTTCGAGATTGGCAGGTGAGATTTAGATACACTTCTAATAAAACTCGTCCAAAAATTTAATTTACTGAAAAGTTGCCTTCAAATGTCGAATATATCGCACCTGGCTGAGGAGTAGCAGCTACTTCAATCACATTCTTACCAGCTGCTTCAATGTTTGTTGATTCAACTTTTGGTTTCGAAATTCCAAGACTCTCCTGTTTATTACCGTTATGGTCCTCTGCATGTAATATTTCTCGCTCAACGTTTGGTTCTGTTTTATCTCTGTTGCCATTTTCTGTGGTATCGATGCTATTAGGGATACTGCCTGCGGGCTTAACAACTGTTTCTTGTTGTTCGCTGCCGGCTTCAAATTGCTGTCTGACCGAATCAACTTCCGGTTCTTTCGAGACTGACGGCGAGAGCTCCTGGCTAATTGCTGATGCCGCAGCCGCCACTTTGTTGTGCCGTGGTTGGAGTGGTGGCGAAGCCGAGAATGGACTTTTATTCCCGAAAAATTGTCTATAAACAATCAGATTATCAATATTTATACCGAAATTAAATTAATGGAATTCGGTATTTTTGCTAAAAAAATGTTGTTGCCGAGCAAAAATTTTTTTGGTAGCAAAGAGGAACATTCTGGGAGCAGAGAAATTTCTAAAGAACTTCAAGTACCTTGATGGCTTTAGAATAAAAATGGTGGTATAGGAGCGACGCCTGCGCGCAAGCCAATCTTCTTGATCCGACTGAAGTTCACTCCACCACTGGTGACTTTGGCGTTTGCTCGCCTTCACAGCCGAGGAAAGGGTGGACACGTTCCAGAAATCTTTGTGTTTCTGACGTATACTCAAATTTTGACTGCTGGGTTTTGGCTGCTGTGATGACGAGGAGTGGTGAGTGCCCATTCGGCGACCATGAATAGAGAAACGCTGGAAAGAACAACGTTACAGTTACTTTTTGAAACAGCGAATCAGTGGCATCGATATCCATTAAAAAGCTATAGCAATTTCTTCATAGATATTGACTGCTTTTGATCAATGCTTCAGGAGCATTCTAGAAGGATGAATAACGGCTCTAATGATGAGAGACTCTGGACTTTCGATTGTGCCATTACTAGTTCTTCTACACTATTCCAGAAGCAGTTATCATAAGCAGTTAATATCTATGAAAAACTATACTATAGCAAACAACACTATACTTTTTTTCTCAGGGATTGACATTATTGTCTCGAATCAACGGTTTTGCTTCACGATATAAGAAAGGAACGAAAAAATAGTAATATTGCCAGAGGGAATGGTATTGCGAGAACGGGTTATTAGCCATAGCATATCATAATTATAGGCTTCCTCACGCAGCGGATATCTTAAGCAATAGTATAGCAATGAATTTATGGATATGTGTGCTCAAGCCCGTAACAAGGGGGTTGTAACTTCCGAAATTCGGAAGCTTAAAAATCATAGGGACCCCCTATGGTTTTCAAAATTTGCGGGGAAATTTTGAAAAAAGGACCCCTAAGGGTGTGTTTTTTTCAGTTCTTAACACGCTGAAATCTCAACCCTCCCGAAATTTCGTTCTGAGTACGGCTTGTGTGTGCTTCATCCTCAAAATCCGACCATCTTGATAGAGGGCCCAGCCTAACTTCGGTCTGGCAATTTGCGGATTCCCTGCCAAAATGGAAATTTTTATCCAAATTTTGACTCAAAATTTGGTTCATTCCTGCCAAATTGGACACAAAATTTTTGAGTCCGATTTGGCAGGAATCCAAAATACATCACAGGCTATACTATATAAATTTTTCGGACATGCAGAAGCCGGTCACTAAATTACCAGTCAAAAATATAGTAACAAAGATATAGTAAGGTCAAGTCAAGGTGCATCCTAAAATTTTTCTTGTTGTCCAGAAATTTCGAAGCATCCAAGACAATATGTTTCGAAACACACAAATGACCCACTTAGGCTTTGATTTTTCGCTAGCCGACAAAGAAATAAACCCAGCTATAGTCATACGCACTAATCAGGCCTTACAAACCAAAACATCCAGGAAAACGGATCCAGGAAAATGCATTCAGGATAAGCCATGTCCACATCAGGATCCCTTGCATGCTTGGCACAACCTCAGGAAGAAGGTCCAGCGAATTGGCACAATTTCTCAAATGAGTTGGTTTGCTGTCAAAAAATTATTATTAATGCCCTGACTGGGTCTTTGGTGTGTGTGCGCACTGAGAGAGTCTGTCATCGAAGGCGAGTCTGTCACCCAATGGACACTGCAAATTTCTCGCCCATTCACTTTCCATAGGACAAAGTGGCAATAGTAACGGGCCGCAGAGCGAGAGACAGTCAAGTGCCGTGCCAGAATTATTAGGCAGCAGGAAGCACAAACTAGCCGCTAAAAGAGCGAGCCAGCTCAGGACAACACTGTCGCTTATTTGCTCTTTGGGTTGGTTGGGTGGCGACACATTAGCACTTCTCTTGCAGTCTCAAGAAGTCCCCTTCGCAATAGCCGCAGGGGATATGACGGCAGGATGAAGGGACTTGGGTGGCAAAGTTATACATGGGTTGTGGCAGTGCAAGGATGTTGAGTAGGGCCCACGATGAGGACATGGCGAGTCACTGCGGGAGCCGGATATAGCACCCAGCTGAGAGAGAAGGGCAAAAGCGGAAAGGGTTGTGTAAAAGGAAAGAATGAAATATGAAAGATTTCGTTGGGAAAGAAAAAGTCGTGGATAGAGGCAATGAGGAAACCCAGCTGAGTTATGCATATGGACAGAGCCTAGGCAACAAGTTCATATGGATGTACGAGAAGTTTAAATTTCGTGATAAAATTTGCATATGGATAGAATGTTATACAAGTTGGAGGAAAAATTTATTTAGGAAGAGTAGATTAGATCAGAAAAGGATCCAGACCGCCCCTAGCCCGGCGCAATTATTATCTGGTCAGCGTTGGACTAAAATATTAGGCCCTGGCTAAAAATTGGGCTAGCCACTAGTTTTTGGTGCCGCAACCAAATTATGCTCGGAAAACTCGGAGTTTCTACACTGCAATTACCATTGCGAAGCGTATTTTAGTTTTTATATTCTTACGCTAAAAATCGGTGTGTTTTTCGGTAACAAATGAAATGACGCGAAGAGAAGATTCATATTGCGAAACAAAAAAAATCTTTTTGTGTCTAAGGGTGTGGCAATGCCTTTAGGAATGCCCCGAAGCTCGGCTTATGAGGTGAGAAAACAGCGAAGAGTAAATGAGAAAAGAGAAAGGCAAAATCTCGGCAACAGGAAAGCTGCAACAGTTATTTTTGGAAGAATGGAATTTTATGTGGCTTTGTCAAATCTCAAATGGCTCGCAGCTGGAAATGTTTCGCGTCTTGAGGTAAACAGGAAAGTTGAAAAAGGAGAAGTTGTTTTGAGTATACTTATTTAATTTTATCCTTATAATAAGTTAGTGACATAATTCCTGAGTGTGTCACGTGACACACTCAGGAATTATTGTCCGTAAGGTTTTGTCACGCTTTCACTGGAAGGCATGTTTAGGGGTGCTTATTTTTGAAATGTACCTTTTTTAGGGTAACTTTTAGTGGGGAATCTGAATTTGAGGTCAAAATTTAGCTAAATTTAGACTATTTTTAGACAAAATTTCCTGTATGTCAGGTTTTTTCGGGTCACGGTTTTTCTGGAGGGCATTCTTAGGGGTCCCTGTCCCCGTATGTCAGGTTTTTTCGTGTCACGGTTTTTCTGGAAGGCATTCTTAGGGGTCCCTGTCCCCGTATGTCAGGTTTTTTCGTGTCCCCCTTTTTCTGGAAGGCATTCTTATGGGTCCCTGTCCCCGTATGTCAGGTTTTTTCGTGTCCCCCTTTTTCTGGAAGGCATTCTTATGGGTCCCTGTTCCCGTATGTCAGGTTTTTTCGGGTCACGGTTTTTCTGGAGGGCATTCTTAGGGGTCCCCGTTCCCGTATGTCAGGTTTTTTCGGGTCACGGTTTTTCTGGAGGGCATTCTTAGGGGTCCCCGTTCCCGTATGTCAGGTTTTTTCGTGTCCCCCTTTTTCTGGAAGGCATTCTTAGGGGTCCCCGTTCCCGTATGTCAGGTTTTTTCGGGTCACGGTTTTTCTGGAGGGCATTCTTAGGGGTCCCCGTTCCCGTATGTCAGGTTTTTTCGGGTCACGGTTTTTCTGGAGGGCATTCTTAGGGGTCCCTGTCCCCGTATGTCAGGTTTTTTCGTGTCCCCCTTTTCTGCTTTCTCAGACTGAGCCAAAATCAGACTGAGCCAAACTTTAAACTGAGCCAAACTCAGACTGAGCCAAACTTAGACTGAGCCAAACTTTAAACTGAACCAAACTTAGACTGAGCCAAAATCAGACTGAGTCTGAGTTTGCGATCCACCGCAGGCGGCGAGCCAATCCTGTGGTCGGGCGCGGAATGCCCGACCTTCCCCCCTGGAATGTGAGTGAAGTTAGAACAGAAAAGGCATACTGATATAGAAAAGGCATACTGATATAGAAAGGGCATACTGATATAGAAAAGGCATACTGATATAGAAAGGGCATACTGATATAGACTCCCCGCGCGCTAGCGCGCGTTAGCGCGCTAGTTATAAAATAGTCTAATGTCATAAAATCAGATTCGAGATACCATATTCTCCATAATTATACTCCAGGGGGCTAGTTTTTCAACCGAGGAGCTAATAATAGGAGAGCTTATTTTAGGGGTAAAAATCCCTGCAAACTGTATTGAATTGGAGTGGGTAATTTTTCTAACGAGATCTAGAAGTGGTTAGTCATAGGGGAGCTAAATTTACAGCTAATTTTATCATGTACCAAAATATGCTCTTCGATTCTTTAGAAGTATTCATATTACTTAAACCTTTATACTTTAGTTCAACGCAAATTTATTTACACTGCAGGGCCGAATTTTAGTAATCCCAAAAATGAGCAACAGCAGGATGGCCTTCTTCATTTCGTTTTCCAATAATGCCATTTTAGGACACTCGGAGGTAGGCCGCAGAATAGGAATCGAGTTAGCGAGGCGGAAAAGAGATGCCCTTGCTTAAGAGACTCACATTATCAACAATGACATTTCCTCCAGTTTTAGGTCAATATATGCAAAACAATTGTTCACTATTAGTCGTTACATAGTGTGTGAAATTTAAATCTGGTCTGACGTAAGGTTGTCTATACTGTAATGCAAAATATATAAAAATATTTTTAAAATTGAAATACAAATGGCGTTGCATCGGAGTGCGGTCATTATCTCCACACGCTCGCCATAACTTTTTTCTGGAACATTCTCGAAGAATGAGTAATGGCTAAAAAGAGAGCTAAGTGCTGGGCTACCGATCGGTATATTGCATGCATTCCAGAATGGAAATCCCACAATAACTCACAAAATTATGTTCGGAGAACTCTCAGGTGACCAGGGATCTCTCGGGCTTGGTCCAATTGTTTAAAATTAAGTACTGGGTCTTTTTGCGTTTCCGCTACTTAATGTCAACCTTAACTTTTGATAACTCATTCTTAAATTTAAGATACAACTTGCTGTTACTCCACATTATATGGATATGTATGATGCATATGTTTTTAGTGCACCCCGTATTTTCGGTTTTATATTTGTCATACAGTGCAAGACCTTGAATACATTATGAATGAAATATTTCTGAAATAAAGCATGCTTCTATACTTGATCGACGCACAATTTATTTGCACAACTGCTGTTTGGAAGGTTTCATTTCGTCATTATGGTCGAGCTGAAATGGTATTGCTTACGCATGTGCTTTATTAATTCGTTGTAGACAATGAGTCTGACGTTATATAGATATGTATATTTTTCTCTATGAATCATATCTCATTTGTTGCGAAATTTCATTTTGCGAAAGCTCACTTTTTTATTGGTGAGTCTATTAAAAATTGGTTAATGTTTCACTCGCTGCAAAGTTATACATTAGGTAAGTTTACTTACATTTTCGCGAAACTTTTTTCAAGTAAGTTAAAATGAGAATGTATATCCCAACAGTTATATTTTTGCGAAAAAAATAACTCCGGTGCATGGAAAATTTGAGAGTAATGACCATTTCAAATTTTAAAAAATGACCGTAAGTTTCAAATTTTCTGGATTCCGGAGCTAATTTCCCAGCAAAATCACTTGGTCTAGGCTATCTTATAATCCTCTTGGCATCTGATCAAAAATGTTAATCATGCAAACATTTGCAGCAAAAAAATTTGGCATCTAGAAAACATCAATCCATGAAAACATATATGTGACATCATTTCCCTGATTCGTTAAAGTGCACTTATGTTATGTTATAGGTTATTCACTAAGGCGGCTTATTCCTTGTAATCAGCGCGTTTTCGAGCAGAATCCTAATTCCCACGACAACAACTTCCCCTATTCCTGCGTATAATCTCCTTACAACCCTTAGAGCCATACGCCGTTCTTTATCGCTTGTCACCGATTGATCTCAAATATAAATAAAGACAGCATCGGTTGATAGATGCAGGAAGAGGGGTAGGAACATGCCAGAAAAACGCCGAAATTTCCATCACTCACAAAGAACATAATTTGCGTTCCGGAGATTCCCCAATTATTGAATGAATTTATCCGAGTGAGCTGTTCTGAAATTTATGCGTGAGAAACATAGACTATTTTCCCAATGAAAAGTTTCATTGGATTTTGATAGGGCTTTAGGGGCGGTCACAATAGCGATTGGTCTGATGAAATTACTGATGAATTCGCCCTACTTCGGGTAGTTATCGTTGTGATTGTCATGTTTGCTTTTTTAACTTTTGTCATGATTCCAGTGGATTTTTAACTTAATACCTAAAACACAGTGAAAACAGCTCTAAAAATTGATATTGAATTAATTTGAGACATTATTCGCTGAATCAACCGCAAACGGCTTCTCTTAGCCATTTGCGGAAAATTTTTGGTGACGTGTGCTTGGAATAACAATTAGCTCTTAAGTGCCGAAAATTTTTTCGCAATAAATAATTCGTCAATTCTATTTACATTCTAACCGGATAATGGAGCGATAAATCACTATACTTTCTTATGATTGCTTATTTTCACTTTCCCTGTTAAAATGATATTCTAAAATCTCCGGGTAATTTTCGTTTTTTGTCCAAAAACAACACCGTTTTGATAACGATGACTATATGTCAACTTTTCAGCTGTGTCTTTTGATCCACGCAGTTTTGGATTTATTGATTTTTTACAGCTATTTTTGAAGAGGCTATCTGAATCCGGTCTGATTTGGAAAATAACCGATTTTTATCTGACCTTACCTTAAATTGTCTCTCTGTTAAAAATTGTTCCTCAAAATGTAGAGAATGGATAGCTTTCTCAAATCTACATAAACTTTCAACTTTAGTCTATAATTAATATTCGCCAAAGTACATTTGCACTGTAGTTTCTTCCATGTTTATCAGTTCCTCCGCATTGCTTGTTATTTATTTAGTGTTATCAAATCAAAATATTGCGGAATTGCAATATCGAATACGTGCCACCCTTTGCATTCCCACCACTTATATTGAATCAAGGTCCGCATTTGTGACATTTTTGTTGCTTTTAACTGAATAGTTCCTCTTTGATGGTTATTAGATTTGTGACGTATTTAACAATTTCGAGTATCGATTTTGCATATATTCTTAATTAAAAATTGGATTTTAGTTTACAATTATTACTAGAATGCCAGAAACAAGTGGAAATGACGACGAAGTTTTCGAGCTCGTATTGAGATCAGGTAAAATTTTTCCGAATAAATTTTTCCGCACCAAATATTTAGAAAATTTGAAACATTTTTTATTGGTAATTTTTCCAGAAAATTCCAATCAACAAAATGTTCGATGACTATTAAAAAATCTTCCAACCTTTGCTTTGCTATAGATAATTTTTGTAAACTAGAGGTTCTCTACCTCCGAAATTATAACTTTTTTGGGTAACCGCTCATTTACAATTTCGCAGTTATGCGAAATTTGTGAAACATTTTTGAGTAGTCCTGGAACTTCTTGACCCTGATGAAAAATGACATTCAGATGAACCATTGAGTGCACCAGCAAAAATTGCACATTTCCAGCAGGAGAACCCAGATGAAAAAGCTGTTGTGATTGTAAAGTGCAAGATCGCCGATGGCGATGTTGGATTTGAACCTGGATCGTTGCTATTTACGAAAGACCACAAGGAAATTGAGCAGGAAAACAGTAGACCACGCAGGTGAATATTTAACAGTAACTAAATATGAAACAGTAAAAGAACATTTACTTATTACTACTAAAATTTGCCAATTTTCGCAACGAAACCCTGAAATTCTGAAATACATAAAAATGTGTATTTTTTGTTTTTGCCAAAAACGAGGACAACAGCTAAAAACATGCATAAGTCGATAATTTGGCAATTTTTTGACACTCTTTAGGCTATATTTTATTGCGAAAAGTACCTGGTTGTATGAAACTTTTCCCCCGGAACAGTTTAAGCCCTTAAAATGAGAGTCGAATGTATATCCAATTTGCCTGAATTTTAAACTATGAACTACAAACTATAAAAGTAAATTTTTTAATATTGTTTTCCGTATCACCTGAAAGTCTGAACTTTGAATTTAAAATAATGTAAATATTTTCGAGAATTTTTTCCATATACCAAAAATAGCCCAATAATTTCTCAGTCGTCCTTATTTCTATGACATTTGCAAATTTTTATTATACGATGTTGCCGTCACTCCTTTACGTGCATCACCTCTCTCTTTCTGTTCTCGAACGTTTTCGGGACTGATTCACATGGAATTTGGTCCAAGGAAACATAAACAACCGAAAATTATTTGGATGTGGGTCCTCCCTTGTCAAACAAAACCGCAAGAGTGACAAGTACCGAGAATCAGGAATGATTGTATACGCATTCATAAAATACCAGACATTTTCATGGCCGAGGGAAAAGCCACCATCACTGCACACACACAAAGTAGAGTGACGACAGAAATCGCTAATAAAATTTTCGTTGAATCAATGTTTGAATCAAACACAAAGTGGGTGGTTCTAGGTCAATTTAGTTTTGGACTATATTTGGATTTTCGTTTATAGTTCAGTATTTTCTCTATAGGTGCATGGTCTGATGGCCGCTCAGGATTGGCATCCTTAGTGCTAATCCTGGATTGTGCTTTCTAGCGGTACTCTTAGTAGTCTTCATCAAACTTGCCTAAGTCTGTACTTAAGCATAGGCCTTTTCCTTGACTGTAGTATGCCCTTATATGAAATGCTTGCTTATAAAATTTCGAGGGTGTTGATCCTATTTTACCGGTCTGATGAATAGTAATTCCATAGAACATAGTTTTCTCGGCGCAAAAATGACCAGAAACAGGCGTGACCTCCATCTGATTTTACCTTCCTGCTATTTCAATAGAGCTATTCATTCTCAATATTGGAAGCTTGGATTCAAATGCCCCATAGAAATCTGGGCAGGATTGTGGTTTTTCCGGAATTATCCGAAACATGCATGTTTTCTCGGTTATGGACCTCGGTTTTGATCATAGTGTTTCCGGCGCGAAAATGCCCTAAAGCATGACCGGGAATTTTTCCAAATGTTTGGTCAAACCACACCATTTTTTGATAATTCTGACCATAAACCAACTTTTTGAGCAGTATCGTTTGGCATAACAATTTTTTAAAATTATAGCTTTGAAACGATAGCTTACAATTATTTTTAAAGAAATCAGCTAAATCCGATCAGTATGCTAATCTGATATGACCATATGACCTCGAATAACCCAGGCCATGACCTCCATCTGACCTCCCTGCCAGTGGCGCAGCCAGAAACTCTGTGCTCTGATTTGGTCTCTTCTACACTGCGTGCTATTTCTTTGTTAAAGCCAAAAAAGCGGGACACCGGCAGACACAACAATGGTTAACCATAGCTTAGAAAAGAAGATAGAGAAATTTCTAGAGCTTCTTTCGCTTTTGTAAAATTATCTATGTTTATCATTGTTGTGTCTGCCGGTGTCCCGCTTTTTTTGGCTTTAACAAAGAAATAGCACGCAGTGTAGAAGAGACCAAATCAGAGCACAGAGTTTCTGGCTGCGCTACTGCTCCCTGCTCAACATGTAAAAAATTTAATGCCCTCTTGAAATAACAGGAAGGTCATATAAGGCCAGGCAGAGGTCATGCCGGAACATGTTTCCGGTTATTTTAGTGCCGAAAAAACTGCTACAAATCCAAATTTACTTAATAATTTTTTCAGTATCACCTACAAAGTGGATATAGACGAAATATTTGAACGTGAGGCCGAACATAGCTCCGAGGAAAACAATATTCCACCGGTTAAAGACGAACCAATCTCTCAGGAGGACCTCTGGCTTTTCAGAGAAGAAAAAGCTGACTACCCCAAATTTCCTGGAAATAAACAGAGATTCGCTTCTCCGGCTCGATTTTCGTCTTCCGGCAATAAGGCGAAATCCTCAAATTTATTGAACAAGCCGGAAATAACTGACAATCTGAACAAAGTGAATACCGTAAATTTGACATTTGAATGCTCTGCCCAGAGAAAAGTTGGTGGTAACTTCAAAGGGAAATTTCAAAATCGATCTCTAAAACTGGCGCTCTCGCGATCGTCTAGGAGGAAATTCGCAGCAGGTAAAGATAAAATGAATATTTGGTTAAAGTTTGGAAGATAACTTATAGAGTAAACCTTTTCAGGATTTTTAGTGACCTGTCTTCTAGAAGTTTGAGATTAAAATGGAGATCAAAGATTATTTTCTGGATATACATTTATATACCGTTAGAAGCTAGAGAGAACGACCTTTTAAACGATGGGGAACCAAACGAAGGGGAAACCAACTCGAAAATGTGCAAGATCCCATGGCCCGCACCGCAATCGGGAGGTATCGAGATCTCGGGTGCACTTTAAGCTAAATCTGAGATCTCTAAACTCGCCCATATCGGTACGTCCTGGGGATCTTAAACCCCAATCTTGCACATTCCCGCCGGTGTATTTATCCCACAAATATACACTAATTCTCACATGTTCCAGGTATAGGTCAACCCTCTTCGTCCTCTCATCCTACAATTCGAATGCCGCACAATTCGAGGCAGTGTGAATTCAATCACTGCAAAAATGGCGGACTCTGCGTCACTCAAGCAGACGATCCGAGTGTCAGTTATTGCGTGTAAGTGTCTTAGGTCGGCTTATTTTTGGAAAATAACTAAAACTGCTTCAGGTGCGTTAACGGATTCAGCGGCCAAACTTGTGAGAGACTCGACGGCATTTTGAGTAATTTTTTATACTTTTCTATAAATAAGTTATCGCCAATTCTCTATTTGTACCTTCGGTAACTCATAAAAAGATGAATTGTCGTTTGCTTTTTCTATAACATTATCTAGAATTTTCTGTAATTTTTGGATAATATTAATATAGATATAGGCAAGGACTACAAAATTATTCAAAATATTCTAGTAAATCCTAGAAAATTTGAAAAAAGGAAAAGACAATTCATCTTTTGATGAGTCACCGTGTTATAAGGACGGTTTTAAGAGAGTTTATGGTATTAGCATGGAGTAATATTTTTGCCGGGACAGAAAGTTTCTTTTTTGTGCAAAACTCGTTTTCCTTTAAATTTCGTGAGAGGATGACAACCGCATTAAAATATGAAACTTTCGCCCAACAGCTGCAATTTGGCAGAAAAATTAGCTCAGCAGCCCAAAAAATTCGAGGGTTATGGCCATTTTTAAATTCTAAACTAAAAGTGACTGTATCTGGTCTCTGTACCAAATTTTTTCGTAAAAAATAGCTCTTGGCACAAATTACAAATTCAGTGTGCATCTTATCGCGCAAATTTTTTGGCAAAACATTTTCCCCAGAAAAGAAACTTAGCACCGGGAAGAACATTAGTCATAATCGTGATTTCAGACAGGGCTCATAAGTTTCGGGATTCATCTTAAATCTGCACTTTTATCTTGTATTTTTCTAGTACTCTGCTGATCAATATTTCTGTTAGCGCTAAATATTTTTATGTGTATTACTAATTCAGAGAACTAAACAAGGACTATCTAATAATTTTCTAAAAAAACTAAAATGCAAATTTAAGAGTTATTCCGAGATTTATGGGAGGTACCTCCAAATATATACCTTACCCGAAAAATTTTTTGTTAATTCTTCCTTAACCGATATTTTATAAATAATCCTTACCTCATTCCATTTTTAGAAGACACCGAAGCCAAAAATTCGTCAACCTTATACGCGGGTATTGCACTAATACTGATTTTTATGGCATTTCTCGGCACTCTGCTTGGAAGAGAAAGGTAACTGTGATCTATTCCCGTCATCAATTCCATAAAAATGTTTTTCAGAAGGAAACATCTCCAATACAAAAGGTCTTTAAAGCAGCACAGTTTGAGTATACGTAGCAAAGATCCTGAAAAACAGAATATGTCTACCTGTTCGCTACAGCACTACGAATTTGTGGATGGGAGGGAATCGCCGCAGTCTAAACGTATAATTTGCGATCCCGAAATGCAACCACCTGACTTTGTTGCAATTTACATAAATCCATATGATAATGTGAGGCGGGAAGATCAAAGCAATAAGGTGGATAGAAACTGGGCACGTCACGTAGAAAATGGCACGCCTGGGAATTTGGAAAGGATAGGGATGTTTAGAGTAAGTCTTTTTGGAGTCAAAAATAAGATATAAGAAGATGGATGGTCAGAAATATATACCTGAACAGGTTGTTGAGCACTTTTTAAGCGATCAATGATTACTATTGAACAAGTTTAAGCGTGGCCCTAGGTCGATTTTTTGATTAGCCAATAGACAGGAACATGTCATGTCACCATCAGCAGTCTTTTTGGGACAACTTTTCTGGAACATTCTAGAAGAATGAGCAACGACTAAAACAAAAGCTAAGACTCAAAGCATTTGATTGAGCATATACGCGCCTTATCTCGACATCAGATATTCGAGATCAGTGACATTTTATCCTAATTTTGTGTTTATAACGCTCAGGATTAAAATCCACTGAACTCAAATACCATGTGTCAAGAAAAAGCGCGCATGAGCTTGATCGAAAGCTCTGAATCTCAGCTTTCGTTTAAGCCAGTATTCATTTTTCTACAATGTTCTAGACAAAAAAGTTATTTATTTATTATTTTAGCAAAAAGTACACAATTTATATTGCAGAGTACAATTTCGGCGCAGTCAGAAGAACCTGCAACCAACTCAAGGAAGGCGTGCCCTTTTCCTTCAGCAGCCTCAAATGAAAATCCTGATACTTTTGTTCGATTGTTACCGTTAGAGAAATGCTCACAAAGAGATGTTGCGTACCTCTAATTAATGATTCATACTGAGGAATGACATAGTAAATGACACTGTAAAAAGAGTTAAACATGTTATGTAAATAAAAATGTACTCATACACCTGTGATATATTCTGCCCTTTTATGAAGTAAACATATTTTAGAAAACTATACCAGTTTTTTCATAGATATCCTGACATAACTGATTTTTGCATCAGAATGTTATTCGTCCTTCTAGAATGTTCCAAAAGCAATGACCAAAAGTAGTCAATAGCTATAAAACTAATCTATAGTTTACCAAACTATACTATATTTTTTCATAGAAATGACTTCACGGATATTAACTCGTAAAACGCAATTGTAATAAGTAATTTATATATAACAGTGAGTGATTATATATAACAAAGATAATAATAATCAGGTATGAATAGAATCTGGCAATTATATACAGCTAGTATATATAAACAATAATGATATGAATAACTCAAAGATCAACGATCAATTATTCACATATTTGTCTCCATGAACGACGTTGATTTAAAAGCAAACTGCGGCGTTGTCCTGTTTGGCTGTTGAGGAAGAGCGGTCTTTGCCGGAGGCTTTCCAGCTATCACTTTTTTGCTCCTTCTCGGCAAGGATTTCTTGAGCATTGAGTCTGAAGGGAAAACGGCGTACGTGTTACCGCCATTTACCTTTTTATGTTGCGGTAATTTTGAGGTCGCATTGTATCCTTTGAAACCTGAATAGTATTGATGGTTAGTTTCAGTTAGTGTAACTATTATAATTTTAATTGGTATGGATATGGCAGCCAACCGAATTTTTTTCACGCAGGTATTTCGACTCCTGATTCCTAATTTGAAAGCAGTTTTGGAATCGATTATGCTGTAGCACCAGTTTCTGGCATTATGCCCATTTAGAAAATGCAGAAAATGGTATTACATTATAGGAGAGATGATCGTTGGAAGGGTCTACTTTTTGAAGAAGACAAAGGAACTCCTTTGTCTTCTTCAAAAAGTAGACCCTTCCAACGATCATGTCTCCTTTATACTAAACGCCAAACATGAACTCAAATTCGGAATCATCTTTATCGAAAATCCACGGGGCAAAAACTTTCGGCCGATTCCCTCATCTAACGCCATTTTAGGGAGGACAGCGTTAGCCAGGTACAAAATTTTAGAGAATATTACAATTTTTAATCTTATAGTGACACTCAGTACCATGAGAATCACGGATATGATTATTAAAAGAGCCAAATCATGTGTAAAATATTACCAGCTAAAAGGCCACCATCACCGCTATCATAGCTTTGAATTGGCGGCGGAGGTGGCGGCTGACTCGGCGGTGGCGGAGGGACCATAGTTCTGGAATTTCTCGATGCAGACGACTCCTCGCTTCCTTGCTCTCTATCCATAGAACTCAACGTGAGCGAGTGTGCCACAGAGAGTGGCGATTTCGGAGAAAGCCTCGGGGACTTGCTCACTGGGATTCTGCTTGAATTACCTTGGGGCATCACAGGTGACCTTTGGTTAAAGTTGTTTTGCTTCAAGTTTGGCGAGTCTTGAGACAAGAATTTACCGCTATGAGTTGGACTTGGATGCGCGACACCTGCTTGGAAATAAGACGACGGCGGTTTGTGTGTTTGGTGCGGTCTTGATCTCGGGTTGTTTATGGGTGAAGGTATGGCCAGTTGAGATATTGGCTGGGTTGAGGACTTTTGGGGAGTCGAAGGTGACTCAAAGCCGTTGATGAGCTGTCTGATGCTCTTTGTGTTGTTCACCTAAAAAACAAAGTTTAGTGATCAATGATCTATGATCAATTAACTTTAAGAGGCCATAACTTTCGTATTCTCTAAGCTCTGGATCTAAGTTAAAAGGTATGTTTTTCGTCTTGCCGATTCCTCTCGAATGATATATTACTTGGGTTCGTGTCGCGAAATTTTCCATTCAAAAAACTTTGCCGCAAAATAAATATTTCCCATTCTGAGACAGTGCTATAGAAAAAGGGTTCAATTTTCATAATTTTTAACAAAATACTACACCTCTTTTGCCGCTGTGGGTGGCGTAGCCGGAGGGGACGTTGTAGAGGAGTCGCTATTAGCACTCTCCGAATTTGACGTACCGTCGTTAGACATGGTCTCTCTGCCAGAGTCTTCTACACTCTTAGAAGACTTTGCAGAGCGAGGTGACCCGTCTGTGTCAGATATACTGTGGGTCGGAATCGGTGATTTCGGTCTGGATACTGGGTCAGGAGGCACACCTAAGTAGAAGAAAAAGTGAATTATATACATAATGATTGTCAATTTGCGTGTAACTTTTTTTGGAAAAAATCAATATTTTCTCTTTTGTTGCCAAGGTAGTATGATCGTAACATCTTTCCCATTCCCAAAAAGCACATACCCAAATATTTGGGCGGTGCCAACATTGTAACTTTTTGGCCCTCCAAGTCATCCAACTCCATGTCTGCCAATTCCTCCACTTTATGGTCATAGTAGAAGAATCTCCTGGGCATGAGTTCATCCTGGGTTTTGTAGGTAACAGGCGTCTGTGCTTCTTCCTCAGGTTCCTCTTCAAATATCACAGAGAGTCTGGGAATGTGACGAGAGCGGAGCATAAGCCTCTGCTTAGTAATGGCGATCATTTTGCGCAGGTCATGTAGAAACTGTTCGGCCATCGGGGGCGGTTCCGCCATGAGATGCGGCTCGAAGAATTCTAAAAATTTGAAATTTATTTTACTTAACTTTGAAAATTTTCGTTCAAGAGAAGAAACTATCTGAAATTTTTTGATTTTTCCATATTTTCCTGATTTTTTTCTACGCCAAACCTTGGTTGGCAGAATTGAAAATTGGCGCCAAATTGAACGACCCACTAACCTCAAATTCGGAATCAGCGAGGTCGAAAATCTGTAAGGTTGAAAATCTTCGTCAGTTTCCCTCAGACTTGCGAAATTTAGTATGCCGAAAATTCTACCTGCCGAAAAGACTGGACCCCAGTTCCGCCCCTCCCCAGTTCCGCACATGTCAGGTATGTTCTTACCTTATGAAAAATTTTAGTACCCGCGATTAGCAAGGGGAACAGTTATCAGGTGTGATTCATGTTTTAAGAGTAGATTTGGAGACAATCCTGTTGTCTGAGTATCTCACACTATTTTTTATTTCTCTGACTCTATTTTTTCTATAAATTGTTTCATGAAAATTTTCCCTGACAACAAATCACTTGTGACTGGAGTACGCCCCCTCCCAGTCCCCCCCTATTCCGCCCCTGTATAGCCTTAAAATGGCCATAACTTTTGATGCACTCAAGCTTAAGCTTTAAGTTTGGTCTTAAAATGTCAAAGCCAAACATTGTAAGACCAAACTTAAAGCTTGAGTGCATCAAAAGTTATGGCTATTTTATGAAAAAAAATGGGTTGTTCGGGAGCTTAAGCCTAAGATTAAGTCCCTTAGGCCCCATGTTGTTCGGGAGATTAAGCCTAATGGCTTGCCCGGGAGCCTAGGAACATTTTAAGCCTAAAATTAAAGCTTAAGCTTGAGTATAACAAAAGTTATGGCCATTTTAGGGCTATACAGAGGGCGGAACTGGGGGGGGGGCGGAATAGGGGGCGGGGCGGAACTGGGGTTTTACCGCCGAAAATCTTACTTGTTTAAACCCTTTTGTATATTTCTACCGATAAATTTTTTGTCATTTTTGAATGTCGGTATTTTTTTATTGGTAAAACTCATTCCTTCCAGAACTTTGAATAGGTTCCACTCAGAATTTTATGAGAAATTCCTATCTCACCTAGGAATGATTGAAATCGAAAATGACTAATTTTGGCCTTTTTTTAATCCCTGATCTTAATTGTTCAATAAATGAGCGAAGAAATATTTCAAATACTCTCTATAGAATGAATTTTCCAACAAAACATTTATTCCCGATGTCATTGAGAGACCAAAAATTGCCTCTTGCCAAGCAAAGTTTTATTGCGGAAGGTGCTTTTCTTTGGTTTTATGTAGCGGCGTAGGAATGGGACAAAAACAACTCAAATTAGTGAAATGGGCCAGTCCCACAGCGGAAAGTTAAAGAGTACTTTTATTCGGAAAGACAAATTATATATGGCAACAAGGCCACCTATATGGCAAGGACAACTAAGATTTACGGCAAAAAACTTGTTTATTGAAGAAAAAATTGTATTAGAGCAACATTATGTTAAAATTATAAAACCATCCTAGAATTCCGGATTTCCAGGGTCGAAAAGTTAGTGTCTGTCAGGTAGCTCAAGCGGCCGATTTGATAACCCGTGAGAAAAGTTCCTGGATTTCTCGGAAAATGAGAAGGAAATGTCTGGGCGCATTCTCTCAATGCTCATTTGACATTCATTTTCATGGATCTGCAATTTTTTGCGCATCTGGAGGTTGGTGTAATTTTCAAACATGTTTATCTCGACCTTGGGAGTAAGAGATTAAACCTTGGGATTGAAATTTCTTACCTGCACTAAAGTACAGCTTCCTCTTCGTCGGAATCCCACTACCTCCATAGCACCCGTCTCCCAAATCGGGGGGCCTGCGGCCATTCGATCCAAAAGGTCCACAAAAACTATCAGAATCGTCTTCGTTCATATTGCACGTTGCGTCTTCCAGGTCTTCACCATAAACGCCGCTTCTGCTCAGTCCCGTACTGTAGCGCTCGGGAACTGTTGGTACAATCATACCGTTAGCTAAATATATTAGCTATTCACGCATGATTGAAAGTATGAAAAACGTAGTAAAAATTTCAAAATTTTTGAAGTTTACGAAACCAAAATCTTTTTTTAGAAGAAAGTCTAAAAACCAAATTTTTTGGTAACACTCCAAGTTCGAAGACGGAAATTTTAAAGTCCGCGAATAATTGATCGTAGCTCAGCTCAAGCTTAAGATTCGCATAATAATAGCTCAAAATTATACTAGGCTTTAGGAATGCAACCTAGGCTTGTGCTTAGGCCAAAACTTAGTCTTAGAGTTTTATCTGACTAGGGGCTTGAGTTGTAAGCTTAAGCGTAGCAATTTTACAGTCCTGAGCCTTAATCCCAAGCTTCATTTTGAATCAAGATTAAGCGAGATCTAAGATTAAGCTTAACCTGAGTTGTGATCAAAACTGTTCCCAGGATCCAGACATTCTCAGAATCTATTTTTTAAACGAGTTGAACGAAGCCATAATCAGGTCTTAATTTTAGACCCATATGAAAATTTTTTAGACATCATTACAAAAATTCAACCTGGGCACATCATAACTCAAGATTCTCACCGAAACCGTGCTGCTGTGCCTGATGACCACCTGTAGCTGCAGCCTGCGCAGCTTTCGCCGCCATCCTGTACCTGTGCTGCGCTTCCACAGCTGTTGCTTTGTCCTTTTCCTGTTTAATATGGTAAAGAAATTGCATTTGGAGGGTCGAAATCAGCTCCGACTTCTTAAGCCTCCAGCACACATTCCACAGCACAACCGAGCCGAATACGCTCAAAAAGAGCAGAATAGCGAGCAGAATGATGAGAATAGTCTCCAGGCGTCCCTGGCTGCTTTGAGATTCTTGAGGAAACCGTAAGCGGTGATGTTTAGTCGGAAATTGGTCGGGATTGGCAGATTGGTTAGACTGACTGGAATCAGAGTCTACCACGGGTTTTGAGTCGGTTGAGCCGATGGCTTCTAAAAGTACATTGGAAAAAGTTTCGGGATGAATAGTTTAGGGAATGGTTGCAAAATCGTTCTAAAAATGTAGAAATTCTGGCAAATTTTTCCAAACAAAATTTGAGTAGTTCAATAATTAAGCAAAGAATGGAAACATTTTGACTGAAATATAAAGAGGAAGGTAAAAACAATCTGTCTCCCATAATATTGTGAACATTTGTTCATTAAAACGATAAATATTATGGCAGGTAACTTCAAAATAACTTTGATGGATTATTTCAATGTCTGCTCAAAGCATCAAAGATGATTTCCGGAACAGAGAATTAGTTAATTTGTCAATATAATTTTTAATGTTTGCAATTTTAGTAAATAATATGGCTGTCGGTGAAAAAATTTTAAAAGGAACAGGTGCACGGCCATAAATTTGATTAAATTTTTAAAAGAAAGCCACAATATTACTCAAATTTAATTAGACGACTAAAGACCGGCCTAATCTCGCGCATATCGGACATGTGGATCGGGAAATCGAATCTTTCATATCTGGCGCTCTAACCACGCACTATATTGGTTTAGTTCAGATTCTCTAACTCGGAGAGCTAGAGAATCTGACCTAAACCAATGAAAGGCGTTGTTAGAGTGCCAGACACGAAAGATTCGATTCACAGATCTCTGATCAGACATGAGCAAGATGAATGAAATTCTCAAAATTTGGCTCGATGCCACGTGTGTATCAGATTATCAGAAATTGGTATTTTTGGCTAAACATAATTGTTTTTTTTCTCTAACGGGTTAAAATTCATATAAGCGGGTCAATGTGCTTACCGATTTGCCCGCCGACTTTAAACGCCATGCAGTGAATGTGCGTGTGGGAACCGCGTTGACAGTCCAAATCCATTCTCACGATGGCGCCCTTCAGCTCTTCTTTGACGCTCTCATCAATTTTTGACAAATTCCACTAAAAACGCATATTTTCTGGTGGCTAACATTTCATATAAGAACTTAAACATATAACCGTTTTTAACTTACAAATATATTTGCGTCTCCATCAGTCCAGCCAAATCGGATCATCGAAAGATCTCCTTCTTTCCACTCCGACGACTTTCCGCTTAAAAATAACAGCCCTTTCGGTTCACATCTGATGCCCACTTTTGGCCGAACTTTGATAGTGCTTTCTAGAATTGTTTAGATTAATTGGTGAAACGCTGGAATGTAAATGGGTGCCAAGGTACCAACTAGGAAAATTTATGGTAAAGTTAACTTAAAATTCGGAATCAGCGTACTCGAAAACCCCGGAGGGTAAAAATAACGGCCGGAAATGCGTTAGAGTGCTCCTTAGAAAGAGGATTTGGTCCCTTAACCGGTTATGGGTAAATTCGGTCCCGTCAAATTCAGTCCCAAGAGTCCTTTTGGTCATAACTAAGTTCAAACTTAAGCTCAAGCTTTGAGTAATGGCTCAAATTGAAGCTTAAGCTTAGAAAATTTCAACTTTTTAAATTTCACGGCCATATTTGGTCAAAACTCAACAAAAATTTAAACGTAAGATACCAATGATAGCTCATTTTGTAGATCTAAGCCCTAAGCTTCAATTTGAGCCATTATTCAAAGCTTGAGCTTAAGTTTAAACTTAGTTATGCTAAAAAAGGACTATTGGGACTGTTTTTACCGGGACTGTTTACACCAGGGCTGCATCCGGCATTTCGAAAAGCCGGACCGGATTCCGGATAGTAAAAAAAAGCCGGACCGGATACCGGATAGTGCAAAAACACCGGATATTGACCGGATACCGGATATCCGGATAACCGGATATTTCAATTTTTGGCGCCAAATTTGAAATTTTTTTTCCAATTTTGACGTTAATTTGCAAAAAGTTTACCTAAATGGGTGCTTTTTGTTTCGTCTTTATTATAAATGTGCAAGATTAGGATAAGCGTTGTAAAAATTCAAGTATTTGAACAACTTTTAGCTACTTTTTGGCTATTTTATTGCAATATATGAGCAATTTTAATCAATTTTACGAGTATTTGTTGACAATTAAACGTTTTCACACTTTTTGCCGTTAACTTAACGACTTCATTGGTGTTCCAATATAAAAACTAAAATAATTTTTGAAAATTGGGAAGAATAGAGTCAATTTTCATTGAAAAATGTGAAAAATGCGTTACCGAATTGCTGCTACCAATGTGCAAAAATTACGTGAAAATAGCGTTGCAGGTGAAAATTTTTGAAATGGTAAGCGTATTTGGCAAAAATTTCGCTTAAAAAATTTATTCATACTAATTAATAATAAATTTTACAGGCCTCCGCCATTGCCTGATAAAAATTTTTCAATAAATATTGAGAAATTTCAATCTAAAAATTTTTAAAGAGAGAGACAATTTTTTCCAAAAAAATTTGCCTGGGGCGCTTTTTTTCGGCGACTTTTCCCACATATATCTAGGATTTGACTACTTTTTGAAAATAAGCACCCCTAAAATGGAACGGGAAAATGGGTAACGGACACCCCGACAGCAGCGAAATACTAGTATAGAATTGTGCCTACATTAGTGTATTTTGCCAGAAATATAGAAAAAATTAAAAAAAGCGCCGCAGGCAATATTTTTTGAAAAAATTGGCTTTCTCTTTAAAAATTGACTAAAATTTCTTATTGAACTAAGTTATAAGATTGAAATTTTTGAATATTTATTGAAAAGTTCATAAATTTTCAGCTCAAAATTTTGAAAAACAATGAGACAAACTACAAAGCTAAGCAGAAAACAGCGCTGCAGGCGTAAATTTGTTGAAATATTAAACTTGTTTGCCAAAAATTGACTTTGAAAAATGTTGTAAAACTTTCGAATTAAGATCTGGAAGTATAAATGCATCAAATTCTAAAATGCTAAAACTGTATTATTGAAAACGATATAGAAAAGAATGAGTTTTAACGAAATAAAATTAGTTTAATTGGGTAAAATAGTGAAATAGAATGGAAAATTTTTTGAAAAAATTACGCTGTATGCCAAAAATTGACATTGAAAATTTTGAATATTCTACGAAATTTTCAAAAATTTTCGCCTGCGGCGCTGACTGCATTCTTAGGGGTGCTTGTTAATATCCGGTGCATCCGGCGGACCCCCCTAAAATCCGGAAACCGGATACCGGATGGCGAAAAACACCGGATAACCGGATACCGGATGCAGCCCTGGTTTACACCCATAACCCCTTAACCCATGTTTTTACAGAAAATCCATTTTAGCCGTGACATTATCAAAAATTTTCGTTTCTGGCCTTTTAAGAAGTGGAAGCTAAACTGGTAGTTTTTACCCTAACTCAGCGCGGCTACAAGGTATTATCAACATGTCCTTTACTATGATTATCATAAACGTTTTTAGGTTTCGCAAAGGTGCTCGTTGAACATCCCTAGATTAGTCTAACAAACTTTAGCCTATCCGATAGCTCTAAGGTACACTATGTACACAAATATCACCTTTCCACATGGGTTTCCATTCGATTGGATTCAAAATGTATCCATCTGATAATAGGCCATTTTGTGGTGCCACAGGTATTATAGTCGGGACGGTATTTGCGTCGCCAGTCTGAGATTTGAAGAGCACTGGTTTTGGACAAAGATCTAAAAATGTATTCATTTCATGTACTAAGAATATACTGCTGCGCTTTTTCGGATAGAATTCTACTTAAAACCCATAATTTGTGGATTCTTTCCAAGTTTTACATCGATAAACATTCGAAAAAGGCTTAATTACGCCATTTTCTCACAGGTCAAAAGGTCATCAGGTCTTTATATAGGTGGCACCTAACAAAATATTACCTTGGGATTCTAAAGCGAAAGGAATGATAACTGTCTTTCATTAGTTATTTTAGTTTAGCATAATTATTGCCATATTTACATTGTTTTGATTTGAAAAAAACTGCTCAACCTTTGTAAAATTAAAATTCTTCCATTTTCTGTGCCAAAACAAACATTTTTTAGCTAAAGGACAGATCCGAGCTAGAATCGAAGTTGTGAGAGCGGAAAAGAGGTTGTTCATCAAAAGAGGATCCTAAAATTCGCGCGCGAATTAAAATTGACATTTTGGGAGTTAACACACATAGGGTACCCCCTGTAAAAAAGTATACTATCGTGTACAGCTCGATGAGCTGAACAACTTTTACATAGGTACCATGGGTGTCTGAGACGATCCTAGCGATAAATGGCGAAAAAATCAATCCAAAATGTCCATTTGAATTCGCGCGCGCGTCATTTTTGCATATGTCATCGTTTCACAACTTCGATTCTAGCTCAGATCTGTCCTTTACATTATACTTTTAAAGCTAAAAATTTACAAATTTAATAGAATTCTCTTAGTTTGTAGTTTTAAAAAGTTCGTTTTCGTTAGTTTTTTGGAGATTTGAAAATGAGATTTGAAAATTTTTAGCATTCTTAAAAACGATACTGGATTTTGTTTTCTAAGCCCAAAGCGGTCCTTTTAAGGTAATTTCAGAAACTTATTCTCGATATGAGAAGGTAAGCCAACCTAATTTTTCCACACACCCTTCCACGTCAGATGCTGCATTCTCCTGATCCTGGTTCTGCACAAACGTAGGCAGTTTTAATGGGCATTGGCACACGCACTCATCACCGACCATGGCGCCCATGATCTTTAATGCGTTAATGTTACCATGAGATAATGTTACAAAATAATGTTAATCACCATGTTATCGCCATCATCTACCTGATCGTCCAGAGACCACCTCTCTGCTTTAAACTTTGTCTGACACAAGTCCTCTTCCTCATCGTTCTCTGTTTTTTGAAGGCATGAATGCCATCCTGAATAAGAATCTAGTAATGTGTTCAGTAATGGAAAGGTGATAAATAAAAGGACAAATTTGTGAAGGTAAGGAATTTTGGCAACAATATAAAAATTATGGGTGCGAATTGCCATTGAGAACCGTTCATTTCCTCCCAGTCAATTGACCTGCCAAGGCCTATTGACATTTTTCTGGAACATTCTGGAAGTAGGTAGATTCTCAAGGAAGTGGTACATACTGGAACAGTCTCCGTATCCCAAACCTAAACCACTTTACCTGTGAAAATGACGTCACCGCTTTGTTCTGATCGGATAATAGCGCGCCAGGGGGAAGAGTTTTGAGTTGACTCTTCCATTGAAATGAGATCGGGATTGTTAAAACACACAGTAAAAAATATGGCAACGCAAAGAAATTCTCGGAATGACATTATAAATTATAGTCGAAATGTGTTTAGAAATATACAGGAATAAAAAGGCGAGAAGTAAAAATTTAAATAGTTTTCAGCGCATGGATCTCTGAAAGTTCAAGGTAAATATGAAGTTAAATTTCAGGTTAATGCAACATAGAGGCCTAATATCTGTTTGAAATTGGTCTCAAATCATTTGTCTTCAAATGATCCGAGCGTATGGCCTAGTGTTTTCCGGCGCTAAAACGTCCGGAAACGTCACCCCCGGACATTACCTCAGCCTTGCATTACATGACCTTCTTGTTATTTATCTATCTATCTATCTGTCTGTCTATCTATTCTCGACATTTCTAGCAGGGAGGTCAGGTGGAGGTAAAATAGATTTAAGTTTCGATCAGATCATTTTAGCAACCTAACCGAATTGAGTTGAAAAATAATTGTAACAATACTGATAATTTCATAAAATACTCTACCAAAATTTTTCGCTGAAAAAACTGACTTATAGACTATAAGTCAGTTTTTTGACATTTTGGGATTTATTTTTCACACCTCTGTTTTGATAACGATGACTATAAGTTATAGTCATCGTTATCAAAACAGAGGTGTACTTTGACAAAACAGTTCGAAAAACGTCCGGCCATGTTCCGGTTAGAAAACTATGGTAAACTAAGCCAAAGCGAACTTGTCGTATTATAGTTTCAATTACCGCCAAGTAGCTGGCGCATTAGTCGCTTTTACAGAGAGCCATGAGAAATGGCTCTTTTTAAATGGCTGTGAAATTGGCGCAAATTCAAAGTGTAATATTACAAGTTCACTTTGGCATAGTATGAGTTATGGGTGAGATTCTCAGAGCAACCCCAGACTTTCAAAGTGCCCAGCGCAAATTTTGGCGCGAGTTTGAACACTATTTTTGAATTTGCAATAAAACCAAGATTTTGTCAATTTTTAAAGGTAACATAATTTTCTGAGTTCACTTTTTCAAAGTCTGGGGTTGCTCTGAGAATCTCACACATACTCTTGTTTTGAGAGTGATCTCTGAAAGAAAAGCTGTAAATGAGAAATCTGTCATCATTAGTTGGAGACTAAATTTTCAATATTGAGAGGCGAGAAGTCAAATTCTTCAGCACAGAGATATTTTTCATATGCATAGAGGCGTTTCGAAACGGCATTCCTCCTAGTAATGAGCTCTGCAAACGGATTAGCGTACCAGCTAATTGGGCACAAAGTAAAGGTTATGGATCTCGTTATAATTCATCTTAATGTTTACCAAGACATAACACCAGAGATCAAAAAATTTCCATTTTGGGAATTACAAGCACAAAACATAAAGAACCAGATATCGGCCAAATGAAAAGTTGGGAATGTTAATGTTGTGCCGCACTTTACTGAATGCTTTCTGGAAAAAAATTCAGACCGAAGATGGATTATTTATTTTCCAAAAACCACTTATTTTCAGAAATTAACTACGATATTATGAACTTATATGGAAAGTTATCGGGCCCATAAGTACCAGGATTAAAATTCGTATGTTTCCAGAATTATTTAAAAAATTCTAGATTTTCGCTTGACCGCAAAATAAATAATTTGTGAATACCCTAAAATCAAGTTATACATCAAAAATAGTAATTCTACGCTTACCAATGTATTAACAATGCTTACTTATTGCCATTTTTTACCGGCTAGGCAAACTAGTCCTGTAAGCTATGGATCTGGAATTTTTGACAATTTTTCTGATAATTCTTGCTGAGATCTTTCAAGGAAGCATTCAATAAATTTTACCAAAAAAAATTTTAGTTAAAAACTTTAGCTTAACTTTCAAAATCTTAGCTGAAAACGTAACTAATCCTGTAGTTTTTGGACTACTGTACTTCATCTAAAATAATCCCTATAATAAAACAAAAATGAGTGGTTAGACAAACATCATAGTAAATATGCCTCAAGAGGGGGTATTGAAATAAAATACCCAGGGGTTTATTTAAGAGAGAATACGGTAATACATTAATTATCTCTCGCACTCAAAACAGTAACTTTAGGTCCAAGCAGTGACAAATTCGATCATTGCTCACATAAACATATAAGAATATACAATTAGAAGATTCCACCCCAAAAATTATCCCCTACAGGAAACAGAATATCGAATAATCCATGAGACCGTTAAAATCGCTGCCTCCAACCACAGCCAGCCCGAAACAGCAGTTTCCAGCCGCGAAGACAATAACAAATAAAATTTGAACTAATTAGAGCCGGAAAATGGGTGAGAATAGGGAAAAGATGGAGGAATGACAACACAGAATCGGAGGCAGAGAAATCGCAGCGCGACAGAGCAAAGGAATCCCATCAATAAGGTGGCGACTCGGGAATCGTCATTCCAATCAGAGCGGCAACAAAGGCTCTGTGACAGACTGACTCTTGACTGTATGTGTATCTATTGTTCCGTGACTGCACAGTTTGCAGATCACAGATTTGGACATAAACTTTAAAAGTAAACGTGCGCAATGTAATCGAATAGACAGTTAGAATTAAGATTTTGCAAGGTAACGGAAAAAATTCATATCAGTTCAGAATTGATACTAAGACTGTAATCCTAGTTTTTTATAGATTGCCGCGGGATCGTGAAAATTTGGAAAATGGGTTAATATTTTTGTGACGCAAATTTTTTTCTGCGTCTTTTTTCGTTTTGAAAGGCAAATTTCACGATAGGAATCCGCAGTCCAAGTAATGCGTCATTTGAATGTCCACACAATGTCGGTTAGTATATTTTAAAGTAAATCCAGAAAACTTGAAAGTTATAATCATTTAAAGCTAAGAGATCTGAGATCACATCGAATCCTTAAATTATCGTAACTTCAAATTTGCGGGCTGCAGATTTAATTTAAAACCTAAAAACTATTATGGAATAACTATATCGGCAAGTACTTTCGAATTACGCCTTACGTGGGCTTAGATCCCAAAATTGTACTGCAGAACAAAAAAAATACAGAAAAAAAAGTATTTTAATGGTAGAAAAGAAATTTAGTGGGACAAAAAAGAAGAAATTTAATGAGAGGAGAAATTCAGTAAAGCAGCTTTAACCTTAAAAAGTTGCTTTTGCTTCCGGCCTGCGCATTCTCGCTCGCGAATGGTTCTAATTATCCCTCCTTCCGATCCCGAATTATTACGGATGCATTCAATTCAACAGATATAAAAGTTTGTGGACAAGAGCGGTTGGAATCAACAGGATAGAAATCAATACTATCGCACTGAGAGAATTTGCGCGGCGAAAATTAATTATCTCGGGTGCGGAGATTGATCACTCCTCAACTCTTGCTGCCCCCAACGCCGCTCCTAGATTTAAGTAAGGAGAAGGGGAAGGACAGTTTCGAGTTTGGGTTTGCGCGTTGTTTGGGATTAGAAACAGCGCAAAACCCAGTTTCCACACGGCAAAAGTGTGATAATTTTGTATGTTGCGTAAAGTCAAGGTTAGGGAAGAAGAAAAAATTTTTATGGCATCATTTTTCAAGAAAAGGTTTGGAAGCTTGTTTCCGACATTTTTGTTTCTTGGACCGTTTGTTAAAATATTTGTAATTTGAATGTTTCGGTTATAGATTTCGAATTTAAAGCAATTCTCAAGAAAGCTTGACGTTTTGCTTCTGAAAGCTGAGATTTTGCCATTTTGTATGAAAAAGTGGATAGTGGTAGTTCCCAATGTCATGCTGGGCCACTTCCAGAGTGGCACATCGAGATCACATATTTCTGCAAAATCTTTTTTTGCCGAAAAATGGTAAAACAACGTTAAATTGTGGGCTGAACGCGGGTAGTGAATCAGGCATATTCTCAGCCTGAGAATATGCCTTGAGAATCTGAGGGCAAAAGCTAGCGAAGCGTTACAATTCTACAAAACTTAACTAAACTTTGAGCGATGAATTCCATCCAGCGGTATGAATCCCATCTGAGTTTGGTAAATGCGCAAAAATGCATAAATTTAAAAAATTTGGCATCTGAAGCCTATCTTACTATGCGCCAATTGGCATTATCAATCGGCATTTTCTAGCAACTGCTTTTAAATGCTTTCAAAACGAGTTGTAATTTGGTAAAACAACACCTCATAATTTTTAGAGCTCTATCCAATGGCGTTTATAGATCAATCAGAACCGTTTCGGAATTAATCTATCTTAAAATAGCATAATTTAAACTGCCAACTGAATTTTTCAATTGGCAGTCAGATTTGCCGATGTCCTTTAATTCTGTCAATTAACAGTCTAAACTTTAGACTGTTTTTAGATTCATTCCTGCTTATACGGTTCGAATTAAGTTAAAATCGGGCCATCCGTAAAAAGTATGAGATTTTTTACCAAATTCTAAAATATTTCAGAAAAATTGCCAAAAAATTGGCACTTTTGCTAAAGCGCAAAGTGCCAATGCCATTTTCGGCTTTAGGTGGCTTAGGGCGCTGGATATGCCCATATATAGCCTTTACGCTCGCACTAATTTTGTTTTGAGTTCAAAAATTCGAATAAATACCTTGCCTTGTTCTATATAAAAACAAATGCATTGAAAGCAATGACGTAATTTCTATATTATTTTCAATAACTGTCGCCCGGGAACATTCTTACAGCATTACCTGAAAACGGAGCAACAAAGGAATGACTCAACGCGCGCAAAGGAAAGGAATTGATTGTTTCGTTCATTGATGAGTCCAATAACCGAAACCTTTAGAGTACAGGTAAGGTAACTTGCCAGCATCCTACAATTTTTTGTCATTTCCATTCGGAGGCACAAAGGGGAGAGATAACTGGACTGGCTGCGCCGAAATTGTTCTATCGATTTAAATGTTGTGAAGGCTTTTAATAAAAATGGGAGCATTCTAACAAAGTGTCTATTCTTTGGACAAAAATATGCAACTTGGAAAAATGCGTTTGTTAAAAAGACTGGGCATGATTGCGATGTATGGATCATAGTTTTACTCAGTGGTGTTATAGACTCATGTCCAAAAATATGAACATTACGCCCTAAAAAGTAAGATTTTGGGGTCAAAAATAAGAACATTTTTATAAATTTTTTAAACCATAGGGTCCCCCCTATGGTTTTTTGGCAAAAATCTTTTTCAGATAATTTTTTGCCATTTTCTGGCATTTTTCCAAGTGCATTCTTAGGGGTGCATTTTTCAAATTTTTAAAATTCGCGCCAAAACTATAATGCCAATATTTTTATTCTACATGAACGAAAAAATAGCGCCGCAGGCGAAAATTTTTCAATTTTAGGCGATATTCATAAAAATTTGCACTATTTTTTAAAATACTTGGAGGAAAATGGCATCCAAATAGCGCGAAAATTTTTAGGAAAAGTTGCTTATATTTCAAAAATTCCCATTTGGAAATGGATATTTCGTGAAATAAGAACAAAATAAGAACATTGGCCAAAAATAAGAACATTTCTTACAAATAAGAACATTTTATTTTTATAAGATTTGGACCCTCAAAATAAGAACAAATCTTATAAATAAGAACATATAACACCCCTGGTTTTACTTGTGTTAAAATGACCAGGACATGGACTGGCATTTTTTCGCACTATTTTGTCAAATCACATTGTTTTGATAATGACGACTATTATCCTCGGCCAAGGAGAGTAGAACAGAACAAGTTTTAGCGTATCTGCTGCTCAGTCAAATTTTAGGCGGAAATTTAAATTTTTGGAAAAAATTCGACAAGGTTAGGTTGGCGAAAAATCTCTCACCATTTCGAATAAAAAGGCGAAGTAATTGAGTTCGAAAAGGTGAGAGATTTTTCTTTCTCTCTCTGGTGTACACTAGACAATAGGGCCAAATCGGTCCACGTCCAACATATAGGGCAAAGCAGCCGACAGACGGCTTTAACACATACCAACCTCACTTTGTCGAATTTTTTTCCAAAAATTTAAATTCCCGCCTAAAATTTGTCTGAGCAGCAATAAGCTAAAACTTGTTCTGTTCTTCTCTCCCTGGCCGAGGATAATATAGGTTAGCTTTTGAGCTGCACTTTTTAGTATTTACAGTTTTAAATCAGAAAATATCAGATAAAGATCTTGATAAATGTTACTAGTAGTCTAATTTAAGATCTTCTCATTATGTCAGTCCCATATTTTCCAGGCGCCAAAACATGGCCTGGAATTTTTCGGTTTGTTTATTTATTATTGGCGTACTCCTATACCGGTGTTATTTTTCAGAAATTGAACTGTAGTATTTGTGTCATATTTTGACACATTTTGGACTTTTTTGTCACATGAATAGATACCCAAAATACTCCAAGCGACCTCGTAATATCGGCTTGGAATGTTTCGGTTTGTTTTTATAAATAACATCTCAGTTTTGATAATGACGACTATAAATCAACTTTTTGAGCTGCATCTTTTGGTATATACAATTTTTAAAATCATTGCTTTCATTACAATTACTTCTAAGATCAGCTAAAATTCCGTCAGGTAGCTAAAGACACAGAAATCGCCAGGGTTATCACCTGACATGTCTGCTCAAAGTGTAGAAAATTTTCACTTTTCGTTTCCACTTAAAACTCGAAAAGTAAAGAATTGACAGCTCTATTGAAATATCAAGGGGTCATGAAAGGTCAGGTGGAGGTCATGCCCGGGTAGCATGTTTAGGTCAATTTAGCGCCTGGAATAACTGGTTAAAAGTCACTTTAATGTATTTTTCTCTGCAATTTTTCTATTATAAATTTCCACAAAAAATTTTTCTTAATATTTTACACTAATTCTATCCTCCAAAATATTAAAACCTATTTACTATTAATTTATTTTTCTCTGCACGCAATACTTGGAACATGACAGAGTGCAAGAACAGGTGGATATCCAGCCCGGTCAGTTTACCGCCGGAAAACAGTGTGTTTAGGTAATCATTGGTTTACTCAAAACATCCAGTAATACAAACCCATTCTCAAAAAAGTTCTACCTAAACGTAAGATTTTTTTACTACATAAAGGCATTAATACGTTATATTATAAGACAAAATATTTATTATGGCCAAAAACAACGCAAAATTCTTTAAGATAAAAAACATGGATGGTACAGCATAGTATGGACACAATTCTGGAAAATACTACGATTTTTCTAGAGTCCGAAAGATGAGTGATTGAGATATAACATATACAATGGCTGATCTGTTTCATGCGCGGAAAAGTAAAGTATTGAAAGTTAGAGCTTTTGTATACTAATATTTTCGTACCAAGTCATTCCGGCCAACAGAACGTATAATCGGCCAAAAAAATTTTTAGACATAAATAAGATTTTCCACATACAAAATGGAACCGTAATTTAATAGCAAAAAAATAAATTACCGTAACAAATTAGTGCAAATTTCAAAAATATGACGCACTATACTAATAATATGATAAGAGATACATAGAAGGAATGTCACTTAGCAAAAAGGCATTCACGGGAGCATACGCAAGAATTTTAGTATTCAATTGGGATGAAAATGTGCAATGTTGGTTTTTGTTTTTGATTGATGTACAATACTATTTTGGTCAATGATCGTTATTTGCGGCCACTAATTCTTACGTTTCAGGTTGAGTTTTGTAGGAAAACTTTTTAAACATGCATTTTTGAGGAAAATACGTCACAATTTGGTTCCTTTTGCAAGTATGTGCCAGATTTTGACCTATTTTACTTAAAAATGGGTTTTTCAAAAAATTCAATACAAAACAGATCGATCATAGACCAAAATAAGTTGACTACCAAATCATCAATCGCTATTGTAACCTAGGCCTAACCAAATTTACCAATTTCTAAAAAAACTTCTTGCATTGCTCATTAACTTTAAGGCAAATAAATATCACAGATTTGTGAGAAACAATGTCAACAGCTGCAGAGAAAAGTGTAAAAGCTGCTAACTGACATAACTTCGACCCGATTCGTCATCTGCCGTGTTTCCAGGATCGGTTGTGCTCAAACGCCGATAGCGAACATTTCCAGCGCGCCTGCTTACTGAAGGTCTTCTACCACTTCGGCCTTCAATTATCATACCTGTAATGTTCGAATGTTAGCACGAAAGGAACCGGACATTTCGCCTCCAGTTAATGGAAGAATGAGTAATGTTTCAAATCAAAGCTAAGACCTTCGATTGAATATATGCGCGCAATATCTTGATACAAGGTATTCGAGATCAGTGGGTTTTTATCCTAATTTGTGTTTATAAAGCTAAGGATTAAAATCCACTGATATCCAATACCTTGTGTTGAAATACACAGCACATAAGCTTAAGCTCGCGTATGAGACATGTTCCTTATTCTTTGAAGAAATGTTTGGCTAACTCAAAACTAAAAAATCAATAAAAAGATGGTTGTAATTCTTCTGGTGAAAGAATGAAATAATCTCAGATTATAATATGATAACACCTTACCGAGAAGTTTGTTTTTGTTGTGAATTACAAGGTACAGTATAGACAGCAACGCTCCAAAAATCAAAAGGTAAGTGAAGACATGACCGGATTGAGCCTGAGTATCAAGAAGCGCTTGTCTTTGACGTGCTTCTTTTTCCTGAAATAACACAAATTTAACTTTTTAGTGCAAATACAAAGTTTAGTGCAAAGTTTGGCGTTGTGTGCACTCAAACCTGGCACTCATCTAGAAAGTTCTAGATGCATCTTGTAGTTAAAACCTACGTTTTCTTTGGCGATTTCCGCCTTCGCTTTTTCTTCCTCGTGTTTCTCTCCAGCTTTATTTTCGTTCTCCTTTTCCTCTTTCGTAGAAGGCTGAATCTCGGCTTGTTTATCCAATTTTTGAGGCGTTTCTTGATCACCTGGGTTCGCCTCCGGCTTTTTCGCAACTGGAACAACGACACCGCCTTTCGGTTTCTGGAAAGGAGAAAATATCAATGTCATATACAATGAAAGTCATATACAACAAAAATGATTTTAAGCTTTATAAAGCTAATAATTTCCTTAGGAAATTATTCGAGATCTATGGTGTGATCCGAAAATTATGGTATAAAACTATTAGTCTTCAAGATCAGCAGACTAAAATGAAAGCACGTTACGTCTGGTGCCATTGAAATGCGGTTCTCTTGTTCGTAGTAATATAAGAGATACTGTGCATAACGCCTCTAGTTTTGTTATAACGATTCACTTATTTAGCTTTGAACTTACATGGGTTCAACTTAAATCGAATTTACTATTGAATATTTTGTAAATACTAAAACTGGAATAAACTTTGCTCCAAACTAAAATGATATCAGTATTGCAATGAAAACGTAATTTTTATATTTTTGTAGTACCGTGTGGTCCGGTAAAAACATTCATCCTAGAAGAGTAATTCAAGTTCAAATTTTTCCAGAACTTCCGGACCACTCATTACAAATTGAGTTTCAAAAATACGCTTTTATTGCAAAACTTGACAGAATTTTTATTTGGAGCAAAGTTTATCTCTGTTTATTATTTACAAAATATTAAAGAGTAAAATTCAATTTAAGTTGAATCCCTGTAAGTTGGAGACTAAATAAGTTAATCGTCGTATCAAAACTAGAGTCGCTATGCACTCTTCTACTCTATCTTACGAAATAAAAGTATTCTTTGAAAAAAGTGTTCTATCTACTCTATCTTTTGAAGTATTTCACTAAACTATTACTTACCGCTTCGTTTTCTTTGCTTTTTTCTTCATAGTCTTCTTTTTCCTCTCCTTTAGGCCCCGCTTTTTCTTTCTGTTTCGCTTGTTCGATTTTCTGCTTCACATTTTTGGGATGGACTTGTACTTTCTCGGGACCGCTCTCCACAGCTTTTAGTGTTGTCGTCGTTGCTGGTGTCACAATTTTAGGTGCAGGTTGAGAGGGGAGCTTCGTCGTGGGCGCGTCAGTTTTGTCGTCTTTCGGGATTTGGACCGACGCAGCTAAATTTTTATTTTAAGCTATTTTCTTTTGTTACGACTCCGCAACTTTTATAATAGTTCAAAATAGCGCAAAACTTGATTCAATACACAAATTTGACTAAAAAGACCAAACGCCGTTTACATTTTGGTTCGGTTTTCACTATATTGGCGATAAATTTGATATTAATGTGTCTATGGCAACTTTCACATAGGTGTTTCAGAGCTTTTCTAAGACTAAAGTTTTGATCCAGATTTTTTTACATCTCACTTTGGTAATTTTTCTTCTTTATTGGTCCGGATGAGAGTTAAAGGTCTTGATGAGAATTTCCCGTCAAGTATTGGACCAACACAGCAACTTTTACACTATTTTTCATACATTATACTCTTCATACAAAATACTCCAAAAATCGTGTAATTTAGAGTTTCAAAACCTTATGCTATATGCTCTATTTGTTTACTTTTTAAGTAATGTTTTTTTTTTGCGAAAACGTCAAGTAAAAGATTAAAAGCGAGTAAAAGTTGTAAGTGAAAAAGTTAATTCTAGGTTTGAGATTAAAAAATTTCTACCTTTGGACTCTCCGGCGTCGTCTTGTTTTTGATTGACTTTCTGTATCACCTGAAATATATTGCCTTGATAAAAGTTCTACTTAAAATTAATTTAGCTAATTTTATTCCGCCGGAAGCTTTTCGACAAAAAGTTTAATTTCACAAATTTTATTTTCCAAATATACGTTTTAGCTATTAAGTTATTAATTTGGTTTGGAATTTAGACAAAGTTTATAGATTTTTCTTCCGCATTTGTTCGATAACAATTTCTTCAAAAAATTTTAATTTACCGTTGAAACGTCGAAAAAACTAAGAGTGTACTTTGAGCTTACAGATTCGTTTCTATTCAAAAGATATTTTTGGCTCCCATTTTTGGATTAATTTGTCACCACAGGTACACAAATAGTTTTTTATCACAACGATCATTATCAGATATTCTGGGTAATAGTCACCAGAAAATTGAATATTTTCCTATTAAATTGTGCGCTTTGCAACAGGAAAAATTATCATTTTTATTATCACTATTATCTAGAAGATCTAACAGGATCAATGTGATCAAAAACTATCTGTGAGTTGCTATGAGGAATTGCATCCAAAAATGCCAGTAGAATAAAAAATCAGTCCTTTAGTGTTTAAAGTACGCTTCGGCCTCAATAGTAAACAAAAAATGATGAAATCAGTTATGTCAATATCTGTGAAAACCTACAAAATAGTTTAAAACTATAGTACAGTCTTTAAATGTCCATTGACTCGGATCCCTGGTTCTGGAATATTCTAGAAGACGAGTAATGGCTCAATCGAATACCCATAGTTTTAGTATTAAATTGATCCACTACTCCTCTTCTAGAATGTTCCAGAAACAGTGATCAGGATAAATAGCCATTTAAAAACTATACTATTGGTTTTAACTATTTTGTCGGTTTTCATAGATATTGACAATATTGAAAGAAATTCAATTAATAAATTCATCAAGAATCTGATTTCGGAAGACAAAAGTTTAAAAGTTCACTCAAGAATAAAAAGTTCAATACCAACCTGTTCATCTTTGTCCATTTGGACCGCCTTAGGAAGATTGCTGTTTTTTGACGCATTTTTCGGCGCTGAAAGTTAAAATTTAGACTACCTGGATTCAAAAATTGCAACTTGACCAAATACTTGACTCATTTCTTCCTACCTTCAGTTCTTTGAACCTCGCCAGCAAAACTCCTCGACAATACACAGAAAACCACTATTAGTACAATAGAATGTTGCATTGTGTCTTTGATGAACTGTGAAAATTTTCGGCGACAAGTGAGCAAAGATGAAGAAAGGTAAATCAATCGACAGTGGAAATGGAATTTTACATAGAATTGCACCGGAAGTTACCTGTATCGGTATGCGGGATAGCACGTATAAACAAGATTTCAAACGTATTTTCCACGTTTCGAGCCAAAGCTGGCAGCTGGCCAAATTTGGTTGGCGTTTGAAAAAGGGCGCGAATTTGAACGCACTATTCAGAGATCGTTTATTGTTGTCTTTGGTGAGCAAGTCTTGAAAGGCAATCTGGAAATTTCATAATTAAAGTGAGATTTAAAATAAATACCGTATTTTCTGTAATATAGCCTCTCCTGATAATATAGCCTCTAGAGAAAGAGAAATAGTATGTAAAAATGAGGGGCTACTGCAATTTATGGTGCCATTTATCAGGAATTACAAAAATTTAATTTTTCCAGACCCGCTCGCAAAACCATCTGTATAGGTGGTTGGAAGTTCGGCATCGAGACATCTGCCACCCGACAAGTGCCACCCCGACAGCTGCCACCTCAAACTAGAGAACAGCCTCTGCGTGCGACAGTGACTACGAAATAGTGTGTATTTACAAGTGATTGCGGCTTCGCCGCAATCACTTGTAAAAATGGTGGAGCGTGATTATTCGGGAGTGTGCATCTTCATCGCTTCGCGCACCGCCATCAGCGGTAAGGGTTTAGTTGTTCCTAAGCGTAAATTAGAGAAGGAGAATCCGCGGCCTCGCCGCGGGTGGGACTGTGACTTATTCGTACACAGATATAATGATTTCGAAGAAATACTCGAATGATTTCCAGAAAAACTCGGAAAATGACACTTTTTGGCCAAAAAAGCCACTTTTTGAGATCTCCCCCGAAAAATTCCAGCGGATTCCCTCATCAACTTTTCGAGACCTACAAAATGAGCTATCAATTAGCCCTGTATCGAGGGAACTCGGAAAGTTCTCGCCATTTCCAGAAAAACTCGGAAAATGACACTTTTTGGCCAAAAATGGCACTTTTTCGGGTCTCCCCCGAAAAATTTTTGCGGATTCGTTCTTAGAATTCCCAGGGGAGCATTTTGAGCTATCATGCGTCCCTGTATCGAGGGAACTCGAAAAGTTACGTTTTTTACCCCTGGGGGGTAAAGGGGGTCGTTTACCCCCATTTGGTGTATGCAGGGGGTCTGAAAAAAAATTTCACCCACTAAACCTACCCTAAAACGGGGGTATACCAAATTTCAGCCCGATCTGTGGCAAATAAAATTTGGGGGGCCGTGACACAACCACTGCGGTTTAGGTAAGATAAGAGTGGATAAATCAAAAGTAAAAAATTCCAAGTTTAAAGTTGAACATTGAAAAATATCTTTATTTAGGATTAAACCTGGGATCGCAATAGGGGAAACACAATTGGAACAGTGGTGTTCTCACTAACTCTAACCATTTAGCCTAAAAGTGGCCTAGTTTAGGCCATTTTTTGTGATTTTAATGCATTGTATCGATTGATTCGCCGAAATTTGTCATCATACTCATTTTGTTATGTCAGTAATATAATCCTGGACACGTTTCAATGAATTTGTATACATAATATGATTGACAATTGTTGCAAAAATTGATTGACTGATTTTCTTCGATTTTTGGAACGTAGCTGCTCATGCATACGCTTGCAATCCCAAAAGTACTTAAATTGTCAAGCAAATTATGTATACAAATTGCATTGAAACGTGTCCAGGATTATATTGTTGACATAATAAAATGGGTATGAATTTCGGCGAAATCAATCGATACAATTCAGTAAAATCACAAAAACTGCCAAAATTAGGCCAAAACCAGTAGTACCAACCGCAAAAAAAGACAGTTCTGACCCTTCCCTTGTTAGTTAGAGTAGATGAAGACATCAATATTTCTTCATTACTGAAACAGTATTCCGTGAAACTGAAATTCAAATAGGTTTTCGCTCTAAAACGCATTGATAGTTTCCGTGGTCGCCTGGAACATTCCTCTTTTTCATTTTCTTCTCTGATTTAGAGAGCGTGAGTTGCTGGCTTTCATTTGTTATCGAAAATGGCTGTTTTTCCTCCAGTGAATTGATGACTAATCGGAAACAGATACTGGTCATAATTTCAGTGTTTTCCACGCAGATGACATCCATAAATATCTATAAATTGTAGCTGTATTTGGAAATAGTTTAAAAGACATTGAAGATGTGAGTAAAAACATGGATTTTGAAAATCCAGCATTTTCCATCGGTCATAAATCATGCAACCCCACCCCATTTGGAGCAAACAGGTCGAACAGAGAATAGAAAATTTGTCGAACTCAGATAGGTCAACTCTATTTGGGATGAGTGAGGTGTCATTCGGCAAAAGATGACGAATGACACCTCACTTGCTCCCCACGAGTGAAGCTAATTGAGTTATGAGTCATCAGATCCTGAAACTTGCACCATCGGGCTGCGCCTGCGGTGTGATTGGAAGCAACCAATATTCCTCTTCCAATCAATCCCTGGGTCGAGGCACTAATCCCAGAGATCCCACCAGAGGCATTACTGGTGCTGTGGCAGACTATGAACAGCTAAACCGCTGCTGCTGGTTTAATATTAAAATGCCACAAAGCAAAATTCACGCTAAAACACTCACCGTTTTGACGCGGTCGATCAGAATTCCAACATCAGCCATGAAGTCATTTTCACAGATTCCTAAACTTCGACATTCTGAACTGCCGTTGTGGAGCCAAGAAATAACGGATTCAATACAAGTTGTATCCAAAGAAGTGTAGTTCAATGTTAGTAGTTGAGTAGTAGAGTAAGTTCAATGTTATCGCATGTCAATAGTGCATTACAGGTGGTCAGAATATTAATAGGTGTGGTCCACTCATGAGCACATACTCGAGTATTGAAGTAAAGAATTATTTGCGAACATTGAACAAAATTATTGACGAGGTCGATAAAGTAGGGAACACAATCAGGTTGAAACAAAATGGCGTCCAATATGCATCCAGAAAAGCATTCCTTAAAACTCACTAATCGGCACTTGTTCAGTTTATATTACGTTGCAGTACATTTGTCTTTTTATGACGTTCCCCAAGATGCGTCGTATTTTTATTTTAATCCTTGGGGTGATCCAAAAGTTCTGGCCTCCTGATATTCCTGTGACAATTTTCGTCAATGGTTTTTATGGGTAAAAAGGCCCAGAATGGCCATTTTGCCTTTGGGCGCTAAAATTTGGATTCAAATGAAACATTTTTTATGTTGCACAAAAATACCAAAAAGTAACAATTTTCACAAAAAAGGCTCAAACGTAAAAAATTTCCAGAAAAATTGGAAAAAATTGCCAAAATTTGCCAATATTTGTGGAAATTTTGCAAAAATCATAGAAAATGGCGGTTTTAGGCTCATAAAATAGGTATATATCTAAAATTTCCGAAAAATCCAAAATAGGATTTTTTTAGGATTAGGATTTTTCAGGAAAAGGGAAGATTTTTCTAATAGAAACAGACTTTCAGACTTGAATTTCAAAGGTATCCACTCTCTTAAACTTTTCCGCTTGGGACCAATTTCAGTTTAAACAATATTTTCCAAAAACCTCGATTTTGACGAAAATCGAAAAATATGAGCATGCCGATGGATTAAGCTTAAAAAGTTGGTATATAGTGATCATGATCAGATTTTGTATTCAGAAGGAAAAAACTTGAGAAAAATGGAAATTAAAATTTGCCTAGTAAAATTAGGAGCAAATTTCAATTTCCATTTTTCGCAAATTTTTTCCTTTTGAATACAAAATCTGATCATGATCACTATATACCAACTTTTTAAGCTTAATCCACTGGTATACTTAGATTTTTCGAGGTTTTTGGATAAATATTGGTTAAACTGTTTTAGAGAGTGGATAGCTTTGAAAATCAAGTCTGAAAGTCTGTTTCTATTAGAAAAATCTTCCCTTTATATACCTAAAAAATCTGCGCCCTAGTGATAACCATCAGAAATTCAGAAACGGTAATTCATAATCATCTATAGATACGAGCAAAAAATGTGATTTGCGTTACCTATGATCGAAAAGCCACTTTGCAAGTACTCGATTTGTGCGACCATCACCATATGCATGTAAAGTCACGTATGCAAATCGAATATGCCTACTGGGCGGTCTTTCGACTACAGAGAATGAAGGATAGCCTTTGTGATTAAAGCCAACAAGTTTCTCAAGTTGTTCTCCACCCTCTTTTTGATAAGGATTAGGGTCGTTGTTCCTAAAACGAGATATTATAACGAACCAAAGAAGTCAAAATAACATCTAATATCATGGAAATATTCCTGCCAAAAAATGCTCTAGGGTAAGAGGTTTACCGAAATAATGACCATTTTATTGTTCAAATGAAATTCTTTGCTAATTCCTCTAATTCCAGTATTGATAAAAGAACAGAAATATCAGAAGGAAATCATGTAAGTAGACTAAAAATTCAGACCATTCTTAGTATGAGTTTTTTACATCTTCACAAGTTGAAAAATGAACGATAACATCCCTTTCAATATGAGGCATGTTTTAATGATAACCCATGAGGTTAACATGCCTATAAATTCATAAAAATACGTAAGCAAAAGCAAAAAATTGCATATTCGGATTCTTCAGGGAAAATGGCATACGGTCGCCTACATCAGATTTTAGGTATATGGCGAAAATGGGGTAAACGTATTTTGGACATATTAGGTTATAGTGTAGCGAAATCTGCACAGAAAGTAAGGCATCAAGCAATGGAATATAACCGAAAACTTTTCAAAGTCGGTCGGATATATCCCATTGCCCCGCTTCTAGCCTTTCTTTCTCTGCCAGATTTCTCACAGTCGCAGCCACATGTAGCTGATTAAAGAACCCTTATGTGGTTTGGGTACTGAAAATGCTTCAAGTGACTTACCCTTTTGGAACTTCATCATTAGCTTTATTCTCGTATGCAGGAACGCGAATACCGAGAGTCAAAACTCTCCGTTTAAATTCTATGCTTGATATAATATGCACCGCGTTCAAAGCTTGCGATTCACACATACTTTCGAACCAATGGTTGACAAGTTTGAGCTCACATAAGCGTCGACGAGGCAAATATTGGAACACTTCTATTATCAATTCCATATGTAATTTGATGGGATAGCATTTACTGCTGTTATTATTAGGCGTTTGACGCACTGTATTACTCTGTAAGGGATATTGCTCACAACATTTGTTCATTTGCTTGTAATCTGCGCGTTTTGAAGGACGCTGTAGTGAATGACCCATGAATCCTTAAAGATATAGGGTTGCTTGGAAGAACGTATACAAATTGTTATTGGTGCAAGTTTTTTCCGGTTTTGCACTGCCATTTCCAGTTTCCGGTGCAACAATTTTAACACCTTTCGAAATGGATTGGCGTAATTTTTTAACGGGATTTTAACGTAAAGACGAAGAAAAATGGAATAAATAAAAATAGCACAAAAATGTTATTGTAAAAAATAAATAAAAATGTTTTTTAGCACTAAAGTAAAACATTACAATGATATACTTAGAGAATACTACAGACGAATAGGGTACCCTACAATTGAGCGCCAGTCTTTTTAGACTTTTGGACAATTGAGCGCCAAAATAAAACAACGCGCAATGGCTCATAACTAAGACTACACTTAAGCTTTGAGTAAATTCTTAAAATGCTTCTAGGATTTAGGCGAACAAATTTAGGCCGCCAAACAAGCAATTAGGCTTAAGCGTGGCGCCATATATTAGGGTTAGGCTAAGACATATAGTTAGGCTTAAGCGCCCGAACAACCTAAGATCCCGAACAAGTAATTATGCTTAATCGTGGCACCATAGGCTAAGGCATATTTTAAGCCATTACTCAAAGCTTAAGTGTAGTCTTAGTTATGAGCCATTACGTGTTGTTTGATTTTGGCGTTCAATTGTCTGGCACTCAATTTTCTGACACACAATTGTCATAGAGCCGACGATTAATTTTCGCATATAAAAACTATCTATAAGAAGTCAATGTCAATAACGATGTGGGTATGATAAAACCTCGACTAACAGTAAATTATTCTCCGTTGAATGAGTGGGCCACTTTTTCTTCTATTGGTGGCCACCTGCGCGGTTCCTGAACAGGTTGTTGAGAGTGAGCAAAATTGAGAAAAGGGAAAAGAGAGAGGGCCTGACCCAACATTATGTCCCCCATCCAGTATCTCAAGACCCTGGTAGGTTTCAGATGCGGGGTCTGGAACTCGCGCAGGGTCCAAGGCAAAGTTACTTCTCAAGCCGAGCTATGGTTTTTACTTCACAATCTGGGAGGTCATTTGGCTGTTGGCCGGCACAGCGCCAGTCGCACCTCCTCCCATAATATCGCGGTTAGATAGTGTGTGAAAATGAGTAGAGGAAAGAGGTGATACATCATACACCTCACATTTTGTCCTTTCGCCACCTGCGCATCTTTCTTGCTCCATTTGTGTTCTCACGCAGATCACTCGTTGGTCTTAGCCATTCATATAAATGTCAATGATTAATGGATGATCCACGCCTATGTCAGCATAGCGGCATAGGAAGAAGGATGAAGATGAAACAAGGCAGCAATGCAGTAAAATATATCATTTGCTGGGACAAAATAAAAGTTGCTGTAACAAGACATCTCTTATGGGTTGTTTCTGCTAAATATTTAAGAGGAGGTAATAGTAATGTTTTCATTATACCTAATTTTTCGAAAACCTAAGGTTATTTTAACGATAATGGTAAGTTTGGAGTGCTATAAATCTGATTCTAACACAAATTAAAAAAGATGCAAATTTTGGCATTATGTTGATGTTTTGTTCAACAAGACATACATTTTAACATATTTATTCAATCTAAAATTAACAAATAACTAGTTTTATCTATTTTAAGTGTTTTTGTGGCTTTTTAAAAGAATTTCAGGTGAAAAATACCAATTTCTTAACGAAAAACGTCATATTCTCACCAAAAACTTGCCTCTTTGAGGGAAAATAACTGAACCAAATTCTATGTCTAACCTTCAGCCAAAATTTTTGTGTACTGTTTCGCAAAAAAAAACGAACAAGGTATTCGTATTTTTTTCCGGCTAGACAAATTTTGTGTACTCTCTCGGTATGCGAGAGTACCCACACGCGGTTAGAGAAAAAAGTCGTTGCCTTGGCCCCCATTATCGTTTAACATTATTGTTTTATTAAAATTTTCCTTCACTGCGTTTCTAAAAACGCCACAATATTAACAGTAACACATACCAGTTAATAATTTTGTCGGAATACACGGAAGGGATATATCATCCTTTACTAACATAAATGGAAGATTTTTTAGCAAAAAAACGCAATGTTTCATCTTTTCGTGGAGGGACCACGCCGAACCTGAACCTACCAAATGATGCGACCATCTTTGCTTTTTACCTCCACTTCAAAAAGGGCATTTTTTACATGAGTTATGGTTAATAAACCATTGTTACAAACTTTAGTGATGGGACCACCCCTAACCTGAAAGTGGAAAAATACGCCCCTCGACATGTGGACCATCTTTGCTTTTTATCCCACCCCAAAAAGTGGCATTTTACGTGAGTTATGGCCAAAAATATGTAACAAACCCCATTTCTGCATTTTCGTGGTGGGAACACCGCAAACCTGAAATTGGAAAAGACGCCCCTCGACATGTAGACCAGGGGCCTGTGTCACTAACGTGAAATCTTGACATTTCTGTCAAGATTTCAATATGTCATGATTTCAACAACAAATGTCAAACTATCAAAATTTCATAAAATATTTCAAGATTTCAAGACGTGAAATTTTGACATTGAAATGTTGACATTTTGACATTTGTTGCTGAAATCTTGACATATTGACATTTTGAAATCTTGAAATCTTACCGAATTCGTCTTTTCACATTTTCACCACATGAAAGATGTGTTATTTAGATCATTTTTGCGACATTTCCACTAGGATTGGCCAAAATTTGATGTTACTCACTCTATATCAACTTTTTGTCAAAATTCTGCCGCATTTTTCAGTTTTTTTCTAACCTCTAATTTTTTTATTCAAAAGTGTACTTTTCCCAGACACACTCAATTTCATCGGATTTTAAGCTGTATGTCCATTTTTGAAACAGTTTTCACTACGTTTGCTATAAATCTGATGTTGCGCTGTCTATGTCATTTTTGTCTAGATTCCAATACAATTTTCGGAATTTTAAAACAGTTCGGTCTTCATTGTGAAAAGTGCGTTTTTGATAACACACTCATTTTCCGCCTTCAAAGTGTATTTTTGCTGGGTTCTGTTTATCTTTTTCATTGTTCGATTCGCAAAATTAATCAAATTTGAATTCTACGCAGAAAGTGACCATAAGTAAGAATTTTTTACAAATATCCTTTTCCAAGTAAAAGGGGATTTTTATTAAAAAATGGCACTTCTAACCCTTGGGCCACGCACGTGGGGATTTGCCGGGGATTCCAGAGGGGATTGGCCAAAATTTTTTTATTTTCATACTAGAGGTAAAGGACAGATCTGAGCTAGACTTGAAGTTGGGACAGCAAAATAGGAGTTGCGTCAAAAAGACTATCAATTTTTAAAAATTTTGCCGCAATTCAACCTGGAATTTTTCAAAAGGGACTTTTAACACACCAATTTTTGGTTTAAACTGTATGCCAAAAATTTTTACTACGTTTTTACAAATCGATTTTAGCTGAGTCAGTCTTTTACAATTTTTGGAATTTTTAAACAATTGGCTTCGTGATACATGCTTTTAAACCAAAAATGAGTTTTGAAATTTCCCAAATTTTTCTGGGTCCAAAAAAGGAATTTTCAAATTCCCTTTTTTCCGTAAAAAGTGTTTTATGCATAAAGGGATTTTAAACCTAGGGCTACGCACGTGGGGATTTGCCGGGGATTCCAGAGGGGATTGGCCAAACTTTTTTATTTTCATACTAGGGGTAGTAGGTGTTTTTGCAAAAATGTAGCGGCAAGTGTCTAGTTATTAAAAATCCAAGAAAAATTTTACATCCCCATTTAATCCCTGAAAAGTCCAACCCCTCTGGAAAATCTTGTTTTTCCAGGTTTTCCAGAGGGGGTTGGACTTTTCAGGGGTTAAATGGGGATGTAAAATTTTTCTTGGATTTTTAATAACTAGACACTTGCCGCTACATTTTTGCAAAAACACCTACTACCTCTAGTATGAAAATAAAAAAGTTATGGCCAATCACCTCTGGAACACCCCGGCAAATCCCCACGTGCGTGGGCCAAGCATAAGGAAATGGATCAAAAATGCACACATAAACAAGTTGCCAATATAGAGAAAATGGACAGACAAAAATGGACAGATAGCTCGAAAAATGCAAAATCTGATGAAAGGTGCCATAGGCGTCAAAATGTAAATTTTGAAAACTTTGTGTTTTACTTTTTTGTTTTCAATACAAAAACTATAATTTTGTTCATTCAATGAAAAATGGAAATAATCACACGAGACTAAAGATATTTTAGGACTTTGCAGTTTCCTTTAACTTTTACAGTACAATTTAAAGAAGCAAACAAGACACAAAAAAGTCAAATTTGGCTATTTTCAGTACAGAGAAATTTTTCACGCAACGCACCAAAAACCCATGGTTCCTTAGTAAAAATTGCTCGGGGGATCATAAGGGGCTCTAAAAACACGTTTTCAGCGCAAAAAAATTTTTGACCATTTTTCGGCACCAAAGGGTACGGCCGGCGGGAATTTAAATTTGGCGAGTGAATTCTTAGGGGCGCTTGGATCGGATCGGAAAATGGCCAAAAAAACCGATCGGATCCGAACCCCGAAAAACCCGATATTTCCGATCCGATCTCCCAGCCCTGGTGTGAACCTTGAATCTTGTTTGCATTCTTGTTTAGAATGCGGAAAAGTAAGAAGAAAAATAGCGCCGTTTAAAATTTATAGTCAGTAAATAGTACGGAAAAATAGGCGAAATTTTTCGCCCATCGGTATGCAAATTAGCTGAGAAATTGTAATAAAATAAGGAAAAATATGACAAAATGGCTAAAAAAGTTTAAAAAAATGGCCAAAAACCGTTTTTTCGTGGATAATATCAATGGAACTTGATAACAAATGACGTTTATGTCAATTGAAACAATAATTGATAATATAAATGCACCAAAAATTGTAAAAAATATAGATAACAGGCAAAAGTTTGAAAAAAAGTTGATTTTTGAGATTTGATTCGGATTCGGATTCGGTAAATTCGGGAAAATTCGGTACTTTTGGCCATTCGGGATTCGGGATTCGGCCTTCGGGATTTTAAAATCTCAATTCGGGATTCGGCCTTCGGGATTTTAAAATCTCAATTCGGGATTCGGGCTTCGGGATTTTAAAATCTCAATTCGGCATTCGGGATTCGGGCTTCGGGATTTTAAAATCTCAATTCGGGATTCGGGCTTCGGGATTTCAAAATCGTCCCGAAGCCCACCCCTGATGTAGACCATCTTTGCTTTTACTCCACTTCAAAAAGTGCATTTTAAAGTGGGGTTTGGCCAACAATATGCAAAAAACTTTTCCACATTTTCATTTTAGTACCATTCCAATTTTGAGTCGATTTATACGGCTTACAAGGAAGTACACGAACTGTTCTTTTTTGCGGTTGATACCCACCGATTTTTTGTGCTATTTTACATCACTAGCCAAGTTAGGAAGGTAGCCGGCTCCCCGTTGTCGGGGCTCTACTATTTCGTAATTTACGGGAACTTGAAAGTCCCAAAAATTACGCCTAATTTGTATGGAAAATACCGTTTTTGCTAATTTTACACCGTTTTTGCCTATGTAAGTGCCAAAAATAATGTCAGATTTCGATTTTCCACGATTTTTTGGGTAGAATAGGTATTTTGTGGAATATTTAAAAACATGTTCGTCATTTTTGGCTGTCATAACTAGGGTGCGGATTTTCCGGACATGAAAAATGCCATTTTCGGACATATTTCCGGACATGAAAAAAGCCATTTTCGGACACAAAATCGGACAATTCCGGACATTTTCGGACAAGTAAAATTGCTAAATCAATGGGGGGGGGGGACCCTATTGATTTTTTTTGGCAAAAATTTTTTTCCGAAAATGATTTTTCAAACCATAGGGACCTCCATGGTTTTTTTGGCAAAAAATTCTAAAAAAATTTTTTTGCTAAAAAAACCATGGGGGGAAAATGGTATGAAAAATCATTTTCGGAAAAAAAATTTTGCCAAAAAAATCAATAGGGGAGACCCTATGGTTTGAAAAATCATTTTCGGAAAATTTTTTGCCAAAAAAATCAATAGGGGGGGGGACCCTATTGATTTCATGTCCGAAAATTTTGATAGAAGTCGCAAAATCGGACATTTCCGGACATTCCCGGACTTGTCCGGGAAATCCGCACCCTAGTCATAACATACCTCAAAAAATCACTATCCTACCCAAAATTTCTTGGGGAACCCAAACCTGACATTATTTTTGTCACTTTCTTAGCGAAAAATCTCGGAAAATGCTTTCGGTGTGTTTGATTTTGAGCGTCGTGTGTGTCCTGGTGACCTGGTGATTCCGAAAATTACAAAATAGTAGAGCCCCGCCAACGGGGAGCCGGCTCCTAACTTGGCTAGTAATGTAAAATATCACAAAAAATCGGTGGGTAACCTTCGCAAAAAATTACAGTTTTGGTACTTCCCTTGTTAATGGGGGATGTTTACTATAGTGGTGATGAAATGGCATAGAAAAGGCCTAGATGAAACGGCCTAGAAGGGGTCAAAACAGCAGATCACGCACAGACACCAGCAAATTAGTAAAGTAAAACCATATCTTTGGTTGCCAAAAAGAAATGCTCTCAAGTCTGGAGTCTCTCAAGTCTTCTAACATTTCCTGATATTTTTCCATTTACCAGCTTTTATTAAATCAAGATATCCATATTTCTTATACGAGCATGTTATATCTCGCTAATGCATCAATACTCGAATTTGGATTGAATTGTTTCACAATTTGTCTTTATACCCAAATATTAACTCGAACCCGCAGGCAAATCGTGTCAGACGACCATAGCGTTGAAGAAAAAGTTGTTCAGTGAATTGAATGCTACCCGAAAAACACAATTTCAGTAAGAAAAAATTTTCAATTTTTTCGAATCCATGGGGTCTCCCTAATTGATTTGGTCTCCCGAAATTTGTGATTTCACCGGCCTCTGTCTGAATGGCAACTAATTTCAATCTGATTATTTAATATATCTCGCTGATGTAGTAAAACACGAATTGGGTTTGAATTCGTTTCACAGTTTTGCCTTTATGCTCAACTCATTTATTATGATCTGCGTTGGATATTTTTTGGCCACATTCTTGTATTTCAGGGTGGAATTTGGATATCATTTTTTAAACTTGCATTTTTAAGAAAAACGTCAAAATTGGCCAGTTTTTCCTAGTTTGGTGAAAATATGCCAATTTTAACGTATTTTTCTTAAAAATTTTCAAAAAATACTAATAAAAACTTGGGGACTAGAGGGTGTCCGAACAAAACTATAGCGCTTCTAACCCTCCTAAAATAGCGGTATTGAAGCGATACGGCAAACGTTTTTTTGTATATTCCTCAGGAGACTTATAGGGATCTAACAAAAAAAGATCTCCCCGAAATCATGTCGATAACCTAAAAAATCTGAGAGATCAAAAATCGCAAAATCGCGTTTTTTTGCTGGGAATTTTGCAGTAAAACTGAAAAGTCGCGAACCCGCAGGCAAATCGTCTCAGACGACCATACCGTTGAAGAAAAAGTTGTTCAGTGAATCGAATGCTACCCGAAAAACACAATTTCAGTAAGAAAAAATTTTCAATTTTTTCGAATCAATTATTAAATAATCAGATTGAAATTAGTTCCCATTCAGACAGAGGCCGGTGAAATCGCAAATTTCGGACCGATAATTGGCCAAATCCAAGAACGTAGAAACGTATGTACCATTGAGAAGTTCTTCCGCTTCCCAAAAGGTCACAATGATCCCATATAACTCCAACACATCCATTACTCCTGGACCCAATCCAGAAACTACCGGACCACCACTGTCGCCATTGTGGATGCCTGTGACTGGGGACCTGGCTTTGGTATGGCGCATGTGAATGGCAATAAGTGTATTGATTCATGCCTGGTGGTAGATTCGTTGTTAGAGATGCGAATCTCAACTTGTTTGAGACCTTTCCTCCTTCGTGTTTGCCCCATCCAAATACTGTCAATTCAGACGGTGGTACTTTACCCATGCGTCTGAGACATATATAGTCAGTATTTTCAGGTTCTTGACTCAACTAAATAACGTCACCATTATTTCAATATAATAATAATAAATCCATGAGACATATAACGAAATGTGCTAATAATTTTCAATTATCCTATAGGGACTCTTACAATAGGAGCGTTTAGAAGGAGTAAATAAATGACCGAAAATCACTATCCGAGGAGTGGTAACAATGACTAGAATAAATGGATCTATTCTAGATGACTAGAATAAATTCTCGAACTAGTTTTCTGTATTTTCTGTATAAATCTGTATTTTCAATTGTTTTTTAAAGGTGACGTTTTCAGGGACATTCGCGGTAGCACTACCCTCCTCATAAAAAATAATCCCTTTAACTAATCTGCACTTGGTGTCCGTGACCGAAAATGTTTTCTCATAGTTTGGGACGTGTGATAGCTCAAAATGAGCCTCATATCAAGACAAGACCAATGATACTAAAATCAGGGCCGTAATGTCATTTTTTCGGGTGTTCTCAGTCATCAAAAGTCGAGAATCTCGATTTTTCCCGAGGGCATAAATCAGCGTGTTACGCGATCTCGGAGCTAATTTCTTCGGTGGAGATGCCTCCCACTAGGGCGAGTCGATCGCCCAGGTTTCGGGGGAACAGAATTGCGCAAGACGAGTTATAGGTCACCGAAAATCGAGAATCTCAACTTTCACGGCACTTCACCACGGCGCACGACCACGGCGCTTGACAACGGCGCTCCGCCACGGTACACGGCGTTTGATCCCCGGGTGCGTTTGATCCCCGTGACTTTAAACCTTGGTAACTTAGGTATATTATCACCATTTCGGATTCTGTAAAAAGTATGTTGTAGCCCCTTAAGGGGTATATAGTACCACAAAAAAAATTTCCAAACATCGGGCAAATTTGGCCACGAAATTGCCTCGGGGATCAATCGCGCTACTTTCAAGGGGGGCGATTGATCCCCGAGGCAATTTCGTGGCCAAATTTGCCCGATGTTTGGAAATTTTTTTTGTGGTACTATATACCCCTTAAGGGGCTACAACATACTTTTTACAGAATCCGAAATGGTGATAATATACCTAAGTTACCAAGGTTTAAAGTCACGGGGATCAAACGCACCCGGGGATCAAACGCCGTGTACCGCTCCGCCATACTGCGCCGAAGGCGCAATGCTCTCTCTCTCTTGTGCTAAAAAAACGCTTGGTTCTCCTTTGCGGAATCAGGCGTAATTATTTACTCCTCCAAGGGATAATTATTCTATCGAGCTAAGAGTGAATAATTAGCTAAGCTCAACTTCTGAAACAGTGGTTAATCGCTGTAGATTAAACCCCTTATTTATTGTTTTTAACAGTCGCTTTGGTTTCATAACTGGTAAACACTCGCAATACACCTGAATAAAAGCGTAGTCGTTCGCATATTCTTGTTCCTTTGTCTCAGTCTCGTCAAATGGGAGAAATCGTATTGCCGTGATGTCATGGTGAATGTCACTATCCAAAATCAAACAGTGGAAATTAAACCACCCGCCTCGTTCTCCACAAGTGCCGCCTGAAGAAAACTTTGTATTAAAGATACTTCTATTCAATTACCGTTATATCTTCTAGATTTTGTAAAACATGTTTTTTAAATACAAATCCCTTTAATCGATCAAAAAATTATTAAGGAACGTACTCCTAAAAGGTTAAATTAAAAACACCCGTATGAGACATATTTATAATACGCACCAGTCCGAATTATTCCGAGCCCGGGTCCAAAACGGACTCGGTGTAAATGGAATTGTGACAAGCCCGAGTCCGCACTCGGACTCGGTCAAAAATATTAATTTTGTACCTAAACGTCTTATTTTTATACATAATTTCAGTTTTTGCCAAACAAAAATATAAGCGGGAAAAATATAGTTACAAAGGACTCGGACTCGGTTACTCTTGACGAGTCTGGACTCGGACACGTCAACTGATATTGGAATCTTACCGAGTGAAAAATTCTCGGTGAAAATTTCCGATTCCTAATTTATACCCTCAAGGCATTAGGATATCAACATGTCCCATTTTGGGTTTCTTATATTTCAGGATTTATAGGTGGGAGAACATTCCTTGGCAATTTTGTTGAAGTATTGATTCTTATAACGATTCAAGCGGTTACTGATTAGAAAGTAGAATGAGGTAAAAACCCGCGGCTTCGCCACTGACGTAAAAAAAGCATAAAACAGTGTCAAAAACGACACTTTACGGGCAAAAAAAGCGCTTTTTCAGATTAGACAAAATTTGTTTCGGATACCGTCTCAGCATCCATCTGGAAGCATTTTGAGCTATCATGCGCCGTAGCGGCCGATCTCAGAAAAGTGAGTAACACTCTTAGGCAGCGGTTTAGTTAAGAGTGGATATTTTGAAACACTGGACTCAATTTAATGGTTATGATAGGCCTTTGCAATAATGTGGTTTAATGATAAAGATGCATTTTTACAGAAAACAGTTTATCCCACCTGTCCGAATATTAATCTTGCGGAGATCTTTTAAACAATAATTCGGGTCGAAATTAATACACCTCCACAGATTGATTGTTTTCCATTTGTGGCTTCACCAATTACAGCTACCGTGTACGGATACTCATTACCGTCGACTTCCTGGCCACCCATCAATCGAAAGTCTGGCTGCGGGAGTCTTTTGAAACATCTAGCAATTATGCTTTGGAGTTCTTCGTTGGATATCTTCTCGATATCACCAAATCCACTTTCGTCAGAATATTTTACGTCCATGGAATATGATCCAATTAAACATTCGAATAATAGGAAAATCCAATACAAATATCGGCAAAAAGCCATACTTTCAGTCCTGAATAAATAAATCTCTAATGTTTTGCAAATTTTCCCATTTTTGCGCACTTAAGTTAAATTAGCACCCCTTATTTTTGAAAACTAAATGGGTTTGGATTTTGAGTTTGAGAAAAATGAGCGTGCAAAAATGGGGTACTGCCGAATAAACTGAGAATATAAAAAATTTGAAAAAATTGAGCTAATCCTAGTCAGTTTGTTCGTTTTTGTGATATTTGGTGTTTGCCAAAAATTCAAAGTCGAAATTGTGTATGGAAACGCTGAACCTATTCGAATTGGTGCAAATTACTCTAACGTAAACTTCTCTGTAATATTTTTCTTTCTCTTACATTCGTATAAATACCTCCGATATTTATATTAACGCAAGAGAAACATAATTGAAAAATTTTAGATGTAGGGTTTTGCTCCAATCTTGCAACACTTTTTGCCAAGTAAATTTTGACATTGTAAATAAAATGATGGAAGCAAAGATTTTCAATACACAGTTTATAGCCAATCATATTAAGAAGTGGCAGCAGGTGAAAATGTTTGAGATGGCACGGTTTGTGGGGGTTTGATAAATTGCGATTAATAAGGGATACAATCGCAGTAACGTGGGAGAACCACTTATCGGAGGGGGAAAGTGGAGCATTTTTATAAACGTTTTCAAATACCAAACGTTTCAAAAATTAATCTCTAATAATACAGAATTCCACAAAAATCCCTTTTCCGAATTTCTTAACTCACTAAGAATCCAAAATTACGCCTGGAATTCAAAGTTGAATTAATATAAAGGCATTTTCACATAAAATATTATATATATGTTACGGCTAAAGCTGGAAATCGGCTAATGCTAGGATTAGCCGGCTAAAGCTGGTAATTCCAGCTTTAGCCAATTTCGCCGGCTAAAGCTGGTAATTCCCAGCTTTAGCCGGCTAATCCTAGGATTAGCTAGTACACCCGGCTAATGTTAGGGAAATTGTATGTTACAAAAATTTTATGCAAAAATTTTGGAATTTTTTTGACAAAATGCTCAAATTTTTCGTGAAATTGGCCACTATAGGGTGTCCCAAAAAATTCTACTGCGATTTTGTAATCAGGAGATGTTTATTTTTGACTTATCTGATGCCAGATTCAAATGTGCTCAATGAAAGTTATATGCGAAATCAAAGCAGGGAATCTAATCTTTGATTTGGTATATATCTTTCCTTCAGCACATTTGAATTTAGCGTCAAAAATCCAAAAATAAAAACATCGAGATTACGAAATCACTGTAGAATTTTTGGGACACCCTGTAAATTCAGAAAATTTTCCCAAATTAACTAAAAATCCAAATTTTTGATTATTTCATAATTCAAAAAATCCTTATATCGTTCCTTTTTCGGTTAGACATATTTTTGTACTCTTCCTGACTGTTGGAAAAAAACGAGAGATTATTCAATTTGTCTAACCTAAAGAAACGGGTTTTTGAATACTTGAGAAATGCCCTGTCAAAAACAGACAAAATCGACAAAACTCTTTTTACCAATTGAAATCTAATTGATACAAGTTATTGAAAAATGACCGCGGTCATGATAATGATGTGCGGGTCATCAACGATGGTGCCGAGATTGGTGTCATACTACTCATCTCAGTCAGGGAAGTCGATTGACACCAATCTCGCCCAAAACGGAGGAATGCAAGCGTTGTGTCCCTCCAAAAACGTTAAAATCCTGCAAGGATTTCTGAGAACAAAAATCACGGATCCCGATCCACACTTAAATCACTATAATCACATATACCCTATAAAAATGAAAAAAAACAAACATTTTTGAGCCTATTATATAAAAACAGCCCATTTTTGGGTGATTAGGAAAGAAATTAGAGGATGGGGCTAAATCACTAAACCCTCATTTTCAGCTAATTTGGGAAAATTTTCTGAATTTAGTGGCCAATTTCACGAAAAATTTGAGCATTTTGTCAAAAAAATTCCAAAATTTTTGCATAAAATTTTTGTAACATACAATTTCCCTAACATTAGCCGGGTGTACTAGCTAATCCTAGGATTAGCCGGCTAAAGCTGGGAATTACCAGCTTTAGCCAATTTCGCCGGCTAAAGCTGGTAATTCTAGCTTTAGCCGGCGAAATTGGCTAAAGCTGGAATTACCAGCTTTAGCCGGCTAATCCTAGCATTAGCCGATTTCCAGCTTTAGCCGTAACATATATATTCCGCCAAAAAATTCTGTGTTTTATGGTGCTCAGAAATTTTGTTATAAATTCCAAAAATTCTAGATCATTTTATATTTTTCTAGACTAATTTCTAAAACATTTCTTATAAGAAAACCTCTATAAACCTTTTCAGTTATTGCAATAGTACGAAATAATGAAATACAAATCTCCTAGACAGGTAACAAAATTTAATTTCCATCTATCAGAACCGATTTTCCGTAAAAATATATTGAATCAAATGATTTTCTTTGCATATTGATATTTTCAGGAGAGGCAAAATTAATCACACATCGCCGTGTGACTAACGCCGTTTTGCTTCGGTCATATTCCATAAGGAATGAAAGGGACGAGAGCAGCGGCACCGAGAGAGCTTTGACACCATTTCTTTTTGTACAAAATACCCATTCTGATTGTAGAAGTACAGGTAATACATTGAATGAAAGGAAATAGAATCCACATTCTCTTTTTGTAAGAGTACATTTAAAAAATAAGAAGAACTACAGGGTGTGCCATTTATTTTGGACCTTTTCTTTTGAAATTCCGACGCATGCGACTTTTTATCTCCGAAGTGGTTAGTCGTAATGATTCGATTTCCTAGCCTACTTCATGTCCATGCCTTGGTAGTCAACACTACTAACTTCCGCTTCTTTGTGTTCAATTACGAAATCGATTCCCATTTTTCGATGCCCGGTCTGGTGTATCCGGTTTGCCGACTGCTCAGCTTATTGGGCGGGGCTTCCGAGCACATAAATAGGCCGCTTTATGGGCAAAATTGGCACTTTATCACTTTATCACTTTTTCACTTGTTCGCTTTGGGATCACTTGATCACTTTGGTATCGCTTCTTGACTTGTCTTCATTCCCTTTGACTGCACTTGATTAACTTCACTTGCTTTATTGAATCGTTTGTGATTGAAACACAAAAAGCTCCCCATTTTTCGATCAATTGTTTTAATTCGAGGTTTCCACTGTGACCTCAAACCACCCTTTTTCTGGAAAGCGCGATTCCCGAATTTAGACTTAGCATCCCCCTGGCTAAGACCAACGGAATCGTCTTCCTGACCTGAAACTTCCCCTTTGTTAATTGTTTTCATTTGTTCTTGAATTTGCTTGTATTTATTTTACCTTCGAACCAGTAAACTTCTTCTCTTTAAATTTGTTTCTTCCTTTCCTTAAAGCAGGCTTTTACTTAAACATCTAGGGGTCGAGGCAGCCTCCCTCACTCTAAGCTACACCTTACACACTTTTCATCACCAAACTTCTAAAGTTTGGCTTGTTTCTCCTTATTGGTGTTTCAATTTGTCTTCGACCTTAAGGTCACTTTGCTTTGCCATTTCAGTGATTGCTTGAGACTGCTCGGGAGATCAAGCGGAGACTCTAGTGTAAAAGCTAGTAGTTTTCGATAGAGTCGTATCGCAGGTTCCCCCTATCTCCCCAGGGAAAGTTTGAGATATCCCCTTTATATATGTTGCAGTCCATCTTGATAATCAGTCCATCTTGTGACGGACTAGTCCATCTTGTGACAGACTGGAATTTCAGTCCATCTTGTGACGGACTAGTCCATCTTGTGACAGACTAGTCCATCTTGACACAAATTATAAATATAGCCCATTTTACAAATATTAGTACAATTTTGATGAAATATGCCATAATATCATAACATTAAGACTTACTTACAATTTTGGAGTAAAACCTAGTAATATTTTATTTCCTATAAGCAACTTTTTACATGAAAAACAATATGAACAATAAATTATTTATTTTTGCAACTGGTGCTATTATGGCATCGACTGTTGCAGAGGCGTCCAAGAGACCGGCAGTTGCATTTTCCAGTTTTACATCCTTGCAAGCAACTGCAATGCTTATATCCTTGACCGCCACTGAGTGAATCAGCTCCCACTGCAGTGCGTAGCGAAATTTCCTTGTCCGGGACGTTTTCCTTGGAGACGAATTGTGATGAACTTGGCTCGATTTGGTTGCGAGAGTATTGTTGGCTGAGAATTCCGTGGTCAGTTCCGATGCGATAGAAGCCGTCCTCTTCTTCCATAACAACACCAAGCAAATTGCGCGGATCGGTTTTGGCACGGTCGACTGACGGAATAGGAATTCGCACAGTTTGACCGACCGAAATGGGAGCGTTTCTAAATACATTTATAAATTTTCACATTTATGATTCCATGTTTATAAAATTTTCCTAAAATTATCCCGAATTTTTCCAAACTTACTTTAATTTTTTCCAAAAATAGCCAAGTTTTTGAAAATTGACCAACCTTTTCGCTGATTCTTGAAGCATTTGCTCGGCTTGTCTCTTCTGTTGTTTCCTGGCGCCTTCCCTTTCTTGTTCTCGCAGGAAATGGAGTCGGTTTAGTTGGTCCTCCTCATCGAGTACTGCGCCATATTCCTCTTCTTCAAAACTGACATCCTTCCAAGTCCCTTGGCTCATCTGCTGCAGTCGAGTTATTGAGTCGCTCGCTTGGGATGATGGGCTGGATCTTGCAGGGGATTGGCTTCTGGATCTCGCAGGGGATGGACTGTTTGACGTCTCCAGCGGCTCGTCGTTTTCTGCCTTCTCAATCCATTTTGAGCCGTCCAACGTGATAAATTCTGTGCCCTAGAACACTTAAAATTATTTGGAGTCGGTAAAAACGTGAAAAACTTACCTCGGGATCTTCCCCGCCATCATCCACTTCCTCGATCACTGGCTCGTCCTCATATCCGAGCTTCATCTTGTGGCCAAAGATGGCCTCGTAGGGTGAGCGGCCGATGCCTCGATGGAATCTGCTGTTTTTTGCTGCCTGAACTTGTGGCAGGGCTGCTGCCCAGGCTGTGGACTTGTTTTGGCGCAGGTTCATTATGAGGATATCCTGAAATTTATGTTTTAAAATATGTTTTTAAATATCATTTTCAATTTGGTTTAAAAAATAAACAATTTACAAAAATTTAAAATATCTAACATTTATGTTTTAAATTTAAACTCTTACCCCTATATCTCTGTTCAATTTAGCCTTCATGACTGGATCCAAATCCTCCTCCATTAGAAGAATATTCCTATAAACAATAAATTAGACAATATGTTAAAACGTAAAAATTTTTTCACAGGTAATATCATACAGCAGAAACAACAATAGGTAATGCAGCTCATCAAAAAATACAATAACGTAATGACAGCTATTTTGATGTACAATACAAAGTCAGCTGACTGGCTTGCTGCCAAATAGCTGGTGTGTAGCGCCAAGTGTGGCGTTACATTCAATTCAAAATATATTATTCATTGAATCGATAATTAATTATAATATTCAAGGAAATATTTGATATTATGGAATGAATTATGTAATAAATAGTGATAATATTTGTAAAATGTGATATATTTGTAATTTGTGTCAAGATGAACTAGTCTGTCACAAGATGAACTAGTCTGTCACAAGATGGACTAGTCCGTCACAAGATGGACTAGTCCGTCACAAGATGGACTAGTCCGTCACAAGATGGACTAGTCTGTCACAAGATGGACTAGTCCGTCACAAGATGGACTGAAATTCCAGTCCGTCACAAGATGGACTAGTCCGTCACAAGATGGACTAGTCCGTCACAAGATGGACTGATTATCAAGATGGACTGCAACATATATATTATATTTCTTTCCCGCCCGCGACATCCCCCGCATGGGATCCTTGGACCTATTTTAATTCGACATTGAACTTTCATTTTTGACTTTCTATTGAATTCCCTTTCGAAACTTTTATTCCCCCATATTGCGCTTAGATTTTTCTATTTATCTCCCGTCTTAAACTATCCCTTTATTAATGTCCTCTCCTTATTCCGCTGCCATAACGGAGCATGTGGAAAAAGCTACCGAATGGTTAACTGATATAATGTCAACGGATATTCCCTCCGGTATGACAGATATAAGTTCCCTTCAAGCTTTACGTCGCACGGTGATTAAGAAGGTGAACAGAGCAGCTTTCCTATCTGAACAGATTGAAGAGAGTCAACGAGGTTGGCAAATTGTTCAGAATGTCATGTCCATTAGTGAGCGTTCTGGGGATGTTAAAACTCAACAAACATTTATTGAGGATTCCCAATATCCCAAAGTTTTGGCACAACTCAAATCATACTTGCATGACTTGAAAGAGTTCCGTGGCGAATTGGACATATTGTTGACTCCTGCTCTTCCAAAACCAGTAATTCCTACTCGCCGTGCACCTACTCGTCTTCCCCAAACTCTGCTTCCCATTTTTGACGGCAATATTGAAGAATGGCCCGGCTTTTCGCTGACTCGGGAAGTACCCAAGGTGTCAATTTTTTTGCGGCTGACGGCCAAATTTGTTTTTGGCTAGCTTTGAAGGACATCAGCCACAAAGCTTAAGTTTTTGCCCTTTTAATTCCGTTCTGAGTTTTTTTCAAAGAAGGCAAATGGTCGAAAATCAGGCGGCAGAGAGAGACAACGAGAGAGAGGCGAAATATTGTGAGAGGGCGCGTGGTTAGACAACTAGAGAAAGAAAGAGAGAGCCGGCCGCACAAAGGGAGTTGTTGAAAAACAAATTTGGCCGTCAGCCGCAAAAAAATTGACACCTTGGGTACTTCCCGAGTGAGATTCAAAGCCAAAATTCATGACGTAGATTCCTATGAATTGTCTGATGTGGAGAAGCTTGACATTTTAATGAATGAATGTCTAAAAGGGAAGGAAGCCCGCGACATTGAACGTAAATCTTAATTAATTTATTATGTATTAATCTTTTTGAGCAATAAAGTATTGCAGCCAACATATTTCCTAATTAAGACATTTTCAGGATACAAATAGAGCTCCCGGCCTCTAAAGTTCATCTCGATTCCAAACGACTGCTTTGAATACATCGTTTCTTCAGTTCTGAAAAGATAATTGTTTTCAAATTATGCCTTTGTTATGTACCTGTGCGTAATTTTGTTCAAATTTTGAATTGTTTCGATTCTGTTACCTAATAAAATGTATCTGTGGATCGGAATAATGATCGGATCATGTGAACTCAAAACTCATCACGTAAACTCAAAACTCCTTTGATAAATCAACCAAAAAACCAAAATAAACGCCTTTTTCAATAGCTCAAAGTTCGTCCAGGTATTGATAATTACACCATCCGGCAGCTGCCATACTATTCTCGCAGTATTATTTTAGCCAGAAAAACTAAGTGGGCCACCTTGCAAAAGAGTTGAACTTTAATTTACTAAATTTTGAAAATCAATGGTTTAGGTTAGAGCCGCGTAGCAGCTCCTCCCAAGCTAATATTATATTATCACAAATATCCATCTAAAAATTTCTCCTTATACCATTCCCTGTTAAAGCGGTAACAACACGATGACCTGGGGCCTATCTTACTAAAATGCAAAGTGAAAAGTGCAAAGTGAAAATGCAAAGTGAAAAGTGCAAAGTCCCAATCTTACTAAAGTGCAAATGAAAAGTGCAAAGTGAAAAGTCTTCACTTTGCACTTTTCATGCAAACTTTGCACATTTCACTTTTCACTTTGCATGCAAAGTTTGCAGGGGCAATCTTACTAACGTGCAAACTTTGCACGAAAAAGTGTCGACCGGTCTTCGACTCTTCACTTTTTGGGCTAGACTTTTCAGTCTCGGAATTTTTTCAGAAATATCAGTTATAGGGGTACTTTTGTGCGGGGAATCCGAAAAAAATATTATTTTTCACTCCGAGTTTGAAAATTTTTGACTTTTTGGGCCTTCAAAGTTGCCGATTTTGGACCAAAGGGGGTACCCTTTGGTGTCGAAAATGGTCAAAAATTTTTTTTCGCTCAAATCATATTTTTTGGGTCTCGCATGGTCCCCCGAGTAACTTTTACAACGTAACCATGAGTTTTTGGTTCGATTTCTGAAAAATTTTTCTTTAGTGAAAACATGCGAATTTGACCTGTTTTGAGCCTTGTGTGATTATGTAAAAACTTTTATTGACGAGACAAGTTCACAAAAATTATAAAGCATTCAAAAGACGAAATTCTTGATAAATGAACTGAAATCTGTTTGCTGCGTTCTGACGGTCTTCTTCCGCAGGGGCGTCGATTTCTCCGCGTTCCATCTACGGCTCCACACACGAAGGGAATTCCCGGGTTTGCGAGTCGATAGAATTGCGTTGAAACCATGGCCCATGGGTTTGAAGGCCATTTGATCCGATTGGCGAGCCGATTGTTGATTGCTTCTGTCACCGCTTGAATAGCGCGATGTACACTTCCTTTTGACGGGCCCTCAGCGTCACCAACACTGTAGTAGAACGAGTTTGAGGCATAAAATCGAAGCGCACAAAGGACCTTTTCCTTTGCGGAAAGAGCGTGTGAGCGAAGTGTAGTCCTCTGTATGTCGGGTCCGATAATTGTCAAGAGTATTTCGCACTGTCGCAGAGTTAAACGGAAACGCATTCGAAATTCCACTGCGTCTGTTATGTCTGGGCGCGGACGGAATGTGCGCTTTCGGCGAATTTGAAGCTGACTCAGCGGCTCATCACTATCTGTGCTAGACATTGTGGTGCTAAAAAGCATAAAACTTAGTATCAAATGAATTTTTTTATAAAATGAAAGCAAAACGAAAACGGCAACATAGTAAAAACTGCTTCAAAATGCGTTCAAGCAGTGATGAATTGGTGAAAAAAATTGACAAATAGTTGATATAGTGTCAGCAACATCAAAATTGGGGCCAAATTCATTGACAGTTCATTCAAATTTGACAGTTTTTGCGATTTGATAAGATTGCGTTTCATCAAAAAACAATTCACAAAGTATCATAAAATTCAGTGTATGTGAAATAAGTGCATTTTTGAGTGAAAAAATTAAAAGTTAGAAAAAATCTGAAATATGTATCGAAATCTAGACAAAAAGTTGACATAGAATGAGTAACATCAGATTTATAGCCGGTATAGCTAAAATAGTCCAAAAATGGACAAACACTGTCAAAAATCACTTTTCCTTCCTCACTTTGCACTTTTCACTCTGCACTTTTCACTATTCACTTTAGTAAGATTGGGACTTTGCACTTTTCACTTTGCATTTTCACTTTGCAGTGCAAAGTGAAAAGTTTCAATCTTACTAAACTTTTCATGCAAAGTTTGCACTTTTCACGTTAGTAAGATAGGCCCCTGTTAAATAAATTTTTGATCAGACTTTTGTTGCAGATATAATTGCTTAAATGTTCAGTTCTTTCCGCTTGGGCTCCGTTAGATTTTTGCTTCCTAGTCTCAAATTTTTTCAGTAACGAAATACTACTAGTTGCTGTTAGATATTTTAATAATTTTGCCATAAAGTATAGTAATGCCCTTAATCATTCACTTTTAGGCAATTTTAGTCTTAAATTTAAAATGTAAATTCTGCAACACTAGTTTATTCAGTAACGTGTTCCTATGCTGTTAAACGAAAAAATGTTAAACTCTTTGTGCTGCTTTGTCATGCTGAGTATAGGTTGTAAGGGACGAAACTAGCATGAAATATCTAAAATCTGTTAAAATGTTTGGTATAAAATGACTCGACTAAAATAATTTATCGACACCGTTAGGTTTTATTTTATTGTACTATCGCTAATTCTACTCATCCGAAAAACTAACAGAAATCATTTTTAATGACTAATTACTCGTGCATATATGTAAGTTGTTTGCATATATGCAATCTAAGTTGCAGTTTTTGCATTTTCCAATTTCGAAATGCAGTTTATAAATATTATTGTGCACGGTCACTCATTAAAAATTTCCGCATGGAACTCATTTGTTATTCGTATATTCAACAATATCACATTTATAACACCTACCACGAAAACAATAACACTTCTAACAATAACAGTCTTCGAAGGCGTTAATGCTGAACTGTTTTTCATTATCCACTCTTACCTATGATGGATGTCGGGGGAGGGGGTCAGATTTTCACGCTGCGCTCGGATTTGGGCATGTGTTAGCTCAATCGCTTCCACTCGGCTAGAGAAGACGATTGGTACCGGTTTCAGCCCCAAGAGTACCGCCTGTTGCTCCCTACGACCTCCTTTAGCCCCAGAAATGGCTTATATAATCCTTTTTATCACTCTCGCGGCGAAGGCCGCGGTTTTCCCTTCTTGTTGTATAATGTATCGTATCAATTTTGATTTTTTATATAGTAGTAACAATACCTAACCCGAAGCAATGGAGACCACTCTACTGCCCAGCTACAACGAGCTATGCTTAAGTGCCAAAGCCTTACAGAAGAATATTCATTTGCACTTGGCCCAGCTCGCTCAACTCATACTATCGCTCGGGTCATTGGCTTTGCTCATTATTGCAATTTGGACATACAAAAGAAATAAACTGGTCTTGCACTTCAATTTTATAGTAATTTTAATTGTTTTATGGGGTCAGACACTTCTATACCATTGTATAATTGCAGCTCATCATGACGAACATAATTATCCTATACGCTTTAAATAGCATAGCCTTGATTGCAGAGCCATTGAGATATCAAGTACGGTAACTGGCAATGAAAATGGACCATTTTGGTCCAGTGTTGTCAACATAAAACGAAAAACTATAAAATAGTTGAAAACTATAGAATAGCTTTCAAATGAGTATTGATATATCATTGCTTCTAGAACATTCTAGAAGACGAGTAATGACATAATCGGAGCTAAGAGTCTTGCCATTAATTTGAGCCATTACTGGTCATCTAGAATGTTCCAGGAGCAATGATCAGAATCAATATGTATAAAAACTAATCTATACTTATCGCTTATTTATAGTTTATTTATAGACATTACTGATCTAGTCCCCTTTCAAAATCAGCCCAATTCCGGTGTCATTCGACTTGACTCGACCTGATAGTACCCAAAAATAATTTTTCCGATCTACAGAGATGGGATACCATACCTTCATGGTATGGTATCCCATCCACCAGTGATTCCAACTCAGTAGGGATTATTGGTAATTATTACCTACCGTGCAGATACCTTAAAACCAAGCCTAAAAGTATGCTCTTATAAGGATCATTCGCTTAAAGCCGGCAGGGGATGATATAATACCTGCACAATAGGTAATAATAACTAAGAATACGTATTGAGTAGGTACTGTTGGAAAAATCAGGCCTTGAATTGGTTGTCCGGAATTTCTAGTAGACCGAGTGGGGTCGAATGACACCGATTTTGGCTGATTCCAGGAGGTGGACGGGGAACAAGTTCATAGCCGAAAAAGAATTTGTTATTTAACATGTATTCTAGATTCTGCTCCTATTAGATTCCGATGCATGCAACTTTTTATCTCCGAAGTGGTTAGTCGTAATGATCCGATTTCCTAGCCTACTACATGTCCATGCCTTGGTATTGTTTCATTTCGCACTCACTACTGAGAGGACTAGAGCAACATTTTTTGCCAAGTAAATTTTGACATTGTAAATAAAATGATCGAAAACAGCCTCTTTAATGTACCAAACTTTGAAAAGTGTTAAAAGAAACACATGAATGGTGAAAAATTTAGACGCTACGAAAAAGAAGGCAGCAAATATGCACTGCTTTGCACGATTATTATTGTAAGTCTTCATTTCTTTTATTTTCTCGCTCCTTTTAAAGTTAGTTAAATTTTATTTAACATGCAAAACTCGATTTTTTTGCCATAGGGGCGGACCTCATTGAATGGTCAACTCAATTTTTTGGTTCAAAGATTTCAACACTCTTTAAAGATATCGTTCAAAATATTTTGATCTCAAAAGCGTTTTAAAGCGCGTTGAATGTTTTAAACCTCAAGATTTCACAGTTTTCTCTATGTTGGACACAAATCTGATGCAGCTGTGTCTATGTCAGCTTTTGTCTAGTTTGCGATGTTTTTTCAGATTTATGAATGGTTGAGATTTTTGTATCAAAACAAGGATTCAGTCACTATGGGAAAAAATTTCGGTCGATCTGTAGATCTCATTATGAGGATATCATTCGCAAAAAGAATTTTTTCATTCCGTGAAATTTGCCTTTCAAAATTTTTAAAACGCTCTTGGTTAAAACGCGCCATTGTAACCGAAGCATAACAAGGGAGCGATCTCCACTACCATCGGAACACCAAATATTTGGATCCATACAACTGTTGAGTTGAATCCTGCCTGGTTTGGCCAGTTCTCATTTTAGACAACCCCGGCATCTATAGTGCAAACAGGCTTGCATAGCCGAGTGGACTACGCACACTGTCTCCTGTGTGAACTAAACCCTGGATGGGCAGCAAGGAAGCCATAATCAAAGCAAAATATCGCTCTCCTGCAAAATGGGTTAACGAAGCCTGGGTTCACGAGTGTCTTTAATCTTATTATGAAAATACATCTTATAACTTATTGCCATTTTCCTTTAAAAATTTAGACTAAATTTTTAGTCCAAAAAATTTTAAATCCACTAAATTATTTAGTGGATTTTGAGTGTAACTTACATCAGCTGCATGGTTATCTTGGCTTGGAATGATGTGACATTTCAATCTCCCGCAATATTCAGCACGCTCACGAATGATCGCAATTCTACATATTTGATCTCGTCGCATACATTTTGTCTAATGGTGGTCATTATCACGGCAATTACGGATTACTTCCTGCTCTATACAAATCGCAAAAATCGATCCAAGTAAAGTGTTTTAAAGAACCCATAATTCTAACTATTGGATTATTCAGTGGAGGATTATACAGTAGCGGAGTCGCAGCATTAATTTGAGCCATTACACAGTCTTCTAGATAGTCTCAGAAGTAGTTTGGCATGAAAACCCAGCAATTTAAAATTCTTTTAACCTTTACTGAACAACCCAATGTATCATTTTGTTCTCTCACTCCGTGTTAAGTTAAAAAATGTTGGTATTGGCATTCTGCCATTTAAATACTTCCGTATTGTAATTATAGCCCTGTTGTGTTAATTTTCCAATTCTAAAAAATGTTATTTCAAAAACATTTTCCGACTTTTTCAAGAAAAAATTTTTTAAATGATAAAGCCACTACAATTACAGGGAAACAGCATTTGAAAAAAATTGGCAAAAGAATATACCCGATTTTGGGTTACGTTTTGAGAAACCTTTTAAAGAGAATAATTTAGAGTAGACGTGGATTACAGTCTTTCGCGCACCTACCAAATCAATGAGAACATCATCGTGATGGTAAGTTTTTAGCAAATTCCTAATCTGACAATACCAAAATCTAGAAGTTAATATGGCCATTGGATATTTGCTTTGCGGTTGTCTTCACATTTCATTTGGTTGGAGCTACATGTCTGAGGTATTTGGAGTGGCTTAACAAAAGGCATACGGCCGGGAAACCATTTTTTCGCGGATTATCCCGCGGTTTTTGACCACGCTCATACCGAATCCTGCGCCGTTTCGACAATTCGAAGAGTCGAATTGATCGCACAAAGGGTCGATATGGCCGGATTCTAATAACCCCATTTTGTTTGGGTGAGTGCGGTGCTATTCGATAGCTCCACAATCACACGCCCGAAATGGAGTGTAAAATAACCTGAGCTATATCATATAGAGTTATATAAGAGCACATAAAATTTTGGAAAAATAGCAACGTGCAATAGAAAATGCAAGGAAAACAGCGTAAATTTTAAAAAAATGAGTTGTTTGCCAAAAATTTGCGTTAAAAATTTATATTTCAAAAAGTTCAAATTTTTTCTGGGCGGCTCCCTTTCGGGTGCCGCCGTATGCATTCTTAGGAGTGTTTGTTTAGTTTTGGTCGGTCCGGTTTGGTCCGCCGGACCGTCCACCCCCTGGTCCGGTCCGGTGCCCGGTCCGGTTGTCATGCTTGGCTATATGGAAGCAAAATCCTGAAAATCTACAGGATAAGTTACCAATAATTTGAATCTATAGGCTAAGTCAAGTACCCAATGATGCTAGTTTTACACTGTTCCGTTTACAGATTAATTCGGGAGAAGCTCACCTTTGCTCAGTTTTTGGCCAGCTATCAATCTGTCTACTTGGTAAAATCATTTTTACTGACCTGAACTATATTAATTGCCGAAGGCGCTTCTAACAGCCCTATTTTAAAATCTAAAATTGGCAATAATCGAACCTGATTTCTAGATAATTCCACTGCATTCTATTGTAACACTTCTGTTATATATGCATTTTGTAAAGAACAACAAAATGAGGACGGCTGCATCCATGGTTGAGCTGGGAGACCACACAGAAAGATACTTTAAGCAGCTCGAATCACAATGGAATGCTAATTATAAGCGCCCAGGGCGCTAGTGAAATTATCTCATTCTCCTCTTTATTGTTAACTGTTTGTTTATATAATTTTTTAATACATTTACATATTTTAATGTATCAAAAACGTGTATGCAAAAACCGAAAACGGACTAGCTGAGGAGGCGCCTTCGGTACCGGTCTACTACGATTCTTCCCCGTCGTTTCTTCCCCGGTTACGTTTCTTCCCCAAATCAGCTTTTGCTTAATACAGCGCATAATGGCTCATAATCAGTGTTGCAACTTTTTCAAAAGTCGCCTCCGCCTCCGGGCAATTTTTGAGGCTCCGCCTCCGGAGGCGCCTCCGGAGAGGCGTTGGTTCAAACGTCGCCTCCGCCTCCGGCAATTTTTCGAGCGTCGCCTCCGCCTCCGGAGGCGCCTCCGAGCATCCGGAGGCGGAGGCGTTGCAACACTGCTCATAATTAAGTCTACACTTAAGCTTAATCTTTGAGTAATGGCTTAAAATGCTCTTAAGCTTGGGCTTAAGCCCCAGACAGCGTAAGCTTAAGCCTAAATCCTTGTTTGGCGCCTTATAAGGGTTGTTCGGGAGCTTAAGCCTAAGGGCCACTTTAGCCCAACCCAAGCCTAAGGGCCACTTTAGCTCAACCCACGTTAAAGGCCCATGTCGCTTAAAGGCTTCCTTGGGCCCGGAACAGGCCCCAAATGAAAAATCACAAAGGACTTCTGGGGAGGGTCAGGAGGTACAAAAGCATAGGTGGAATACATTAAATTTTTTTCCGGCGCCGCCAATGGCGGCGCCGGAGAAAATTTTGGCAATTTTCACTGAATTTCCAATTTTTTTTATTTTACACTAAATCCTTTTACCCAGTATTTCAGTGCTGTCTTTCGGCGTTTTGTCAGCTCATTCGTAGGGGTGCTTATTTCATTTTTCAGAGGTGCATTCTTAGGGGTGCTTATTTTCAAAATGTACCTATTTAAGGGTAATTTTTTGCGGGGAATCCAAATTTGACGTCAAAATTTAGCTAAATGTAGACAAATTTAGCTAAAATGTACCATAATTTTTGTCTGTCTGTCCAAAATTTTGGAAAAGTTGATTCTATCCAGTGCTTATTTTTGTCCGTCTGTCCAAAATTTTGGGAAGAAGGCTGGACTGGACTAAGAACGCTGGACGGGCCCAAAAAATCTGGAATGTCAATTGACCTGATCCAAAATGCTGGACTTGCTGACAGTACAGTAGTGGCTAACAGTCAGACCAGCTGGATTGCCCCAAGAACGATGGACTGCCCCAAGAAGGAAGGGTCGGCCGCAAGAACGTAAAGGGTTGGAGCGGCCGAAGGCCGCGACGGTCGACCGCACCCTAACACTGGACTGACCCTACCCCAAGAACGCGAGGATGGCTCCAGCCCCTATTAGGTAGAATAGTGTAATTTTAATAAAACTGTATAAAAATGGAAAAAATGGTACAAAAACACCATTTTGGGCCATATTTGCCTTGGGAAAAATTTTCCCGGATAAAGGCTCCCTGGGCCCGGTCCCGACGGGGGCCTTTAACGGGTGTTGACCAGACTGTTACTGGTAAAATACTTTTACCATATCGTCGCGGATCGAAAGATTTTTAACATTTTTTCAAACTAATGCACATTTCTCTTAAAACTTGTGATATGTCACATAATTTAAAATTTTTCAAAAATTTGTGAGAATTTCTCAAATTTTGTTAGACTAAATTGGTTAGATTAAATTAAATAAGTTTAAATCCTCATCCTTAAATTCTGTATAGAAATATTTTTACAATGTTACTTTACTAAGAAGCCAGTGTCTGTCCGTGCGCTGTCCACTGCCGTTTAGGCCCTTTTTAGGCGGTTTTCGACCCAGATAATGTCACCCTAATAGTAAACACCCCCCCATAAATCCGCAAAAATCAACTCAGATTTGGGGTCGCGCTGTGGGAATGTCGCTCCATTGCAATGAATGTCACGACTGATCAAAAACATATCAATACTCTCGCATATTATAAGCACGAATTGTGCGCTTTGTATTTCGAAATATTTTGAAATTGCTCGAGGGCCGCCCACTATAAAAGGGCCGCCTTTCTCGTTTTATTTTAGTCTTGCCTTTAAGCATAAAACGTCGCTTTGTTCACATATATTGTATCCTGCTTTTCAAACAAAATAAAAAAGTTCTTTAAAACGTTGTACAACTGAAGTCAATTGGATTCCTATCCAACAGCAGGTAATGTCTAATAAAGGGGTTTTCGGGGTGGGGGAGGACGAATTCGACAAAATTTTGGAGGTCGAACATAGGTCGAACAGGTCGAAACTGAGGTCGGAATGGTCGAAAATGACGTTTTTGGTCATTTCAAGGCTGTTGGGGGTCATGTATGGGGTTTTCGGGGTCGGGGAACACGAATCCGACAAAATTTGGGGTGGACGACATAGGTCGAACAGGTGGAAACGACGGTCGGAATGGTCGAAAATGGGATTTTTGGCTGTTTGAGGGTGGCTGCGGGGTATGCGGGTGGGGACGGGGCTGCGGGTGGGGAAGGGGATGCGGGTGGGCCGTGGATATACAGGGCCCGTGTACGCCATGATAGCGGCGGCGTGCTTTCTAGTATTTATTACAACAAGAACAAAACCTCCTTTAATCTAGAGTAGCTTTTAAATGGCCAATGAAAACTTTCGAGAATAATGACCATTTCGAGCCTGTCGGAGAGAATACTGGCAGGAAGAATTTATATTTACTGGCTGCCAACGGCGACGTCGCATGAAACCGGATGATGGGTACATCTTGTGTTTTATTCTCATCTATTCTTGTTACAACCTTTACTTTGTAATAAATTTTGTTGGAAGACAACTTTTGCAAAAATCGTCTTTTGTAAAAATTGTATCGAACACCAGCGCCCAATCGCTATAAGTGACATACTCTCCTATGCATCCACTCTAACCTATTTCGCAGGATATATGTAGGGGGGGGGTGTGCCTTTTGGAACTTTTCACGCCCCGCTCGGATTTAGGCGTGTGATACGTCAATCGCTTCGTCTCGGCGAGAGAAAACGAATGGTACCATTTTCAGCCCCAACACGGCCCCCTGTGGCCCCCTACGACCCCCTTAACCCCCCGGGGGCCGGAAAATGCAACTTTTCACGCCCCGCTCGGATTTAGCCGTGTGATACGTCAAACGCTTCGTCTCGACGAGAGAAGACGAATGGTACCATTTTCAGCCCCAACACGGCCCCATGTGGCCCCCTACGAGCCCCTTTACCCCCCGGGAGCCAGAAAATGCAACTTTTCATGCCTAAAAATCGAAGTTTAGGTATCTTCCCCTCCCCCTTTCCAGGCAAGTTTGGTACCAAAATGCTCCCCAGACTGTCTAGAGTAGGATCCCGAAGGAATTAGAGGCAACACGGACAACCTGCGCGAGATATTCCTTCCGGAAAATGTGACATTTTCAGGATTCTCTTTCAACTTTTTCCTACCCACAAAATGTGGTTCGAATTCAAATTTGGGTCCCACCACGATCGCAGCAAATTGTGCGCGAAGCGCCGCGGATGCACGCTAACCGCGAAAAAAAAACAAGATAGAACCCGCCGATTCGAGGCGGTAATCCGCCGAGAATCGGCGGGTTCTATCTTGTTTATTTATCCCCTAAAGCGCGGTTATCCCTGCGTGGACTTTTTACTTTCCCATGCTGGCGGGGAAAGTAACTTGGGGAAGTTGTTTATTAGGGTCGACTTATATGACGTAGTTTTTATCCGAAGTGGATCCTACCATTATATCGAGAGTTACCGTTATCACCTGGGCGCAGCTGGGAATGGGCTGGCGGGCGAGTCGCGCAGGCGAATATGGGGCAGATGGGGTGGGCTGGGGCCTATGGACAGGGGCCTGTGTCACTAACGTGAAATCTTGACATGTGCCTATCCTGGCCGTACCTATGTAGTATGTTGTTTAACTTTGTAATAGCTATAACTTTGTTTGTTTTTAACTTCTTTCTATCCTACCTGAGCCCATGCTTAAGCCTGAACTTAAGCTTAAACTTGAACATTTGTTTTGTCGAAAGGCTTGGAGCCCCGAAAAACATGAGGCCCAACGCCTAATCTGGACCTCAAGACAGGCTCTCAAAACAGGGCTGCATGATTATGAGTTTAGGTTTAAGCATGACCTTGATATCTAAAGTCAAGCTTAGATAGTTTAAATAAGTCCTTTGCTTGATTTTTTGCTTTTCAACGGGTGCGAGGAGCCGGAGGCGACGAGTAGGTCGGTCGATGAAGCCGGCGAAGCCGGCTTCATCGATCCCGACCGCCGGGCCACATTCGACTTTGAAGTGCCTTAGAGAACCTTAAAGTGACCTTGAGTTTAGGCTTAAGCTTGACCTTGAGATCTAAACAGGATCTGCTTAAAAGGGGGCTGAAACAGGGGGCTGAAACAGGGCTACCTGGCTATTGTTGATTATTTTTGAAATCAAAATGAGCTTTTGCCAGCTGTTTTTCCAGTCTGCGCGCCTTTGGCGTGCGTGATGATGGGTTAGTAAAATAAAAGTTACAACATTCCCCAGGAAATTTTTATTGATTGCTGAATTGTGCTCACAATTGAGTGTGTAGAAATATATTTTGAGAGTAACGAGAATTTGTTTTTTTAGGATTTGCTGTGTAGAAAATTGTCAGTTATCGACAGCCCTGTCCTTCTGTTTTGGATTCTTCTTTTTGGATAGGATTCGATTCATTTCGTTGGAAGCAACTTGGGCTATCCCCGAATTTTCTTTTCAGCTGAGATAGTCCGCTTTCGTACATAGTTGAGCCTTTCGAATGCGCATACATATTCCCTACAGAGGCTACGCAGTCATTGTATGGTCTGGTATTACTTGCATTGTTTGGAGGGTATTTTCCAGCACAGCACAATATCATTAGAAGTGCACCTTCATCTGCTGAAACGTTTATTGTTTATTAACCTATCTATGAAGTCAAATGTCTTTAACCAATGAATGAGCATTTTGGCCCGGCCGGTGGAATGGACAAAGAAAAGTCTCATATAAGTCCTATCATTGAGATTTTATTTAGAGCCCTTTTACTCACCAGAGGAGACAGCATTTGGAGCCCTTCGTGAGTCGCCTAATTTTGGTGGCAGGTAGAATTTAACTATATTATTTTGCAGATTTTTGTCTGTCTGTTTGATGTTTGCTTGGAAGGTTTATATCTGACGATCCGTTCGTTAGATTTTTATGAGTGATAGCTCATTTTGTAGGTAATGATCTGTAGGTTTCCCGAAAATTGTCAGATTTGAAATTTGAATTCGCGCCAAAATGAAAAACGTGTTTTTAAGCGTTTTTATCAACGGATGTTTGTGTTTATTATTTTATATCGAAAATTGAGGTGATTTAGAATATTTCTGCTTTTTAAATTTTTGGATTTCGTTTTTTGTATCATTTTTCATGAATTTTTTGGTCATTTTTTGTCCAAAAATTGGGTTTTTTGGATCTGACGATAAAAATTACTGAAAATTTGCATACAGGGGTTTCCGGATATGCTGAATCCATTTTCAAATTTGAATTCGCGCCAAAACGTAAAAAGTGTTTTTAAGCGTTTTATGATTGAATGTTTGTTGTTTTTTGTTTTGTATCGTAAATATAGGTTATTTAGAGCATTTTTGCTTTTTAAATTTTTGGATTTCCTTTTTTGTTCATTTTTTGGCCAAAAAATGGGTTTTTCGTATCTGACGATAAAAGTTGCTGAAAATTTGTATACGGGGGTTTTCGGATATGCTGAATCCGAATTTGAAATCAGATTTGGAATTTGAAAATTTGAATTCGCGAAAAAACCGAAAAACGTGTTTTAGCCTGTTTTCACTTGAGCATATGTTCCTTTTTTATTTATAATAATATAATAACTTTATTGCATACAAGATGCGACTATACAATGACAATTAGTATGAACAATTATACAGAACATGAGATCATTAGATATTTCATTGGCGTAAAGTTCTTTCATTGGCGCGATCCATTTCGGTTGAGTCATTGTTTGGCTGAGAGATTGTCATTGCTTGAAGACGACTGAGCTCGGGGACTTAACGAATAAGTTTCTACCGCCAGACGCTCCCTGACGTTGGATCGGGGACTGTACCAGTTTCTACCGCCCACGAAAAGGTTTAGATATTTAGATATAGATGATTTAAAGTATTTCTGCTTTTTAAATTTTCGGATTTTCATTTTTTCCAAATTTGCTGATTTAGATTTGCTCATTTGTTTATTTGCGCGCGGGCTTTGCCCGCGCGGCGCCTCCGTAGGAGCCGCAGGCTCTAGTTATAATTTAATCACCAGACAAACATTTAATCACTAAACGAATTAGTCATTTACTCCAAATGACGAACTAGAATGTTTCCCACCATGCAACCAGGCCCGTACCCAGAAAAAAATTTCGGGAAGGGTGTTGAGATTTCAGGGGGTTGTGAAATGAAAAAACACATTCTTAGGAGTGCATTTTTCAAAATTTTCACGAAACTTTTGAAAACCATAGGGGGCCCTATGGTTGTTTAGCTTCCGAATTTCGGGGGGGGGGGCATTACAACCCCAACCCCCCTAGTTACGGGCCTGCATGCAACCGCTCATACGGACCGTGGGATTATATAAGGACTAGGGGAGCGCCTAGGCCTACGCCGCGCTATGTTAAATCTGTGGAAATATAATATTTTATTCGGAAAACTGTTTTCTACAAAGTAACATCCCGCCCGTAAGTATTCCGCCCGGGAGAGTCCTGACCTCGTGAAAGGCCTGGTGAGAGTAACACGACCTCGGTTCTGACAATTTTTGCGGGACTTACAGCCACAGGCCATTCAAATGAGCTATCACTCATCCCGACCTAACGACGGAAAGGTGCCGAACTGTTACAGTCGAACCTCGATAATCCGCACATATCGGGACTGGCCGATTTTGTGCGGATTATCGTAAAGTGCGGATTATCGAGAGAATTTTGTATGGAAAAATTGTGCGGATAAACGAAATTTCCTATATTCTTTGTCATTTTTTGAAAATAAAAAATAAAATTTGAATTCCCGCTCAAAAAATTTGATCTTTTTACTAAATTTTGACCGATTTTTGCGAAATTTTTGCCTACTATGGCAAAAATTTTGAAAAATTTTCGAAAAATTTGATAAAAAAACAGGAAAATTTTGTATAAAAATTCAAATTTGCGCCAAAAACAGAACTATTTTGCTTTGTGCGGATAAACGAAAAATTTAACATGGAAAATTTCACTTTGGTTCCGCAAAAATCTGTGCGGATCATCGAATTAATCCGCACAAAATGCGGATTATCGAGAGAATTTTGTATGGGAAAAATCCGTTCCAGCCAGATTTGTGCGAATAATCGAAAATACGAATTATCGTGTGTGCGGATTATCGAGAGTAGACTGTACTCTCATTTGAGCGTTCCATACAGACTACAGAACGCTGCCGCTTAATATTTAGGGATAACTCATTACAATAAATAAACAAAAAGTTGCTAAACTAAATTGGAAATTGAGTAGAATGCTTGTATACTATTTTAACATACTGCTGCCGCATCAAACATATACTTACGAATCGAAAATGCAATTGGTATTGAGTTGACATAAACTCCAGCCATGAGAAACATAACGAATCCATACAATCCATTTCGGTTGAACATTTTTTGCCTGAGCTAAAAAATGTTTGCTTTTATGAGCGCTGAATTTATATGTCTCCTAAATTTAAGTTGAATTACTATTTTGCTATAATACTATACAATCAAGTCTCTATTTAACGCGGATTTGCCGGGTCCCCTGACCCGCCTTAACACTTCCATGGCGGAGAGTGCCAAAGGGCTTATTTTGTAGAGAATTTTGTGCTGATTTATAATAAAAAAAGAAAGTTTGAAAAAAAGTTCTTTGTGACCCGTAAAGGGGCTTTTTTCGAAAAGCACTTTTTTCGTCAGAATTTTCGAGGTGCCTCTATTCCAAGGCTTGTATCTTTTGTTCTGCCGACAGGAGCCTAGCCATGTTATATATCAGTAGAAATCCCATCACTTGGGCTACAAGAATACACCAAAACATGTTTTGGGTCCCGCCACGAAATTCGAAATTTGGCGGGAAATTCAAAAAATTCAAAATTTTTTTTCATATAAATCTCCCATAGCCGGTTTTCGGCGTTCCAAGCAGTTTCCGAACGAGATTTTTGGCCCTATAAGGTTTTCGACCACGCTGAACACGATTCTGATGTCAGTTTTGGCATTCAGCATACTGTAGTACCAGTTTCTGGCGTTCTGCCCACTTTGGCTTCTTTGGGGGTTTTCGCCCGAAATTTTACACCCTAGGGGGTTTTCGAGTGTGCTAAAATCAAATCTGAGATCTGTTTTCACGAAAAGCGCCAAAATTTGGCGTTATTCTGGCGTTCTACCCAAAAACGCCAAAGACGGAAACCGCTAATAATCGAGGATTCATCTTTGGCGTTTTTGGGCAGAACGCCAGAATAACGCCAAATTTTGGCGCTTTTCGTGAAAACAGATCTCAGATTTGATTTCAGCACACTCGAAAACCCCCTAGGGTGTAAAATTTCGGGCGAAAACCCCCAAGGAAGCCAAAGTGGGCAGAACGCCAAGAAACTGGTACAACAGTATGCTGAATGCCAAAACCGACATTAGAATCGTGTTCAGCGTGGTCGAAAACCCTATAGGGCCAAAAATCTCGGTCGGAAACGGCTTGGAACGCCGAAAACCGGCTATGGGAGATTTATATGAAAAAAAAATTTTGAAAATTTTGAATTTCCCGCCAAATTTCGAATTTCGTGGCGGGACCCAAAACATGTTTTGGTGTATTAAATTGATGTATTAAATTGGTGTATTAAGTAAGCCCTTTGGCACTCTCCGCCATGGAAGTGTTAAATAGAGACTTGTCAGTATAAGGAGGATCCCTGGTAGGTAAGCGGTAAAAATATCAAAATTTTTACAAAATTGGTAAAGTAAACTTAGCCAGGTAAAGTTAAGGAAAGGATGTGAAGCAGGGCAAGGAATCTGAAACTAAGGCAAGCCTAGCTAAAAATAATAATATCAATTAATTACTGAAGAAGATTAAGTACTGTTTGAACTAATACGAAAGATTTGTCGGATTTTAATAACCGCTCAAGGAACATGCCAGAATATTTAAAAAATGGCATGTAAAATATAAAACGAAAGCAATGAACGACACTAAATAAAGGCAATTTTATACTTACTATAAGTCTAATTTTTAACATGGACAAGGAATATATATGCTCTCTATTTTAGAAGAGATGCATCAACAATCTGTATGGCTGGCTCTACAGAAAAGCGTCAGACACTACCTACCCAGCCCAGCCTGCGCCTTCCATGATTTTTTGACAAACCAGATCTGCTTCAGATTTTTGCTGTCTGGATTCATGGCTTTACAGCAGAGCGTCAGACATTTCAGTACTGCCTGCCCAGCTCAGCTTGGACCATCGATGATCCGCGTTACGTGAACTTAAAAGACAAAATAATATTCTGAAAAATTTGAGCAGAGCGTCAAAATACCAAATTTTAAATTTTACTCTTTTCCCTATCCTAAAATTATATTCAGAAAAATTTGAGTAGAACACCCATCACCTTCCATGAATTTTTGATAGACCACATCTCGACTTTTGCTCTCTTCATCCCTAATTTTTTCTGCTCAAATTTTACTGATATTTTAAGTCTCAAAAAGGGAGAGCTCATATTCGAAGTGAAATTCTTCTGTGATCAGATTTTTAGAACCTTGTCGTATAATTATTCTATGACAGCTATTTTCGTACGACAGGATAAATTTTTTTTAATATCAGAAAGTTGGTTTGAAAACATTGAACAGCATCATATTAAAACATTGTTCTATGTAATCGGGCCATCTTGGCTGCTTCAATATAATTTTATGAATAAAACTTTTATGCATTGACACATTTCTAAAATGTCCAAAAAGTCTATAAAATCGAAAATTTATAATTTTAAAATGTAGGTTACATACATTTCATAATTTTAAATGTAAAAAATAGTTCCAAAATTTCAATACGTTATATGATTTGAGGAAAGTTATTAAGGATAAAGTAGATTTTGATAGCATGGTTATTTATTAAAGCGCCAGTTGTCCGTCTGTGGTCAAGTGCACGGAACGCACAGATCTCGCGGTCCAGCCAATAGCAAGGGCGAGTGAGATGTCATTCGATAGATCGTAAAAAGTTAAGTGCGAGTCGCAATAATGTGTAATTCAAAAAATTGAATTCGCGCCAAAACGCAAAAATGTATTTAAAATCAAACATATGTATTAAAAATGTTTCCCTAATTTTATACAGAATTTGCTAAATTTTTTAAAATACAATTTAAAAATGTTTTTTTCAATAAATAACTAAAAATGCAATTATTGGGGCGTTGCAAAAGAAAACGGACTGCCAAGTTAGACACAAGCAACAAAATGGCGCGAAATTTGAAAATATTTTATGAGCTACTCACGTTTCACGTGAGTAAAACCCAATTCTGTTATTGCTAACCCCCTCTAGAATTGTATTTTAGAGGGGGTTCTGCAATAGCAATGACTAAAGACCCCAAAAATATTTTTTTACACTTCCTATATGCTTAATCATTGTCTCTCTTCAATAGGCTGTACAAAAAGGCACTCTCTTTTGGTAAGACGTCTATCGTTCAGACAACGCACTCAATGGTTAAATGTAGTAATGTTGATTCAATGATCGATGCGTCCGGCTTCTAGAAACAAAAGGAAGAACAAAGACTCTTTTTACATATTTTTGATCTCTAAATATGTAAAAAGAGAGTGCCTTTTTGTACAGCCTATTGAAGAGAGACAATGGTTAAGCATACCAGGCAGTGTAAAAAAATATTTTTGGGGTCTTTATCAATGACCTAAATTAATACCACATAAAAACCTTTAAATTCATAATGGAGTATGGGGAAAATGAAAAATACCAAATTGTAATTAAATTTGATCCAAATTTTAGATTCGCCTAATCCGTTTTTATTTAGACGTGGCAGTCCGGTTTCTTTTGCAACCCCCCAATAAAAGATGTCTTTTTTGATTGTCATACCATTTTAAATAGAAAAGCATGTATACTTTTAAGGTTACCGATAAAGGCTGCAGTTATCTAGCATCTTCATACACCCGTATCTTGGGAAATACGTCTGCGCACTTTATAAACAGTGGCCATAGCCTCAGCATCTATAACACCCCTCGCCTACACGCTCCCTCGCCGGGCTTGAAGGAAAATTCTGTACCCTCAAGACTGGTGTCTGTTAAAGGAAAGGCTTTGATGATTCCAAATGGGCGGTACCCATTTTGAATAACACTCATGGAGTATGACTTTATATGTGTACAAAACTATTTCTGTAAAACATCGTCAAATCCTACTGGTTCTCTTCTACAAAATCTTCTCCTTCCACAAAATTGAAAAACAAATTGTAACCGGAGCTCAGTAAATTCGAAAAAGATTTATTTGGAATAAACATCGTATACTTGTGTGTGATGCTGAATAAAAAGGTTCATATAAAACAATTTAGGTTCCTGAATTTGGACTGCCACTGAATGTTCACAGATATTTTTCAGAGCTGCAAGGATGTGTTTTTTAAATGATTTGAACGTTTCTTTGAACGAAGATTTTATGTGCCGATACCCAGCAGTTACCGTAAATCCTCTAATGATTCCCTCCCCCCAATTTAGTCCCCTCAAATAAGTCTCCCTGGACCTCTTACGAAAAAATAAGTCACCCCTCAATTAACCCCTTCGTTTCCCAGTGTATCCCTATAGATACGCAAACTTTGGAGTAATTTTTCGCCAATTTTTTGGTCTCCTAGCTCAAATCTGATATTGCTCTTATATAGCCAACTTTTTGTTCGCGCCAAAATGGAAAAACGTGTTTTTAAGCGTTTTTATCAATGGATGTTGGTGTTTTTTGTTTTATTTGGCGAATTTATGTGGCGAAAATTGGTGAAATTTTGGCCAAAAATTCGCATTTTTTACCATTTCACCAATTGCAGATTCGTGATTAGTGCATCGAAGTAACCCCAAAAACACGTTTTGCGAAAAATATTTGCGACTTAAAAATGGCCGAAACCGAGGCCGAATTTTATAAGAAAAAGTCATACAAACAACAAAAATGCGCCGCAAGTGAAAATAAAGAAAATAGCAACGTACAATAGAAAATGGAAGGAAAATTTTTTTATAAAAGTTGAGTTGCCAAAACTTTACGTTTAATTTTTTTAATATTTAAAAACGTAAATTTTTTTTACTCGGCGGTGCCGCCGAATGCATTCTTATGGGTGCTTGTTTAGTTAGGGTCGGTCCGGTTTGGTCCGCCGGACCGGCCACTCCTCCGGTCCGGTCCGGTTGTCATGCTTGAATAAACTCAATCATTTGATATGGCCGACACCACATGCCCCTTGTCTTTTACAATGCGCCACCTAAACTGTGCAGCTATTGATTTGCGAGCTCTTGTTTGTTCCTTGAGGAATATCTGACGTAAAATCAAAGTATGTGGGCGTCTTGAATTTGATTTCTTTGTTATCGAAATTTCAAAGTGCTCTTGTCTCCAATTTGTGAGACGGCCATTGGGTTGAATAGAAATGAAATATACTCAATCTTTTGCTGTGCACCACTACCACATGTACATCTGCCAGCTCTTGCCTGTGCCCCAAACAAGTTAAAATAGCTCCAGATATACCATTTGTTATTTAACCCATTCCCCATGTTTTTAGTTATATATGAAAAACTGTATCTCATTGGTTTAATTTTAACGGTTTGAAGTATTTTGTTAAAAATTTTAATGATCTCAGTTTAATAATTTGCTTTTTTCCGGAGAATATGCGCTATTATATTCAGTCTAGCTCGCTCATTTTGGTAATTATAATATTCATGCCAATTGGCGATGTGGGAGCATCACATACGGTACATAACACTGTGTCCGGAAACATATACAGTAAAAAAACAAAAGAACCAGCAGCTGGCGCAGAAGTACAAGTGGACATGTTCTGCCTTGCGAAATTGAAAAAAAAAACCACTTTCTAGAATGTTCTAGAACATTTCCATTTAAAAAAATTCCTGAAAAAATCTGGATAAAAATTTTTTTCGAGGGATGGGAGCAGATTGTTTCGCACCAAAAACACGGGTTACCTTCGGGGGAACCAGGTTTGTACTAATTTTTATCAGCAAATTGGCAGAATGCCAGTAAGTGGTGCCATGCTAAAATCAGAGGTCGAAAATCTATAAGGTGTGTGAAATCTCGGTCCGAAACCGCCGAAAAATGTCACTTTTTGCAAAAAATCAAGTTCTATACTTACCTTTAAACGTATCTACAGTTATACAAATGTCCGTTATGTGAATATGTATTATAGAAATTTTTTGGTCTGATTCTATAACTAATAAAACGTTTATAAAGTTATATTTATATTTGAGATAAATACATACGTATATTTTAGAAAGCTCCTACCGAGAATGCTGACCATGGCTTCTGCGTAAATCTTAAAGCTGGCGACTGGTTGCCCAAGTATATTCTTGATAGAATGAAGCTCAATCAGAAGTTGAATAAATTGGCCAATTTCTTCGAGAATAAATTTAGTCTACACAATGCAAAGGAACCTGAATGCTTCGCAAAGCTATTCTCATATTTATTCAAGACTGTCCGACATGTCGCCATCGAAAAAATATCGTACTCAAATTCAATTCTAAAAGCTATAAGAATACTAAACTTTTATTTAGGGAAAACTCAGACATGCTTAAAAGGAAAACGAATTTGGATATCAAACAAAAATTGGCCTACTCATCGGTAAGTGAATTATTTTGTACCAAGAAAATAATATTTTTACGAATCATATTTGACCTGGATAGCGTGGTCGTATCATGCAGATATTTTTTATTGGAATAGAAATTGTAGTATGAACGTGTAAAATTATTGAACATTTTGCAAATTTAGCTACCCTTCTCAGAGCTCTCAAAAAATTTCTAGATTTTGTACAATGTTTTATTGAGTGAGTAAAAAACTATAAACATTTAGCATTGTGTTCCTTTTATTATTGGGGCGAAATGTGTATCTTCTATAGTTTTTTACATAATAGTTCTTCTTAATTAACCTATAATAATAGTAAAATATCTAGAATAATCAGAGAATTTTTTCCAAAAATTCTTAATAACAAAAGTTTGGACGAGGATTTAAACGTTTATTTATACATACCTATAAATGAATAAAAATTTTAATTGGCGCCAACAATTTTCTTTATTCGGCTTGATTACAAATTATAAACCGATCCAAAAAGTCATTGGCGAGCTCTAAACGCTTTTAGGCCACTAATAACTTAATTGCATATTGTATTATTTATAGCCCACTTTTTACAGATTTCCTTTATGGCATACATGCACAACTCAGAGCTGCCTCAGTTATCCACAAGTGTTGTCCCAAACAAAGAAGCTAAATTACCAACACTCTCTGCCGGTTTACCTCATTTCGTAAACGGTTTGTTTATATATATCTAATCTATCTGACAAATGTATTTAGGTGAGTATCGAAATTGGGGAAGAGACACTTTCATCGCTTTGCCGGGAATTCTCCTACTGACGGGTCGTTTTGAAGAGGCCCGCCACATTATTTTAGGCTTTGCTGGAGTTTTGCGTCATGGACTCATACCTAATTTGCTAAACGGTCAGGGGGGAAAACAGCCTCGCTATAACGCCCGAGATGCAGTTTGGTTCTGGCTCGCCGCAATATTTCAATATATAAAGATCGTGCCAAAAGGGGAAAAAATATTGAATGATAAAGTTAGGAGAATATTCCATACGGACGATGCCAAAGTCGAGGATGAGACTAACAAAAAAAAGGTAGCATTGTGCACCCTACACATTTGCACTTCAAGGGATACATCAGGGCGTATTGTACTAGCGCTTTGCTCTAAGTCTAATAAGTATGCTCTTAGACTACAAGTCGGGGCCAATACCCCTTATGTATCCCTTGGAGTGCAAGTGAGGAATACACAATATCATTATTTTAAGCTTTCCTTTACCGAGATCATTTCATTTAGGAAGAGGCGTTAAAGGAAACAATGCACGAAGCGCTCCGTCGTCACTTTGAGGGAATTAAATTTAGAGAAAGGGATGCGGGTCATGCGATTGATGGAGAAATGGGACCCAATGGTTTCGATGTACAAGCTTATATAGATCATAAAACGGGGCTGGTATTTGGAGGAAGCGAATTTAATTGTGGGACATGGATGGACAAAATGGGGAGTTCGCCGCTGAATATGAGTATAGTTAGTATTTGTACAAATATAATATAATACCGACAAAATTTTTACCCTTATAAACTCAATGTTTGGCGTTTACCCTTTTCTAGTAAGTCTCAATAGAAATTTAAGATGATGATATACGCTTTCCAGAAATTCACTAACTGAACTTGTAAAAGGCATTATTAATCACAGTTGTTTTCACTGTCAAAAATTACGTGTAAAAGAAATTACATAGACCAAAAATTTAGAATACATGTTTAAATAAATAAATGAGAATTGCATTTTTTCAAAGATCTACTTTACCAACAATGGACTAACAAGTCATAGAAAAAAATAACAAACAAAAATTGTAAAGAATTTGACAATTGGTGATTTGTCAATGATTGCATGTTTTTGTAAAACTTTTTGTGAAATTTTGTTATTTTAAACAAAAATGTGTTAATTTAAAAAAACGCGCATAGTCGGGTAAATGAAATTTTAGCGCCTTCCTTGAGGTGAGTTTTGAAAAATTAGCGATCAGAGGTTTCAATTACAATTTTTACAGTATAGTACTTTAGCCGGCGACACCTAGAGATGGAGCTGCAGTAGAGCTGCAAGGTTTAGCTTTACTAACAGCTGAAACCCTAGCTAAGCTATCGGAATCTGGCCTTTTCCATAAACCTGGACTAGAAGGTGAACTTTTTTGTTTTTACTGAAGAACCGTTTGAAAAAAAGATAGAAATGTTTAGCAAAAGGAACAAAATGGACTTGGAGTGAATGGGCAAACATATTACGGAAATCGTTCCAAGACGAATTCTTCATTCCAAAGGACACCAAAGAGGGCCCACCTGTTAACAAAAAAGGAATTATTAAGGACAGCTTTGGGTGCTCAAATAAATATGGCGACTATCAACTTCGTCCCAATTTCTTCATCGCAATCGACGCAGTTTGTTAATCTTGAAAATGTTTCCGCACATTAAAAAAATTGTAATTAAGGTTCCGGATATATTAGACGGATTAGATAACGGATTGGATAAAACATGGGCGGCCATTAAGCTAGCCGGCGAGAAACTCAGTGGACCTATGGGAATGAGAACACTTGATCCAGAGTGAGATTTTATATTAATTAAAAATTTGATTTAGAATCTTAAAAAATATTTCGGGAATAATTGTCATCAGAATGCGAGATCAAGATGAGCCATATAATCTAGAACTAACTAACTGAATTTTCGCCCAAGGTGGCCGTATTTTGCAAAAATGGATCAATGGTGCCAATTTGAAAAAATTTATAAACATGATTATCTATCCTGGCCTTCTAAAACTAAAAACAAATAAAACAAAACTTTAACCGGCTGGGAGGTCAAAACATTTTTTGTGTTAGCGTGATTTCATATTTTGAATCTAAGATTCTCGTAGGGACCATAAAATTTTGAATGACACCTCACACAGGTGTCAAACTAATAGTTTACGTACGGACATCAGCTCTTTAATAGACATATTACATCCATATATCTTTAGTGACGATGTCTACAGGCCGAATTATTACTCGAATAAACCGGGGCAGGACAGATTGGAAGCCAAAGGATGGAACTATCATCAGGGACCGGTTAGTTTTTCTTTCATTTTCGGTATAAAATTTAAGTGGTTATTTAAGGAATGGCTCTGGGTGGCTGGAAAATACCACAGTGCCAAACTGAAGGTGGCTCATCGACTGAAAACCCTCAGGCCTGGCAACGCAGAGGCAAAGAAAGCATGGGATGATACTGTAGCTGAATTGAACGAGCGAATCAAGATATACACGAAACATATCGAACAGGACGTTTGGGCGTCATTGCCGGAATTGACCAATGAGGATGGCGCTGTATGCGGGGACTCTTGTAACGCGCAAGCATGGTCTGTAGGCTGCTTTTTGGAAGCCCTCGACACATATGACACCCTTTCTGGATCAAAGTAATTGTCAGTGTGTCCTGACTTTTGTTTATATTTTTCTGTCCGCATCCAATGTTTTTACTAGGGCTGGAAATTTTTATAATGGTATTTCCTTGTATTGGCTTGTTCCTAAAAATTTTTTTAAAAGTTTTTCTATCACTAAATAGTCCTTAGTCTGACTTTAGCTTGCTCGTCACATTTCACCTGTTTCTGAGAAAAATTACCCAAAAAAATTTCCTAGACAAGAGGAAAAACTCCAGAGAAAATTAAAACCGTCGAAATTTCCTAACATACATACCTTCCATTTACTCGTCATGAAAGCCTAGTTCCATTTGTTTGTATGTGTTTGTCGGATTTCATCTTTCGTATTGCAGTCCTTCATTTCGGATATTACATGTATCTCATAAATCTAATGTTTCGGTCGGATATTTTTGATCGAAGAATCTGATAATTTCTATCCTTGCAATGATATAGTTGATGGAAAAATTTTCGTTTAGTTTCCATAAATAAATGTTGGGCAAAAGTAGAAACTCAGAAAACAGGGAAAAACACTCATCTCGAAGTTCCCAATCAAACTTCAAAACCCCATTTTTTGTCCAAAAACTATCATTATTTGAAATTTTTTGCAAAATTATCATTTTTGCGAAAACGCAAATTTTTTGCAAAATTACCATTTTTTACCAAAAATGGGCTTTTGTAAAAACTGCATGTAATTTGCATACTATTTTCTGTCGTAAAACAAAATCGGTATTTTTGGCTGACATTTGGCTGCAGATAACTCTATAATCCACAAAACTTGGCTAAATAACAAATGTCAGGTTTTCGCTATAATGTTCAGAATTTTGTCTACTTTGATTTGCGTATAAGACTGTGCAAGAAGAAGATCAATTTTATGAAAAATTTTAATTTCCGCAGACACACCTGGTCAAAATTTTTTGATCTCCTCTTAAATGTCCTGCCCAATATGGTTGTGGTACTGGACATTTTGGAAAGTGCTGTCTTTGGGATGGCACCATTAATGTGGATTAACGGAGATTATGGTTACTGTGCTATGGATTAATGTATCCGGCATGATCTATTAGGTTGGCGACTAAGTTTTGGCGGTCGTTTCATGAAGTTTAAATTAAACATTTTTACTTCCACACTTAAATGAGTTATAGCTTATATGAAAGCTTAGTATCTCTACCATCTAACAAAAGAAAACTTACCTTAAAATCTTTAGTCTATCAAAAGTTATGGCCAGTTATGTGACGTCACCTCTCTTCAACAAAACTGTGTTGACGTAAAACAGTTTCTGCACCGTAAATTTTGATATAATAAAGCTTTTTATATAAATTTTCTTTTGTTCAATAGGTGAGATCCTAGGCTTTCAAATGAGCTATAACTTGTTGAAGCATCAAATAAAATTTGTCACATTACCTTACAAAGAATGTTAAATATGGCAAAAAAACGAAAAAAATTCTGCGTTTTTACAGTTTTTTGAAGAGAGGTGACGTCACATAACTGGCCATAACTTTTGATAGATTTTTAAGGTAAGTTTTTTTTGTTAGATGGTAGAGATACTAAGCTTTCATATAAGCTATAACTCATTTAAGTGTGAAAGTAAAAATGTTTAATTTTAACTTCATAAAACGACCGCCAAAACTTAGTCGCCAACCTAATATTATGGGTGCTAAGGTCGGGATTAAGGTTTCCGAGCATGAATTAAGGTTTTTGCTTCACCAGACTGGCTATGTCATATAGCGGTTTCAAGAAAATTATGGCCCGAAAATGTTAGACTAGCGAAAAGATAATAGCATAATGTCGTTTTCTCTTGGTCATTCTCCTAATTACAATTGTGTACATTTTGTGTTTTATGTGTTAATTAGTGTCTAATGGAACCCATTATTTTAGTAACACAAAGAACTCAATATGTAATTTTTACGCCTTTTCTTTGTGCGCATCACCAAACCTGTAATTATAATGGTTGATAAAATGATTGGTTGATAAATCTAATGTTTCGGTCGGATATTTTTCGATCGGAGAGTTTCTATCCTTGAAATGATCTAGTAGATGGAAAAATTATTTTCGTTTAATTTCGGTAAATAAATGTTGGGCGAAAGTAGAAGCTCAGAAATCAGGGACAAAGGCACACAAAATAAATTATTTACAGACAGAACCTTGATATCGGTTTACTAATACTATTAACGGTTTATTAATATAGAACCGAACTATGCAATTTGTCTAACCGAAAAGAAACGAGTTTTTGAATATTTGATACCAATTCCCTGTAATTAGACCCCTGTAAAATAATTTTTCAAACGAGCTCCAAGGGGAGATACATAGAGGAGAAATAATTTCAATCTAGTTTAATAACAGTGAATACGGTAGTTGCATCTGTTGCTGATCAGTTTTGGTATTTGTAGATCTATATCGACCTACCTGCCGAGATTGGTGCCATACTACTCACCTGAGTCAGGGGAGTCTTTTGATACCATTTTCGCCCAAAACGGAGAATGTTTGCATAAAATATTTTACTCAATTGCAAGGGTGATGCGCAGCCCACTGAAGCGAATGCCCAAGCTGAAATCTTTGTGTGCCCAAAGCTGAAAGCTCTCTTTCTTACGCGTAAGTGAAATAAAATGAATTGAAATTTTAAACAAGACTTCCCTCCCGCGCTTTAAAACCACCCGCGAAAGCTGGCTACTTTTCTCCTCGTGAGGTGTCTCTACTCATTTAAACTAAAAATTTCGAATTTATCATGTCGAAAAACCTCAATTGCCACTTTGAGTAATTCAGATCTATTATAGTATTAGGAATGTGTAGACGTTGACGTAAAAAACCACGCCATTAGGTCAGAGTGCCAGAGAATTTTCCGAAATTCATTGTTCGGACTTGGGGGTTTTCAACTACAGGGAATTCGAATCTGAGGCCGGATTTGACCCCGCGGTCGAACAATGTTCGACATGGTCGAACGTGGTCGAACCGGGCTGGCTCTAGATAATTTAGAGAGGTTAATAAGATGCATTTTTATAAATGCTAGGGTACAAAGTTAATTGCATACAAAATATGAAAGAAAGTACAGAGGAAAATACGAAAGAGTTTTTTAACATTAGGATTTAAGTCTTACTGTTTCGACTCTGAATCAATACAGCAAGAACCGAAACGTGTGTTGTAAGGTCGAGTCTCATCAGTTGATGTCCTTACAACTTATCGAAGCAGAGTTTCTCTTAAGGGGATAGGCAGGGAGAAATGACAAAGAGAAGTTAAATTGAAAATGTAAATTCAGGCGAAAGAGATTTTGAGACAAAGAATTTTTGAGGTAAAACTAGTGCGTATTTGAGTAAAGTGATTTCGTGTCGAAACATGTAATGATTTGAATTTCATTTTGTTCAAAATTGTTTGGTTATCACAATTTTAGTCTTACTATGCATAAAATAATTTATTAAGGCTGATATCAACTCCCGAACAAATAGAAGGTTGCGCCCGGCTGAGCGGCGCGAAGCGCCGGAAGGGCGGGCGCAGCCGAGCGATGACCGCAGGACCGAGGTAAGGGGCACTGTGGCAGCAGAAATTTAGACTCCCGAACAAATACAGGTTCGAGGTAAGGGGCGTTGAAGATGGGAACCGGTAAACCCCCGCGGACATTTTTTGGCATAACTTTTTACTAGAACCTTCTCGACGGATGAGTAATAGCTTAAATGAAAGCTAAGACTCTGGGCTACAAATCGGTATATTACTTGCCACATCTCGATTCAAGATTCTCGAGATTTAATTATTTTTGTCTCAAATTCTCGAATTTGCAAAAAAAGTTGAAATTTTGAGACAAAAATAATTAAATCTCGAGAATCTTGAATCGAGATGTGGCAAGTAATATACCGATTTGTAGCCACGAGTCTTAGCTTTCATTTAAGCTATTACTCATCCTTCTAGAAGGTTCCAGTAAAAAGTTATGCCAAAAAAGGCCGCGGGGGTTTTTACCGGGGGGGTTTACCTAGACTCTTGAAGATAAATTTATTTTGCCACACAGAAATGTGGCAAAACTAGCTCTCCTTTTGGTGAGCTGTCTGTATCAAAATCATGATGGCCGCCATCCCCATGATGGCCGCAAGCCCCAGCGACGCGAAGTGCTGCGAGGGCGGGCGCAGCCGAGCGAGGGCCGCGGGCTCGAGGTACGGGCCGCGTAGCGGTCGAAGATTAGAGCCGCGTAGCGGCTCCTCCCAAGCCAGTGTTCAAATATGAAAATTCAAACTTTTGCAGTAACGATCAAAAACTACTTTAAAATGATGCACAAAGAGAAAGTTGCCATTTTTTTTCAAGAATTAAAAATTTCACTCAACGTCTGGAACTATTTGTTACGGAACAGCATTATAATTAAGTTTATTGTATCAGCATCGGACGTGGGGTCTCGTGCGTTAAGGTTGGTTCGCCAAATCATTTATGACCATGACGCATTATAACCATTTAATCAAACATTAAATTTTTTCCATATGCTGTGTTGTACTGAATCAAGTAATATAAAGACATATCGTTCTTTTTCCATAATTACACCAAATCAAATCTGTTGCTAGATAGAAGGAAAGCTAGATTGAAGCATTCTATAGCTACAGTCGACTCTCGATCAGTGTTGCAACGCCTCCGCCTCCGGATCAGGGTTGGGAGATCGGAACGGATCGGAAATATCGATTTTTTGGGGTTCGGATCGGATCGGTTTTTTTGGCCATTTTCCGATCCGATCCAAGCACCCCTAAGAATGCACTCGGCGGATTCAAATTTTATATTCCCGCCGGCCGTGCCCTGTCGGGCACGGCAAGGGAAAAATTTTAGAATTTTTTAATGAACCACCATTCAAAAATGAGAAAATTTTCGCTATTTGGATACCAATTCTCCTCCAAGTATTTATAAAAATAGTGCAAATTTTTATATGAAAATCGCCAAAAATAGAATAATTTTCGCCTGCGGCGCTGATTTTTCTTTATTTACCCGTTGTTATTGAACGGCAATTGTCGTTTTTAGTAACCAAAAACTACTGTTTTTGAGCTAAAAACGCCGAAAATTGCAGAATTTTTCGCTGCCGCGAAAAATTTTGCCTGAAAAGAGTGTTCTTTCCAAATTTTTTCTTAATTTAGCAAAATTGAGTAAAAAATAGAAAAATTGTACAATTTCATGAAAAAACATTAATTTTGTCATATTTTACCAAAAACTTGCAAATTTTACCCATTTTTGGGCAAAAACAGCAAACTTAGATGATTTGGGATAAATTTTGGAAAACAGCCAAATTTGGTGAAAAATTTTGGATCGGATCGGATAGGAAATATCGGTTTTTTTGGGGATCGGATCGGGTTGGCGGTCACCAGGTATCGGATCGGATCCGCGATCAAAGTTCCCAGCCCTGCTTAGCACTATAAATTTTTTGCTCTACTAACAGCCATTGAATTAAAGAAATGCCCGTGTTAAAATTTTGAATTGAATTTTTTCCGCCAAACGTTTATTTGCAATAAAAATGGGTCACTGGAAACGAGAGTAACTCAGCAGGGGACTACTCTAGAGAGGTTCTAAAAGTTTGAGTGGGGCCCTGTTAGAATTATTTTTTGCACAAGCACTGTTCGAATAAACCTTTTCACAGTTAATTTTTTTCCTACTGGAGGAGGCGCGTGGAAAAAGCATCATCCAATAGGAAAAAGTTTAGATTGTAAACATTTTTATTCTATCAGGGCTACACTCAAATTTTTTACCATTCTCTAGAGGACTTCTCTTTCAAGAAATCCCCCAAATTATAAATTTCCATTGACTCCTTTCACCGCAATTAAATGTTTGCCAGGAAAAAGTTTAATTTTCGCTCACCTTTTATGGCATTTCGCCTTTTTAAAGCTACAGTTGGGTACAAAATCTGATCTAAAAGTTTTTATGCTAATTTCAAACAATTAAATTCAGACACGTTCACTGCGAATTCTCGGATATGCGTTATCGAATCGTGGGAAAAATCTATAATTAGGATATTCATTCAATGCCGGAAGCAACTCCGGGAAAATCGCTTGAGGATATTCCGCTTCATTTCGATGGCAAGATCAGCGAAATCCGTGGACACAGTTTTCAGTTGAGCGCCGAAGTGGATGATTTTCTGCCGAATGTGGAGGGCTCAGGATTTGAGACATTGCCGGAAACAAATTGTGCCGGATCAATGAAAATTTCTGTGCTCTTGAATGGTAAAGAGATCAGGTAATTTATTCTCCTTACTGTAAATACTTTTCACATACCACATTCCCCGTAATTAGACCCCCTCGATCTCTCGACGCTGTTTATTTTTTAAACTCTGGAATCTTCTAAAAGTTTTTCGAACAGGAAGGTTGCCGTAGGTCTTGACTACCTTCCTATAGAAAAACTTCTAGAAGCTTCCAGAATTTTTCATTTTAAAAGTAAACGCCGCCGAACGTAGCGACTGGCAAGGGGTCTGATTACAGGGAATACGATAACTTTAAGCATCCAGGGCCCGACCGTCATATGGGTAAATAGGGTAATTACCCGGGGTTCAGCTTTTGGAACAAGCACCCCTAAGAATGCCTCAAAAATAAATTCACAAAAAAACAAAAGGGTCCCCCCTTTTGTTTTTGAAAAGTACCCGGGGATCAAAATTCCTCACCGTCGGGCACTGTAAGCATCACGAATTAACTGATAATCTTTCAGCAAAGGCTTTACACACTCCGACGGCAACTTCCACCTCAGAGCTGTGCGCGGAAAATCTTTGTTGGTTGAAACAATCGATCAAGACCAGCTGAGCTTGGCCATAGAGCACCATTGTGGGCATCATGAAACGGGACACCCGCAAGTTCGCGTGTCTGAAAGATTCCACTTTAAGGCCGAGCAGTCCGCGTTTCCGGCCTATGCGAACGCCGTACTTATTGCCGACAGGAATAACCATCAATAGCAAAGTCAAGAGTATTGACATGATTAAGGATTGAATTAAAGTGCATCTTAACTAATTACAGAATTTGTGAGAAACTCATACGTGTATACTTATCGATAGAATAGTATTGTTTGAAGTGTTTGGGTAATATTCAAATAGAATTGTGTTAAATTGTACATTTTTTGACTCTACACAGATAAATAAAAACGCCACGAGCAACTGTTAATTTTGTGCGAAATTTTTTTGGAAGACAAATTCTGCAACATAAATTCAAGTTATGTACCTAAAAAACTCGCCCAGATGAATAATATATTTTCAAAACTTGATTTGGAGTTCAAAAATATGAAAGTTATGGCCTCTTAAAATTAAGCGATCAGAGATCAAATGATCACTGACCACTTAGCTTTGCGGGATCATAGCTTGCATATTATCTGCGCTCCAGATTGAATTTAAAAGGTATCGTATTCCTCTCGGCAAGTTTTGTTGAATGGTGTATTATTAGGGTTCGTACTGCGAAATTTTCAGATATTGTTCAGATTTTTGTTTCATTTTCGTTTTTAGTAACCAAAAACTACTGTTTTTGAGCTAAAAACGCCGAAAATTGCAAAATTTTTCGCTGCCGCGAAAAATTTTGCCTGAAAAGAGTGTACAAGTAAGTGTACGAGTAAAAAATAGAAAAATTGTACAATTTCATGAAAAAACATTAATTTTGTCATATTTTACCAAAAACTTGCAAATTTTACCCATTTTTGGGCAAAAACAGCAAACTTAGATGATTTGGGATAAATTTTGAAAAACAGCCAAATTTGGTGAAAAATTTTGGATCGGATCGGATCGGAAATATAATAATAATAATAATTTATTTGCTCTTCTTGGAGCGATGGGTATATGTAAAGTAAAGTCAACAATTTACAGTGTCAATAAAGAAACAAATGATACATGATACACAACAAGCTATCATATCAAGTGAAGACAACATATCTAACAATGAATGTATGACAAGCCAAGTCAATATAGGGGGGAAGATTTCTTGGATTTCTTTTGTACTAATTAAATTGTGAAATTCGTTAGGGGATGTTTTCCGAATATGAGTTGGTAATTTACTGTGTAGGCTAGCAGTACGGATAAAGAAAGAATGGACCCGGACGTTAGTAGAACATTGATTAGTTTTTATCTTATATAAATCACCTCTAGTAATATCTAGTAATAGTTTTCTCAAAGTAAAAAGAGTTGTTATGTCTGATAGAAATTTTCTCATGAATTATGTCATGGAACATTTTTAGGTCGGCTTTTAGCCTTCTATCTTCTAAAGATTCTTGTTTGAATAGAACTAATAATTGATCATATGATGGAAATTCTAAATTCTTTCTAAAATATTGAGTTCGTTTATAGACCAGTTCAAAGAAGCGTTTTTGTATAAAAAGGTTTTTACACCGAGGTAGCTATGCCTAGAGCCTCCACCCATCCTTATTCAGGGAGGTGGTACAGCCCCGCATAATCATCCTCTGTTGGGGATATCTGACCATGTGGCGTCTACTATGTAGACTACTCATATCGCAGCTGAGTCGACTGTGGGTAGGCCATAGCGGGGCAGGGACAGGGAATGGATACCCATGAGTGAACACAGTTCAAGCGCGCGCTGGTCAGGACGCTCACCCTCTCGGCCGCCTCTACCCGTGACGGGTCAGGGAATTGAACCCTAGACCGGCTGGGCCTGAGCCGAAGCTCTTACCATCCCAGCTATATACGCCATATCGGTTTTTTTGGGCTACGGATCGGATCGGAGGTCACCGAGGATCGGATCGGACCCGCGATCTTAGTTTCCAGCCCTGCTCCGGATGCTCGGAGGCGCCTCCGGAGGCGGAGCCGGAGGCGACCCTCAAAAATAGCTGGAGGCGCCTCCGGCAGGTGAAATTGTAATGAAAATTTGACAAACACAAGAAAAATTTTGAAATTTTTTCAAAATTTAACAATTTTTTTTTCAAAAAATTTTTTTCAAGAACTTTTTTTTAATTTTGGGAAATTTTTTTCAGATTTGCCTATTATGGGCATTTTCGGCGATTTTTAGCCGAAGGCGATCAAAAATAGCCGGAGGCGCCTCCGGAGGCGGAGGCGACGTTCGAAAAAGTTGCAACACTGCTCTCGATATACCGCACACTTTTTTTCGCCGAATTTGTGCGGTATATCGAAGTGCGGTTTATCAAAAAGTGCGGTATATCGAGAGAATTTTGTATATAAAAATCCTTTCCTTGTAAAGTTGTGCGGATAAACGAAATTTCCTATATTTTTATCAGTTCTGAAAATTTTTTAAAATATTTGAATTCCCGCCCAAAAAAGTTTGAATTTTTTCTTAATTTTGTCCGATTTTTGCAAATTTTCAGCAGCAAATTAGGTCAAAAACAGCAAATTTTATATAAAAATTCAAATTTGCGCCAAAAACAGAACCATTTTTCTTTGTCCGGATAAACGAAAAGTTTTACATAGAAAATTTCACTTTGGTTTCTCAAAAACCTGTGCGGTATATCGAGTTTAACCGCACAAAAGGCGGTATATGTGTGATAAAAATCCGTTCCAGCCAGATTTGTTCGGTAAATCGAAAGTGCGGCTTATCGTGTGTGCGGTATATCGAGAGTCGACTGTATTCTGAACAGCATTTTGAGTCTAACACTTAATATTACTACCGTATTCCCTGTAATTACTACCCCGGGGTAATAATTTTTCAAACGAGCTCCAGGGGGGGGTAATAATTAGAGGGGGGTAATAATTACAGGAGGGGTAATAATATTTCAATGTCGCCGCGCCTCAGGCGCGGCGAAAATTTTGAGAGTTTTTTACGAAAAACTAAAAATTTTCAGTGTTCTGGGGTTGAATATTTCAAAAATTTATCGTCAAAATTTAACCTTTTTAGATAAACTTCACATACTTTTTCGGATTTTTGTCAAAGTTTCTCGAATAATTTTCAAAATTTAAACAATTTTGAATTGGCGGCCGAAATTATTTGGGCAAGATTTGAACTTTTCTAATTTATTATCAATATTTTACGAATTTTCTTGAGATTTTTATGAAAACTTTCCATTTTCTGAATGATTTTAAAATAAATCACAAAATTTTTAAGCGCATTTATTGCTCTGAATCATTGTTGACTATACTTTTTAGCTATTATCCCCCAAACAAGAAAGTTGACGGCCTTAACCCACGGACTTTTCAGCAACCCATGGATTTTTTGCTGGATTTGGCTCAGGGGCTTCCATTCGATGAGATAAGACCCCCGGAGCAAAAATTTTTGAAATTCGCATGTTGGACCCCCTGTTTTTACCCCCTAAAAGGTCAGGCCACGCCCCCGTTTTCGTGTCTGGTGAGACCATTGTTTAGAAATATCCAGCATGCGCCCAGAGGCGTGTGATACGTCAAACGATTCCTCTCGATGCGTAGGCGAAGGGAAAATTGTCAGATTCGAGATCGGACCACCCATGACGAAGTTATGGCCCCTGAGGGCATTTGTCGAGATCTGGCGATCCTGAAAACCTCCAAAGGCGAGTGAGGTGTCAAATGATAGCTCTCGACCAGGGCTGGGAACTTTGATCGCGGGTCCGATCCGATCCGATCCGATACCTGGTGACCGCCAACCCGATCCGATCCGATCCCCAAAAAACCCGATATTTCCGATCCGATCCGATCCGATCCGATCCAAAATTTTTCACCAAATTTGGCTGTTTTTCAAAATTTTTCCCAAATCATCTAAGTTTGCTATTTATGCCCAAAAGTGGGTCAAATTTGCAATTTTTTGATAAAATATGCCAAAATTTATGTTTTTTTTATGAATTTGTACAATTGTACTACTTTTACCTAATTTTAAAATAACAGGAATAAATAGCGCCGCAGGCGAAAATTTTTCAATTTTTTGGCGAATTTCATATAAAAACCTTCAATTTTTGGCGTTTTAAGCTCAAAATTAGTACTGTTAGTTTCTAAAAACGACAATCACTGTCGAAAACCAATGGAGAAAGAACGAAAAAACAGCGCCGCAGGCGAAAATTTTTCAATTTTTCCCGGTTTGGTACAAAAATTATTCGATTTTTCGCGATTTTCATATAAAAATATTCAAAATTCTTGCAGGAGAAATGGTAACCAAATAGCGCCGCAGGCGAAAATTTTGTAATTTTGGAATGGTGGTTCATTAAAATTTTCTAAAATTTTTCCCGGCCGCGCCCTATCGGGCACGGCCGGCGGGAATTTAAAATTTGAATTCGTGGCCGAGTGCATTCTTAGGGGTGCTTGGATCGGTCCAAAAAGGCCAAAAAAACCGATCCGATCCGATCCTCAAAAAACCCGATATTTCCGATCCGATCCGATCCGATCTCCCAGCCCTGCTCTCGACGAGATAAGACGAATGGCACAAAAATTTTCGAGATCGGACCACACACATTGACGAAATTTACCCTGAGGGCATTTCTCGGGATTTTGGGTTTCTGACCACCCCCAATGGCGAGTGAGGTGTCAAATGATAGCTCTCGGTGAGGCAAAACGAATGGCACAACAATTTCAGACATCGGACCACACACGTCGACGAAATTTGCCCTGAGGGCATTTCTCGGGATTTTAGGTTCCTGACGACCTCCAGAGGCGAGTGAGGTGTCAAACGATAGCTCTCGGTGAGACTAAGCAAATGGCACTGAAATTTTTGAGGTAGGACCACACACGTCGAAGTTTTTACCCTCAGGGCATTTAGCTGTTTTTGGTCGTTTGTGGTCGGGCGCGGAGCGCCCGACCCTCCCCCTTGGAATGTGAGGGAACTTAGAGCACGCAAGGTATAACTCAATACTACCCCATAAACAATACGAGCCACCGCAGGTGGCGAGATAGTCCTGTGGTCGGGCGCGGAGCGCCCGACCTTCCCCCTTGGAATGTGAGGGAACTTAGAACACTAAGTAGAGAGAGATTTTTCTTTTTGTCTCTGTAATTCCTCCACTCTATCCCTAAATTAGACTACGCAGATGATATAGGCTTAGGCTTAGGCTTAATGTCAAATATTACATTAATCATTTTGAACTGACCCTCCCCCTGGAATGTGAGTGGAACTTAGGACACAAATGGTATTACTGCCCCATAAACGATACGAGCCACCGCAGGTGGCGAGACAGTCCTGTGGTCGGGCGCGGAGCGCCCGACCTTCCCCCTAAGAATCTGAGGGTACTTTGAACATAGGTATATCTGTATTATACTCTTTAAAATCTATGCCGTTTTCTAGACGGCCGAAGGCCGAGTTCTTTTCGCGTAGCGAATAAGAAAACTTCACCTCCCCATTTAACACATACTCTTAGTATAGACTCCCGATTTTGAATCTAAACCATATATAGACTCCACCATAGTATAGACTCCACCGAATCTAGCCGGCGTTAGCCGGCTAGTTTCTCAAATAATTTTCAAAATTTAAACCGATTTTTCCTTTCAGTTTTCACAATTTTTTCATAAGTTTTTATAATTTGACTGAAGGCTAAAGGCATAGATAATATTTTTCTCAAAAAATCTTGAAAATGCAGGATAAATGATTCTAGTTCATAATAAATAAATTTCAATATAAATTTGAAAATGATATAAAAATGACTAAATCGAAAATGGAAAGTTCTATACAAAAATATATAATTTTTCGAATTTTTTAAAGAATTTATCTCAAAATTTTGAATCCAAATTCAAGTTTTAGTAAGTAACGTAAGTAAAAAATTCCACCTATAACTACAAACGTATGTAAACTTTCAACTTTTTGGCAAAATGTAGGCAATTTATGGAAAATAAAGGTCTAGTAAAAATAATACAAAAACGGAATTCTAACAAGGTCTAAAAATTTTAAACTTTAATTAAACACTAGTTTTTAAAAACTAAATTTGATTTTAATTTGATTTTTGGCAATTTTCAGGAGATTTTTAAATATTTAATTTAAACTTAATTTAAAATTTATATAAATTAATATTTAAATAAAAATTCTTCCACAGAAAAATTGGAAACATTTAATTAAAAACAGATCTAAATCCCTAAGGTTTAAAGGTCCCTATGAAATACCTAGTTTTACCTTCAGTTGAAGTTAAAACTAAAAAGCAAAACTTCCTAAAATTTTGCTATTTTTGCAATATTCTGCAACTTTTAACCACAATTTGGCAAAAAATATGGCAACAATATACATTTATCTAAAAAATAGTACAAAATAGTACTAACGGTGGTTTCTATCGTCTTTCTCATGTTTTCTCAAAATTTGGCCACATTTAGGAAAATTTTGCAAAAAAAATATGGCAATAATCTTAATTTAAACTAAAAACAGTAAAAAATAGACTAAACTGTCTATATTTTGTCTATTTATGTTTGAAATACGAAATCATAGCTAAAAACACAGCAAAAATAGAAAATTTGGCTTATTTTTGGCACATTTAGGAGGGGGGGTGTAATAATAAATCATTCGAGCTCCAGGGGGTAATAATTAGAGGGGGGAAATAATTTCAGGGGGTAGCAATTAGAGGGAATACGGTATGTGTATATAAATTTCTCTATTGTTATACTTTATTCCAAATCCGCTCCAAAAAAATAGTTATTATCTGCATCTGAAAAGTTTGGGGCACTAATTCTACGCCTGCCCATTCTGACTTGTAGACAAGCTACAAAAACAGCGGCAGCAATTTGAAGCGTATTTTTTGGTTAAAACCCAGGCTCGGCCTTATATGTTGAGAGGAGGTCAAAAGAGGGCTAGTGTGCGGCACCACGAAAAGACAACGCAACATGTTAGAGCGCAGAGAATGTCTGTGTCTGCCGGTTTAATTACACAATTCCTCTATTTGTTATCTCTCCTAACGCCCCAAACTTTTCTGATACAGATAATACCACCTTTTGGCCTGTGTGGTGATATTGACTTCTGTCCCATTTGTTAATTATTTTCAGTCCTTATTTAGTCTTAATTCTTGATGTTCGGTTATCAAGTTAATGGACGTTACCTGATACAAAGCAGTTTTTCCACACCCTAATAATGTCCCTGATATAGATAATACCACCTTTTTAAAGTGTTTCTGGCATTTGAACGCTAAGGAATCTCAAAATTACTCAATTATTGATTAAAAGCTTAAAGCCTTATGCAAAAATTTGACGATTCCTAAAAGGATAGGATTTTATACAAAAATGGCTGTAATAATAAAACATAAATGAGCTCGAGATACGCTGTTTTTTGATGTGTCAAATTCCATTCCAAGTTTTAGCTAGCATTACCATATGAACTGCTTCCATAATGGAACCGTAATTTGAGAGGGCTGCTATTACAATGAATACTGTATTTTAAACAAATTATGCCTCTGTATTCCAGTCAAAGTTCCACAGAAAACATATAAAAAATTTTGTTTCCATCAGCGAGAAATATTGACTTTGCTAGTTAAAATTGGTAATGAAAAGGGAAAGCCTTTTTTGAATATTTAGCGAAAATTTTTCTGAGAAATAGTGTTATCATTAATAGTCTCCCTTCACTCCAGCCTAGTTTCGAGTACTATGGCTGACGCGTGCACTCACACAATGGCCTTAGCTACAATCGCCAAAGCTATTTTGTCGTGAATGCTTGGAACATTTTTCTGGGAACACTTTTATTATAATTGAAAAGTCTTATTATGTCAGACGTTCTGGAAGACCCTAATCTTCTGGAGAGGTACAACTTAGGACAGATAGAAAATGGCGCAAAACATTGGATTAAGGTGTTTTAATACTATGTTTTTGGCTAGCTTTTTCTATTATTTCTCGAACCTTACGTCCACTGGGGGATTCAGTTGTTGCAATAATGTAAAGTTCTATAAGGAGTGCACCTTTCGATATGCTAATTTTCATCATTAGCTCTGAGTTAGGTTGCGTGTAATATTTGTATTATCTTCTATTTGTGCTCTCTGACCGTCTGCTCTGTAGTAAGCAGTTGTTGAATGAATTCATATAATAATTTGAATTGTTTTATAATTTATGTTGTTAAATTCACTTAATAATTTTTTCCTAAAATTTTATGTTCTGCCAACCTTTATTAAACGAGCCAATTAAAATTATTATATAGTAAGCAATACTCTCTCGTATAGCGAAAGAGTACATAAAATTTCTCAGACCGCAAAAGTTTTCATATTTTATGTGGCTGGAACTGCTTGAGTTTGCAGAAGATTTTGCAAAAGAAGACTGCTTGATTTTCAGGACCTGTATGGTGATATTGATTTCTTGTCCATGAGATTTTGCAAAAGAAGACTGCTTGATTTTGAGGACCTGTGTGGTGATATTGACTTCTTTCCCATTTGTTAATTATTTTCAGTCCTTATTTAGTCTTAATTCTTGATGTTCGGTTATCAAGTTAATGGACGTTACCTGATACAAAGCAGTTTTTCCACACCCTAATAATGTCCCTGATACAGATAATACCACCTTTTTAAAGTGTTTCTGGCATTTGAACGCTAAGGAATCTCAAAATTACTCAATTATTGATTAAAAGCTTAAAGCCTTATGCAAAAATTTGACGATTCCTAAAAGGATAGGATTTTATACAAAAATGGCTGTAATAAGTGCTTTGAGCTTCACAAGTTGCCTCAAAATGAGCATTCACATTTTTAAGAAAAAAGTTCGATTTTATGTATGCATAGACTTAACAAGTCTTAGCGAGAGTTTGAACTTGACAAATTTGGTTTGTCTTGATTTTTTCGAAAGTATTTCAAATCTTTAATTTCGAATGGAATGCAAACTGATGATGACATGAGAAAAATTATTTATTTCAATGAAATTTCCGTATTTTTGAAGTTTTCATTTTTCCGATTTCGATAAATGTTTAAGAATTTTGTGTTAACTACGCCAACTAAATTTGAAAATAGTGAAACAATTTTGCAAAATTTTCCTATCTTTCGGTACACGTTTTCATCGGAATCTTTCTTGTCGTTATTGGGAAAACGACAACCATTGTACGTGGTCGACTGACAAGTACTCGTTATGATTTCTGTTCACTTTTACACTCGCAATGTCTCTCAATATCTCAATTTTTGTATTATATATCTAGCCTCTCCTGTTCAGAGATTGTCGAAAATAGGTAGCGCGGTTCGTTTTCATATGAGGTCGACCTCTTTTATTATATGCACACGTTGGTTTTTCTCGTCTTTTATTAAAAAAAACAAGAGAAATCCGCCGATTCTCGGCGGATTACCGCCACGAATCGGCGGGTTTCTCTTGTTTTTTCCGCGGTTAGCGTGCATCCGCGGCGCCTCGCGCGCGGACGATTACTCGCTATCAGTATGCATTTTTATATTTGTCGTTTCTCATTGGAAGACATATTTATTTCGAGGGTACCAAAGTTGCCAGGAAAGCAGGAGGGGGAGACACCTAAACTTCTGTTTTTAGGCATAAAAAGTTGCATTTTCTGGCCCCGGGGGGTAAAGGGGGCCACAGGGGGCCGTGTTGGGGCTGAAAATGGTACCATTCGTCTTCTCTCATCGAGACGAAGCGATTGACGTATCACTCGCCCAAATCCGAGCGGAGCGCGAAAAGTTGCCTTTCTGGGCCCCCTGGGGGTAAAAGGGGGCCACAGGGGCTCGTGCCGCCCATGAAACCGGTACCAATCGTCTTCTCTCGCCGAGACGAAGCGATTGACGTATCACACGTCCAAATCCGAGCGGAGCGTGAAAAGTTGGTTTTTGTGGCCCCCTGGGGGGTAAAAGGGGGCACAGGGGGCCACAGGGGTCGTGCCCCCTTGAAACCGGTACCGTTCGTCTTCCCTCATCGAGACGAAAAGATTGACGTATCACTCGCCCAAATCCGAGCGGAGCGCGAAAAGTTGCCTTTCTGGGCCCCCTGGGGGGTAAAAGGGGGCACAGGGGGTCGTTCCGCCCATGAAACCGGTACCGTTCGTCTTCCCTCATCGAGACGAAGCGATTGACGTATCACTCGCCCAAATCCGAGCGGAGCGTGAAAAGTTGACCCATGTGACACTACCGACATCAATCCTGCGAAATAGGTTAGAGTGGATAAAACTAAACTTCAATCCGAATTCATTTTGTTTTCCAAAGCAAACTACATGAGAAAACAAAGAAAATGTTTCTCAAGAAATGGTGCCGTTTCTCAAGAAATGGTGCCCCTGCCTAATTTTTGCACTGAATTCTGTTTATTTTAACTCAGTAAAGTAAGTACTTAATGCGTGTTTGAGTTATAGCATAATTTTTAGTATAATCTTAAATATTTAATTATTTATCGTCTTCTTTGAAAGATGCCTCGACTGTTATTGAAAATTCTCGCCTTCGTCGCAGTTTTCGCACAAGTACATGCCACAGGTTGGCTTATTTTTCGAATTTGAAATGTTGTGCAGCCAAAACAACAAAAACGGCAACGGATAATCCAGAATAAATGTTTTGTGCTGTATACAAATTTATAATATATAAAAAATAATAATAAATAAATATAAATATAAATAAATAATATAAAAATATATAATAACCGAATACAGCACCTTTGTCGATTTGTATAAGGCAATGGTAGAACAAAAGTTACTGCCCCGTAACTGGTCTGTGTATTGGAATGTATACATCAAAGCACCGCATAGTACTCCAGCAAATAAGGTGCGCGAAATAAGGAAAGGAAAAGAGAACAACAAGTTTGAAAAGAAGAGTTACATTGAAAAAATTGGAAAGGCAAATGTCGCCAAAACAGAGGACGGAAGGATAACGGTTTTATTGGAGGCTGAAACAATGGAACCATAGATTCATCTAAGATCAGGAATTTTTTTCGCGTTATAGAACCAATTTTTTCACTTTCTTCTCTTTTTTCGATAATTGTACACTTTGGGTTGGAATAAATTTTCTATCTTTAGAACCAGTAGTCCAAACTATGTCACCGGTTATGTTAATAATATTGGTAAACAATGCTCTTTCACCGAAATTAAGTTCAAATGCGGTAAGCATGTTTGGGGCAATCAGCAACCCTCATGTCAAATATTTAAATGTGCGAAAATTACAATTACGTATGAATACGAAATACTTTTCGTGATATGCTTCGCCATGCTCTGCTTACATCGCAGACAAGGCAGAGACTAGGAAATTACTCGCTTCGTCGTCGCTCTGGCGTGACTCTGTGGGGTACTACTCCAAAAGCACTCGCAAGATTAAGTCATCGCAAAGTCATATGTCGCAAAGTCAGCTCTCGCAAGTAAATGCTGTTGCAGCCAACGCTTCGCAATGTTTCCGCTGCCAATGTTTGCAAAAACCTCTATGTGGAATCATGCATAAATACCACCAGTATCCCTTTGTTGTTCGGATTATTATTTCGTTACCGTCCGAAGGAGGGTCGCGAAAATTTTTTGCACTTTGAGCAAAATTTTCGGATTTTTGTTCGATTTTCTAAATGTTTTGAAAATTTAAGCCAATTTTGAATTGGCGGCAAAAATTTATGGCCAACATTTAAATTTTTTGGATTTATAACTGAATCTTGGACAATTTTTGGGTAATTTTTCAATATTTTGGTTAGTTTCCACAATTTGGTAAAAATAGCAAAAATATATAATAAAAAATCAAATTCGTGCCAAAAAAATTTGAATTTGCGCCAAATATTGAAATTTGGAAAAAACCATATTTTGCGGTGGGGTAATTAATTTGAGGAGAGGATAATTATTTCGTAAGGGGTGGATTATTTGAGGGAGGTGATTTAATTGAGGGGTGATTAATTAGAGGATTTATGGTATATAACAATCCAAAAAGCTAACAGTATAAATGAGCAGGTTGGTGCAAAGTATTTTATAAGTTAAAAGGGTGTTGCTTGTTATTCACAATTCTGTTTATTTTTAAGCCTTATCCTTAAAATGGTTAGTTAATAGCGTTTAAATTCGAATTTGTTCCAAAATTTGTACTTTACCGTCACTTTGCTACAAAAGAAATTAAAAAACTAATAAATCGCTATTGCTGGTTTTCAAACGACCTACCGTAAACTTTCAAATTTATCCCCTACCCTCTACTTTCATCCCCCTCTAATTTTGTCTCTACACGGTCAAATTTTTCAAAAATGCCAAAAATTTGAATTTTTTACCTATTTCTTGCTTATTTTTACAAAATTTCCAAATTTTTGCGTCGCGCCGTTGGCGCGTTGCGAAAAACTCATCGGTTTAATTCTATTAAATATTAAGGAGGTGTGTTCTAAACCCAGGTTTAATAAATTTATTTTCATTTTTAAGGTTAAATTTATACATTAACCGAGTTTATACTAACATTGTAAGTTTATACATTTAGAAGGCTGCCGCTTAGTATTTAGGGAAATGCTAGTTTACTTGATTAATACAAAGCAATATTACAAAAAATTGTCAACATCACGCTAACATTACTCTACTGGGAACACCATAAAGTGGGATGTTTACGAACATAGAAAATTTGATCATATTACTTGGAGGAAAAATGTTTTGAAAAATTTGTACGCCAAAATCAAAAATTGTTTTTCAATGTAATTTTCAAAAAGAAGTATGTTTTTTTGTGGCTAATTTCTTGCAGTACGATAGAAAAAGAGTGATCGGAACGTAAATGTGAGAATAATGTGCGTGACGTTAACGTGAGATTGATTGTATATTTAATTCTTGAACGCTGTCGTTGTTTGGCTTTAAGCAATTGCATATTCTCATCACATCTTTCACAAAAGCGCGCCGGTACGGACCAATAAAAATTAGCGTGGTGATTGCAGCGAAGGGGGCTTCGAAGTAGGAAATATAGCTCAAGGTCAAATAGAACGACGGTTTTAAATCTAAACATAAGGAGCTAAAAGTTTCATTTGGTTTGTTTATAAAATAACTCACCAAAAGACTTAAAGATATTGGCAAGCTGATGCGGCAATGAGACGAAAACTGGCATAGCTGCCTGGATTGTGAGGCCAATAACCGCAAAATTCTCATCCCGTGTTGATTTTATAAAAATTGGTTGGTTTTTTAATAAACAAGTATATAACAATCCAATAAACTAATGGTATAAATGAGCAGGTTGGTGCAAATTATTTTACAAGTTGAAAAGGTGTGGCTTGTTATTCAAATGTTTTAAATTTCATTAAACTACATTTTATTTAGGCCGTAACACAGTACCCTTAAAACGGTTATTTATTATCTGTATTTCATCGTGATCTTGCACTAGCTGTACGCCCGCCGGTCATAAAAATACGTAAACATGTCACAATCAGCGGCGGCAATTTGAAGCGTAAATAAAAGAAGGGCGAACTGTTTACCATTTTGTGGAGATGCGGAGATGTGGAAATGGAGACAGCCGTCTGGGCTGTCTCCATCTCCGCATCTCCACAAAATGGTAAACAGCTCGCCCTTCTTTTATTTACGCTTCAAATTACCGCCGCTCTTTAAGTGACTTGTTTACTATTGCGTAATGGGCTGGCGTACAGCTAGTGCAACATCACAATGAAATACAGATAATAATAATGTTTACACGTATAAATTCGAATTTGTTTCAAAGTGTTTATATTTTGTATGTTACTGTTATTTTGCTACAAAAGAAATTAAAAAACTAAAAATTGCTATTTCTGATTTTCAAGTGAGCTATGTTCTTAACCCAATTTTAATAAATTTATTTTAATTTTTAAGGTTAAGTTTAAACATTTACCGACTCTTTTTAGTGGAAAATCAAAATTTAGTTGTTCATTAAATATACCTCCAAATTTGCTCTATTTTTGTTAAAATTACAATTTTATTAACATTCAAGCTCAACAAAACTTTAAAGAGTTACCTACGACCTCTATTATTTCGTATAACGCTATAAAGGAATAGTAAGGTTCGCAAATCAATGAAGAATGCTAACGTCGTACAGACTGGATCCACAAACCAAAGCACATCCAATATACTAGACGAATATGTTTCATGACAATTGGCTGTTGGATTGGGTGTAAAGGTCAAGAGCGGAATGGTGCCGTACTCATATACAGCCTGTATGTAGGACACTTCAATCAATCATGCTTAGCAAAAACAAACCGCAAAAAGAAATGCTAGAAGGAATGCCGAGTTTGTTGTCCTTCTACTTATGTGGTAGTTATAACACAAGGAAAGATATCGATCTATGGCAAGGATCTGAAAAAACCATTAAAATTGCGGGGTTTTTTGTACCTAGTAGAGCATTTTATTGGGAATACTGCACTGTGTTTGGTTTGTCCAAATAAGAAAAAATTTTCATTAAATTTTTCGATTTTGTCTCATCGACCCCTGTTTTTCTATGTAAAATAGCAATTTTCCATAGAAAACAGCAAACTGCCAAAAATTTCTGACATATTGTTGTGATGTAAAAATAAGTCATATACCAATTTATAGGCTTCATTTAGCTCTTTAACATGAGCAGTAAATAATACTATCGCTTTCAGAAAACGCCAAAATTGAAAAAAATTCGGCCGAAAAAGGGTGTTCATATAGCTTTTGAATGGCTAAAATTCTAACTGTTCAAAGAAAAGTTAAAAAAGTCAAAGGAGGTCCCTCGATTATTATATATTTTTTAGGTTATTACTAAAGTGTACTTATTGCTATGGTTTCAAAACTCACTTCAAAAACATGGCAAAACAACAAAAATTGAGGTGTTTATATAGCTTTGGAACAGAATTTATTTGAGTTTATATTTTCGCAGTAATAAAAAATATATAATTTTTCGAATCCTTAATTTTTTCCGCAAGCGCTCTGTTGATAGAATAGTAAAAAAATCTCCGTAATATAGAGAAAATGGCCTAAGCTACCTGCGGTGTATGAATGAAATCTGAGGAGGTCTACTCTAGTTGCGTATATCCAATTTGCTGTAGCTGTTCGAATTTTTGGCGCGAATTTGAACATTATTTTTGAATTGAAATAAAACCAAGATTTTGTCAATTTTTAAAGGTAACATCGTTTTTCTGAGTTCGCTTTTCCTACCTAGCTAGACGGAAAATAGTATGAAAAGTGCGTTCAGTTTTTACAAAAAACCCATTTTTGGACCAAAACCTCTCATTATTTGAATTCTTTTGGCAAAAATGCCATTTTTTGGCCCAAAAATCTTGGTTTTATTTCAATTTAAAAATAATGTTCAAATTCGCGCCAAAAATTAGAACAGCAAAGCAAATTGGCTATACGCAACTAGAGAAGACCTCCTCAGATCTCATTCATAGCCTGCGAAAATAACTAGGTTACCCTACGTGTGGTTTGAAAAATGTGGAATATTTTCCAGAGAGGCGAATTTATGTAAACGGGTTTGTTTATGCCTTCGATATGCTATCTAGCAGGCAATTTCACGGACTGACATTTGTGCGTTTAAATTCGCGCCATTTAGCCCTTTAGAAGAGGGCCAGCTCAAATCTGATATTGCTGACCCTATCTATAACCGTATTCTAGAGGGGCTTAGCAATATCAGATTTAAGCTAGCCCCTTCTAAATTGAAATGGCGGGATTGAACCAGGGAGTAAGTTTTGCTCATAAACGTTATTTGCCACGCTCAGTTCAAACGTCATTAACGCACCTTTTTTAAGACTGATTTTAAGACAGGGTTAGCAATATCAGATTTGAGCTAGCCCCTTCTAAAGGGGCTAAACTGATATGCCGCGAATGTAAACGCACAAATATCAGTCCGCGAAATTATGCGTTTGCCTGGTAAAGCGATATATAGCGTATGCAAATAAATAAATATACATGAAATAAAGTGACAAACCAATCCACTGAATTTGAAGAGTTGATAAAAAGTACTACGAACGTAAGTGCACAGCCTTGGTGTGACGTAAAGTTGGAAAATTGATCCTAACCAGTAAACAATACTTCCAAGGCATACGAGTAAATTGTTCACAAAATGGTAGCAAATCATCCAGAGAACGGTTTGCTATAAGCCAATAGTTACTGTAAACTGCTTTTACACAATTAGTAAATTAGTTTTCAAAACTGCAGTACGCATTGTGTTCCAGCCAGATTCAGCTATGAGCCAAATTACATGCATCTCCTAATTCAGCCCGGTCCGATCCTAGCGAACAGACTACAGATTATGAAAACCGCAAATTCAAATGGGACCCTGAATTCAGTTTGGACTACAACAAACACTTCTAAGTTTAATGGTTAACTTTTTCCGTAAAAATTTAGTATTCTAGCCACTAACGCACCCAGGGGGTACCGGGGGGAACGTACCCACCTTCCCAAAATGGGAAAATTTGAAAAAATGAGTGTAAATCAGTGCAAATTTGGGCAAAAATTTGGCCGGTACACCCTCCCCCCAAAATCCAAAAAGTGGGGGTCCCAAAAATCCGGTACCCCCCCAAAAAAAAATGCCCATTTCCACTAAAACGTACCCCCCCCCCCAAAAAAAAAAAAATCCTGGGTGCGTCCCTGATTCTAGCAAATGGTTTGCTGAATATTTTCTTGGAACAGTACATCTTTACTGAACGTTCAATGTGAAAAGCGTTTTTTTACAAAATTCTCCCACCCTGTTTTATATCTACAAAAATACACTAGAATGTTTCTATACGTGCTGGCTTAGTTTTATTTATGCTTGAATCCTAAGCCAGCCTAACGTTTAGCCTGAAACAAGTTCAAATCCTGAGCAAATCCAAGTTCTCACCATGAATCCCTCTCTTAACTTTCGTTTGCGTAATCCCATTATGATTATGAGTAAATTTAATGGCAAACCGTAGACAGCCCAGGCCAGTAAAGTAAGAAAGTAATCAAGTTTTTCTCCAAGCATAAAACTAGGATTATCTTCAGTTTGGAGCGGTTCGGTACTCATTGCAATCGGTTTAAAACTGGAGATATAATAGTTTTTAGTTTGCGCGGCCGTTGCATTCATAAAACCGATTGCTGCAAAGCTAAAGGAATGTCAATTAAGGACATTGTATCGTTTAGTGAAAAATAGACAACCAACAAAACTATGTATATCTGGTACTATTAATATTTAAAATGTCATAGGGTTCAAATTGGGCTCAGGTTCCAACTGGCTTTATGTTTTCACCTGTCAAGTTTTGATCAAGAACAGATTGAATGAGCGTCTCGGCATTATAATTTTGACGTCAAAGCCATGGAAGAGAAACTAGATGCAGAATACACCTGCCTATTAAAATAAAAACAAAGCGTCATATGAGAGTGGTGATTTGCAAAATAGAAAGTAATTCCATAGGACACCCGCGGCCTCCGCCGCGGACGACGCCCCAAATCCAGGATTTTCTGGATTTCCGGAAGCCAGATCTTCCGGTGGAATCCCGATTCGGGCTTGAAACCGGTACCAATCGTCTTGTCTCGCCGAGAGGAAGCAATTGACGTATCGCACGTCAAAATCCGAGCGGCGACGGAGAAGTTTCTGTTGAGGGCTGGTGACAGAGTGCGCCTTAGATAGAAAGTAATTGTGCTTTTATATGTTTTTATAAACACGGAAGTTTGAACACAAATTTCTAACTTTTAAAATTTTGCATTTTAAGCCAACGTTTCGAAAAAATTAGTAGGATAGCAAATTTGTGCCTTGAACAATAAATTCTCAATTATAGAAAGCCTCTCAGGAAGAAAAGTTCAAACTGATTCATTATTGTCTGTCCCAAAAATTTGTGCGAGTTGCGAGAAGACGTCTCACAAAAGGTGTACTCACAAAAGAGCGCGCCAATTTGAATTTTGATTTCTGAACAGGAATTCCAATGGAGGTATTTGCCGACCGAATATGGAAATAACTACGTTTTAGCAGTTAACCAACTTTGTTTCAATTTTTTCTCTAAAAAAAAATTACCAATTTTATCTTTTCGTAATTAGTTCTAAAATTTTATTGTTTTCAAAAATATCAAACAAAAATTTTTCAAGGATTTTTATTGTGATCGATGTTGACATTGAAATAAATTTTATTGTTAAACACAATAAAAATATGGAAAATTCAAAATAAATGAATTAATTTTCAATTATGGCTAAATTTTAATTAAATTTCTAAGCGCTTGGGTAGTCGAGATTCTCTTCGAGAAGATCTTCTTCAGGTCGAAGCGTTGCATCAGAATGTTTGCTGAATGCGTCTTGCTTATGAACCGTCAGCGACAAAATTTCGTCTAAATATTACAAACCATATAAGATGCAATTTTAACAAAATAGTAAACAAACAATAGATGCATTTTAAACATCCTCACTTAATAAAAATTCTTTTACTTAAAAAAATGTAACCTTTGAACTCGACCGTTGCCTTGGTGACAGAAAACTCGTCGTCGATCTCAACATTCGGATTGAAGGTCGTGAAGACCTGTGCCTTGAACTCAGAATCTGTGCCGACCAGGACATAATTGCTCCTCGACGAAATAGCTGGTTGCGTCAGAACTCGAAGACGAAGATTCACTAAAATAAATTCCTAAAGAAATATCAGTATTTGTATGAAAAACTGTTTCTGCTGAAATTAATTAACAGAAAATCTTACTGGTTGCAACACCGCTGTGATGGTCTGCTGCCTGTGCCAAACTGCGAACAATGTTCACCGATAGCGGCGTTTTCGGCTCCAAAAGCTTAATTTTTGAGTTCTTGTTGAAGTTAAGCGACTTGTCGGCCCCAAGGAACTTGACGTTCTTGAATTGAACGATCCAGTTCTAAAATGAAATTACATAAATGAAACAACGGAATTATTATTACGATTTAAAATATATTTTATGCAAAATTATCTCTGCAAAAACTGGTTTTAAAAAAATTACCTCTTTTTCCGACAAAATTGTGGAGAAAATTTCAGCCATCGCATTCCAGAAAGCAATCCGTACTGTGGATTTTCCCGCTTTGCATGACACCTCAACAACGTGCTGTGGAAGACCAGCAGAACTGACAAATCGTCTCAACTGAGCCAATGATTCGATTGTAGCTTCGAACGAACTATAACTGGGAGAAATAGATAAAAATTACAAAAAAATATGTACTTACACCACATCGTTTGTTTTTGACTTGGAAACAATTTCGGAAAACGTCTGAGCATTGAAGCTGCATTCATCGAAACCAAATTTGGCTGTGAGAGCTTTTGCTGCGTAATCCTGCAAAGGCTGGGAAACATTCGGCTGATTAGAGTCAAGCGAAATCCTTGACTGATTACGGAAAGCCAACGTGAAAGGCACCGTCCCGATGTTAAAGTCCGGATTGGCCGCGACGACGGAAACGTTTTCAATGACGTATCGACGTCCCTAAAATTGACGTTTACAAAATTGTTCCCCATTAAATTTTCAAAGTCCAAAACTTTTCATAAAAACATATTATTTGTCATCATTTTTTGCGATTGAATAGCATTTTACGCCCAATAGTAAAATAATTTTTATATATCTTTTAAAAGTTAATTAGTTACCTGCTCTGGGAGGCACTGCTGCTTGAGGCTTTCCACATCAGCATTCCATGCTGTGAGAACGACGTAGTTGTCGCAAGCCTGACCTATCCGTTAACGATTACGAACTATTTCGACATCTCTGTCACGAGTCCCGGTCAAAATGCCCCCACTGGCGGTTTTTGCCATAACTTTTTACGGGATCATTCTAGAAGGATGAGTAATGGCTCAAATCAGAGCTAAGACTCTGGGCTACAAATCGGTATATTACTTGCCGCATCTCGATTCAAGATTCTCGAGGTTCAAGTATTTTTGTCTCAAATTCTCCAATTTTCAAAAAAAGTTGAAATTTTGAGACAAAAATACTTGAATCTCGAGAATCTTGAATCGAGATGCGGCAAGTAATATACCGATTTGTAGCCCAGAGTCTTAGCTCTGATTTGAGCCATTACTCATCCTTCTAGAATGTTCCAGTAAAAAGTTATGGCAAAAACCGCCAGTGGGGGCATTTTGACCGGGGCCATTTTGACCGGTTCCCATGTACCAGGGGTGGGCTGGGAATGCCGAATTGAGATTTTAAAATCCCGAAGGCCGAATCCCTTTCACTGACGGAACACATATATTGCTCGTCTTTTGTTGGTTTTGGCCTTCCCCTATTTCCAAAAAATGGCCCTTCGCGCAATGTTGTTTTTATCGACCATTTTTATCGACCAAAACTTATTCACGTAGGCCGGCCTTTCTTTTGTTATGGCATATCTCTAATGGAATTGACCTTTAATGCACAGATGTTCATATCGGCTTATGTTTTCCTTCCATATTTTCGTTACAAACAAAATCATATAATCGATGATCTTTTACTGCTAACTTTATCTCACCTCGATTTTGTCGTTCAAAACTGCTTTAAAAGAAATTGAATGTCAAAATATATTGCGACAAACGTCGCAATCTTGGTCGCAAATATCAAAATTATTATAATTTTTGATTTCGCCACCAAAAAATAACCTTAAAACATGTATTAAATGTCAAAATCGCAAAAATCGCATTTCTGGTACCATAATTGCGACAAATGTCGCAAACTTGATCGCAAATATCGAAAATATTATCATTTTTGATTTTACCATCGAAAAATAACCATAAATCATGTATTGAATGTCAAAATCGCAAAAATCGCATTTCTGTACCATAATTCCGACAAATGTCGCAATCTTGATCGCAAAAATAATGTCAAATTCGAACTCACCGTACTCGAAAACCCCACTGGACTGATTTTCCCGTCACCAAAATGCCTTAAAAGGCCTCAACTGAAAAATCGTGACATCCCCGTGGAATGACACATTACTTTATAGACCAGCAGAATTGACAAATCGTCTCAACTGAGCCAATGATTCGATTGTAGCTTCGAACGAACTATAACTGGCAGAAATAGATAAAATACACTCAGCTCTTTATTACTCAACTTGGGAGTTGAGCTGTTTAATTTTAAGCTGTCCTAAGGACGGCAGTTTTAAAAGCTTTTGGAAAACAGCATGCGGTAGTATATATTAGGGTTCGATCCCCCCCGCCGGAGGCGGGGAAGGGGAAATCGGGGAACGGCATCGGCGGGGAACGGGGATCCCCGTTCCCCCGAGGGGTGCGGGGGAGGGATCCCCGGGGAAATACGGGGAAATGGGCTTTTTTCAATTTTTTCACATTTTTTGCCCATTTTTTCAAATTTTTGCCCTTATTTGGCCATTTTTTCGGGTTTTAGTTCATTCTGTTGCACTTTTTGGTCGTTTTTTCATGTTTTTGTTCATTTTTTATAGTTTTTTCATGTTTTTGTTCATTTTTTCGCAATTTTGATAAATTTTTACTGTTTTTGTTCATTTTTCTCCAATTTTCGGCCACTTTTTCGTGGTTTTATTAATTTTTCAAATTTTTGGCCATTCTTTCGTGTTTTTTGGAGATTTTTCCAATTCTGGGCCATTCTCCACATTTTTGTTTTCGAATTATCGGCCATTATTTCAAATTTCTACTTACTTTTAGCATTTTTCAAGAAATTTTTGTATTTTTTAAACTTCGATGATTTTATATGTTCTGGTTTTAGAGTGTCATGAATTTCTGGCATTTTTCCGTGATTGATTGGATTGACGAAAATTTTGAACAATGGGGAGATACAATGAAAAATGAACAAAAATAGCGCCGCAGGCGATAATTTTTTGAAAAAATTGGCTTTCTCTTTAAAAATTGACTGTAATAAATCATTGAAATAAATTCTAACTTCAAAATTTTTGATTATTTATTGAAAATTCCGCAAATTTTCGGCGCAAAATATAGGAAAAACAATGAGACATAACACAAAGTTAGAGAACAATTAGCGCCGCAGGCGAAATTTTTTTGAAATATTAAGCTTGTTTGCCCCAGACGGTGAAGAAAATTTGAGCATTGGGGTTAACTTTCTTTCAAAAATTTGAATATTCGTCAAAAATTTCTCAAAATTTTCGCCGGCCGCGCCCTATCGGGCGCGGCCGGATGCATTCTTAGGGGTGCTTGTCTGCCTTTTGGGTGCATTCTTAGGGGTGCTTGTCATTTCCCCGTTTTTCCCCGTTCCCCGGCTTTCAAAACGGGGATCCCCGTTTTCCCCGTGGCAAACGGGGAAGGGGGAAAAACGGGGAAAACGGGGAAGAGGGAAGCGGGGAAATCGGGGATCCCCGCGGGGGGGATCGAACCCTAGTATATATGGTATGTGTTTATTCTTTTAACAGAGAAAATAAAAGTGTTAAAAAGAAGAATTAAAACTATTGGAGGTCCCCAATGCCTGTGCCTGTGTTTAAAATTTAATTGAACTATTTTTAAAGTTTATTAAAACCGGTTGAAATTAGAGAACGACGAAGTGCGTTTTCAGAAACCGAAATTTTGTTTTGGTTAATTTCAGTATTGAGCAATAAGCAAAAAAACACAGTCTCGGACATGAAAAGTCTTAAAATGTGTTATTTTGGCCTCTTTTGCCCCAATTTTTGAACATTCCTCAAGATTGCGGCGTCTTAAAGAGACTGGTATCAGAAGTCAACTTTGACTTTAGTTAGTCTATTGTACCACTTTCTTACATTTCAAGTAGTGAATATAGAATGAAAAAAGTGACAAAAACGTTTTACGTAAATCCAGGCTTTACAAAATCATATTTTGCTGAAATCCGAACATAATATATAGCAGTATTTATCTTGAAAAGTTCCCCTAATAGCGTCTTGTAACAAGTATCATACAGGATACGGTTATATTACGCAATATTTATGAATACGAATCATAGAGGTTTATTTTCATATTCTAAAATCAGTAATTGGGTATTGGACCAGTTTCATATCATGCTCAATTGATCCTCCGGCAAAGACTCGATGAATCGGTGGAACTTATTAGTTCTCTCCCACCAAGTCATTTGCGTGTTGCGGTTGATTTCCTCAAGTTTCTGCTTTGTCTCTTCCGGTAATTTTGATTTGTCCAAAGATGACGGTAGCGGTAACTTCGCTAATATAGCGGGGTCAATGGTGTTCAGAATTTGGTCGCTTAGCTTGTCTCTTATCTCCTAAGAATAAGTAGGACAAAAGTTTAAAATGACAGAAAACATTGACTAACATCCAGTTCTTTCTTAAGCGCCTTCACTCCATCGATCACATTAGAGGGAAGGATGGTTGCCTGAAAATGACAAAAAATACTTAACAAAAAATGATAACGTTCAGAGCTCATCTGGAACGCCAAAATTGGTGCGATAAAAATCGCATAAATGCTGTTTTTTGCAGGGAAAGTGAAAAGTGTCAAAACGAGCAGAAAAACTCCTCTGACTACCATGCCGCTCAAGAAACAGTGGCTCAGTGAGTAAAGTCATGCGAATCATGCGAGGTAGAAACTTTCCCATATTGATAAAAAAAATTTTTTTGAATGTTAAAATTTTTTCTGCAGATAGTATTTTAGGGCTATTTCTATGCGCTGATAACGAATCTGCAACTAGTTGTTTGATGTTGCATCGAGAAGCGACATTTTCAGCTAAAAATCGCTTGTGGAGAATCCAGGAAAATCGCTGGAAAATCGTTGTGGAAAATCGCATTTTATTCTAAATATATCATTAATTACATTGTGTGCTGCTTCCTCGTCATGATCTCCAATCATGTCAAGGCAATCTATGCGACTTATCCAGCACTTTGCGACCTAAACGAATAATAATCTTGATTAACTTTTCCGATTTTAGATCAATTTTTGTTTTCAGTTGGGCGAGCAATGTAAGTTCTTTTGCTTGAAAATTTAATCAAACTGCTCTTGGTTCATACGATTTCCTCCCAAGTAGGTGCCGGAGGTTGAGGAGGATTATCATCACCAAACACGGACCTGCAAACAAACACGAGCACACAAATCACCAAACAAAGGAATGTAGCCATAGAAATTAGAATAACTAAAATTTTTGACATTCATAGTTTAACGCTAAAATGGCTCATTATGTAAGATAAATAAAAAGTGTAGAGTCTGATGTCGGATTCGGACTCATTGAATCCAAAAGGTGCTTTCATTTGAAAAAGGCCGTTTTTGCAAAAATATATCATTTTTCAAAAATCCGGTCCAATTCGAAAAATATAAAAAACCAACTGGCCAAGAATGACCTGGGAAGCGATTGGGAACACAAAAACATTTTGCTTATGCTATTTTTGGCCACAAGGTAAAAAAAACGTTTTCTGACATACACATGTTTTAACGTATGAACGGTAGAATGAACCATAGAAATTATAATAACAAAAATTGAAAATATGGCTTATTATACAAGACAGCTGAATTTTTATATACAATCCGTTCCAATTTTTAAAACGAAATTCGATTAACAACTCCCAAATTGAAGTTGGAATATTTCATAAAATAAAGCCTCTATTTGACGTCAAAGGTGAAAATTGGAGCTGGGAAAGTTTCCAGCTGAACTAATTGAACTCACAAACGCTTTGTCTAAATGCCCATAAACTTGAAAGATTCCGTAGAAATCCCATAAGAATGAAAATTTCATTATAAAAATGACTAAATGGAAAGTGGAAAGTTCTATCAAAAAATAGCTAATTTTTTCATCTCAATAAGAACATTTTGAATCCAAATTCAAATTTGGATCATTTCTATGCCAATTTTTGTCATTTTTGACCATTGTTTACCAAATGAGCTGAAAATTTGCATACTGGGGTTTTTCGACCGCCCGAATCCGAATTTCAATTCAGATTTCAAATTTGAAAATTTGAATTCGCGCCAAAATGAAAAACGTGTTTTTGAGGGTTTTAAAGGTTGAGATTGTAAATTTTGTGATTCTATTCGATTTTAAAGCTTATTTTGAATATTTTAGTTTTTAAATTTCTAAATTTCCATTTTTGGATTCATTTTTATGCCAATTTTTGTCATTTTTGACCTTTTTTCGTCCAAAAATGTCGATTTTTCATATTTGAATGCCAAATGTTGAGATCTCGGGATCCAATCGATAGATTTCTGTGATTTTTGGCTGATTCGATCCGGTTTCAAAAGTTATTGTCCGGAAAAACATTTTTTTCAAAATTTGAAAATTTGAATTCGCGCCAAAACGCAAAAACGTGTTTTTAAGGGTTTTTAAGTATGAACCTTATCAATTTTATGATTCTATTCTATTTTAAAGCTTATTTTGAATATTTTAGTTTTTAAAATTCCAAATTTCCATTTTTGGACTCATTTTAGGAGGACATTAGTGCGCCGGACATTTGTACGTAGGACATTAGGACGTAGGATATTACTACGTAAAAAATTTTGCCACTTTTTGGCCATATTTAGGAAAATTTTGCAAAAAAATATGACAATAATCTAAATTTAAGCTAAAAACAGTAAAAAATAGACTAAACTGTCTATATTTTGTCTATTTTTGTTAGAAATACGAAATAATAGCTAAAATCACAATAAAAACAGGAAATTAGCTTATTTTTGGCATATTTTGGGGGGGGGTAATAATTAGAGGGGGTAATAATAAAACCTAACGGTGTCGATAAATTATTTTAGTCGAATCATTTTATACGAAACATTTTAACAAATTTAGATATTTCATGCTAGTTTCGTCCCTTACAACCTATACTCAGCATGACAAAATTACATTCTTAAGCCACCGGGACTCATCAGTAGATGAGTGACCTAAGTCATTTATATATATTCTCAATATTCAATTTTAAAGCTTAAACTAAACAGTAAACCATTTTACAAATAAACCTGGATTTTCTTCTCTTTTCCCTTTGATGTCCACCACTTCTTCGACCATTTATTGCGACATTTCGGATCTCAAATTTGGGTAATTAAACCAAAGTTAAAATATATATACTTAAGTTAAAATATATATACTTTATTCAGGGGTAGTAATTAGAGGGAATACGATAGTGCATTAAAACCACAGTTAGCTCTTATTGTTTGAAATTTGATTACAGTAATAAGGACTTACCCCAACAATTCTCGAAACGTATAGTAGTGATTCTGATCTTTTTTGCTGACCTTCTTCCATCTACGGCGTTCGAGATACTCAACTTGTAATTGAATTAGTTTTGCGGGGTCATCCTTGTTCCATGACTCCGGTGGAACAATAACCATCGCTGCTGTAGCTGACATTAATCCAGCTTTCGCTGATTCGAGTAAATCTGCAGCTACACTCTGGCTATTGCGGAGTGAATCATGCATTCCTGATGTGTTGTGGAAATTGAGAAAGCTTAGAAAAAATATAATTGAAATCTTTCGAGAACGGACCGTTTGCATTGATTGCTGGAATATGCACAACTATTATCACAAATGATGATTCAACAAACAGATTACAACAATAATTACAGGGGGTAATAATTAGACGGGGAAATAATAAATCATCCGCGCTCCAGGGGAGAATAATTAGAGGGGGAATAAATTCAGGGGTAGCAATTAGAGGGAATACGGTAATTAATGTCTCAGAGAATTTTTGATAACCTTCCAGACCAAATTGTAAAACAATTTTTCCATATGGCCAAATTTTTATTTCGATAGAGCTAAATTTAATATTAGAGAAAGCGCCAGCTGCTTCGCAGCACCCCTATATAGGTCCTTGTTGGGATCTGGAAAAACTGCTTTGTACCGAGAACCATCCCACTCGTAAGTAAGATCCCGGCCGGTAAAGTCCTGACCTCGTGAGAAACATCGTGAGAATAACATGATCTCGTGAGAATAAATCTCTAATCTGACGTCACATTCGTGCTCAGCGCATCCGAAAACCCCAGAAAATTAGCCGCGTACATGGTTTGGTTTCAAAAATGTCATTTTCCGGGAAAAAATGGCTTTTTCACAAAAAGTGCACACCTTTAAGAACAGCGTTAAAAAATTTTGCGCATTCCCTACTTAGAATTCCCAGGGGAGCATTTTTAGCTATTATGGACTCATGTATAGGGCTGTGCAATGAGAACCTTTGAGAACCCAGAAAAAAGGCGGTTCTCATGTGAACCCTAGAAGTTCACATCAGAATTTTTGTTATCTAGTCCCTCTAAGGCGCACTGTGTCAGTGTGTTACGTTAGGAAAAGACTTAAATACGCCTTTTTCCGGAATCACTCTCCCGGACCACGGTCTCGCGGTTACCCCCCTAAATCGGCCACGCTGAGTCGAATGGCGTAAAAATTTTTCACGTGAACACACGTGAAACGTGACTTACGTGAGTCACGTGGGTCACGTAAAAGGGCAACTTTTTACGCTCCTCACCGTATGCAGCGTGTGATAGCGCAAACGACAGCTCTCGATGTGCCAAGTAAAATGGGCTATTACTTGCCCGTAACCTATCTCGAAATTTTTGAGTTTTTCAGGATCGTAAATCATGGATTTTGCCCAAAATCGAGGTTCTACAAGGAAAAGTTGATACTGATGGCGAGGGGTGGTCCGCGGCGGAGCCGCGGGTGCGTCCTATGGAATTTTTTAACTAAAGTGGTCAAGCAAATTGCATATTCGGAGTCCTCAGGAAAAAGTGATATAAGGTCGTCTATATCAGATTTTAGGTATCTTAGGTAAAAATGAGGTAAAATTGCATTTTTAGATCTGGGCAGATTTCTTGATTGGGTGTGGGGTCGACAGAGAAAGAGAGATATGAAGAGAGGACACATGAGACGTGAGACAAAGAGAGCGTTTTATTGGGGCGCCGCACACTAGCTCTTTATTGGCCTGATTCTGAGTTAGGTGCCAGAGAAAGAGGGACACGATTAGATAGTGGGAAATAACCGACTTTGGGTATTCAAACCGACAAGTCTCTCTTCTTTTGGTTCTCATGTGAACCTAGTAGGTTCACATGAGAACCTGCCTTCTATTCAGAAGGTTCACATTGGGGTTCACATTGGAGAGGGTTCTCAAAGGTTCTCATTGTACACCCCTACTCATGTATCAGGGAGCACAGTAAGTTACCATTGGAAGTACAAAAAATAGCACTTTTTGACCAAAAATATTTTTTATATACTTGAAAAAGAAGTTAGTGACACTTTAACAGAGAAATGAACCGGCTACCCAACGAATAAAATAACACTTTCCAATCCCGGCTACGGACTCAGACGGCAGTTACCTCACTAATTTCGCTATCTGTCTGCTCCTATGCTGAGTTTATTCCAGTGAATGAACAGTCTTTTTATATCTGTAACGTCTGAATCGCGAGATCTGAGCGTTCTGGACGGACAGTCGACAGAAACAGCGCTTTAATTAAGGGGTATAAAGGGGTATGATATGAAGAATGAGCATAGGAGAGATGTGGTGAGCAGTACATGAGCATTTTCACATAAATAACGTATCCAACTTACATTTCCATTCGAAATAAAGACGTACGTAACTTTAAAAGATTATTTTTTCTCGTCCCTAAGATGTGTGTAAGATTAATGAATTATTTTTGCCTTAAATTGCCTTAAAAAAGTTCAGAAAACCGAAAGTTTTAAGCATACGTTTGTACCGTTTTTTAGCTTTTATAGCTTTCAAAAATTTTCCAAATCTTATATAGTTGTACCATAAGAGACAGCCTGTTAGGACGAAGTGGGCAGTGCGTGAGTAAAAAGAATTCTCTCGCATCTAATAATGCTAGGCATACAATACCGTTTTCCGGCGCCATCAAATGAGAGAGTGTGAAAAGAAAGAGAGTATTTCGGCGGTCATAGATAAAAGGACCAACATTGATGGAAACGACCAAATATTAGACAAAAATTACGATTATTAGCGATCTTTACGGTCATTTTTATCACAACTTTCTGTCCAAAATTTTCCTTCGGTCGAAGGAAGCCGCCTTTTTCCGGCGCCAGAAAATGGTGCGTTGTAAGCACAGTCCGACGAAAAGGAGAGAAAAGGGAACAGACTTGTCTCTTTGAAGATACGGCAGACAAAATACGACGCCGTCCGCCGGACTCACACGAACCACATACAGAATATCGGTCTCTGATTTGACAAAGATACAGTGAAAATATCATATATACTTGGTAGAGAAACAGAGCTGCAGACAAAATTGACTGTTCGTTCGTCGATCGATTTCAGGCACGCATGAATTGCAAATAAACTATATGAAAAGATACGGCCCCACCGACGAAGGTAGCCCCCTGTGCGAAGTAATATAAAATTCACCTAAGGCCTATGTTACTTCATGGAAACTTAAATTATACATGGAAAATCTTCCATATTGAAATTGTGTAAAATATTGGTTTGGCAACTAATTCGTGATATGTTTGTAATAAATAGTTTTTATTTTAGATAACGTAAGAGCGCCTATGAGTGTTATATACCGTTGGATAGCTAAAGTCTTTTCTCTACACAACCATGTTTGGGTTTTTATTTTACTTCCAAAAAAATTAATATATTGGTTTGGCAAGAAAGTCTTTTCGGTTTTGTTTGTCCTTATCATTTTCCTCAACATTCAAAGATCGGCCGGGCAATGTTTATGCATTTGATAAGCGTAGCTGTCACTCTTTACAACTAAGTGGAAAATTCTTGTTTGTCTTCTAATTTTACTACAAATTTCGATTTCCGAAAGACACCTCCCGCCTAACCATTTACGGCATATTTTTTGTTATGAATATTCTCGTGGTACTAATGCAGCCCAAACCGTCCGTAATATCAGTGATTTGTACGGCCCGGGCACTACTACTGAACGGTCTTGCCAGTTATGGTTCCAACGCTTTCGGGAAGGTTTAACCGATCTTGAAGACCAACCCCGCTCCGGAAGGCCATCTGAATCGGATGATCAATCTCTTTTGGCACTTCTTCATGAAGACAATCGGCAATCAACACGTGATTTTGCAGAGCAGCTTGGATGCAGCCATACTGCTGTGGAAGACCATTTGAAAACTCTTGGCTATAAGAAAAAGTATGGTGCTTGGATACCGCACCACATGAACGATGCCGACAAATGGCAGCGAATGTCCATTTCCGCCAATTTATTGTCCCGTTACCATCGTAAGTCCTTTTTACCACGGCTAGTTACTGGCGATGAAAAGTGGATTTTTCATGCAAACTTTCGCCGTCGTAAGCAGTGGGTAGGACCCGGAGAGAAGCCAAAACCTGATCCGAAGCCTGATCGCTGGGGCAAAAAGTTAATGTTATCAGTTTGGTGGGATATGAGCGGAGTCATCCATTATGAATTATTGGGCATAAAGGAGAGACTCACAGCTGCTACGTACAGTGCTCAGCTTCGCCGGCTTGCACAATCCATCAGGGAAAAGCCATCAGGCCAAAGGTCATCCTTCAGCACGACAACGCTAGACCCCATGTTGCGAAACTAACCAAACAAACACTTCAGGACTTGAGCTGGGAAGTATTGCCACATCCTGCATACAGCCCAGACTTGGCCCCGTCAGACTACTGGTTGTTCCGGGATTTGGCCAACGAAATTGCAGAAAAACACTTTGAAAATGATGACGATGTCAAAAATCACCTTGATTTGTATTTTGCTCGTAAAAAGTCCATCTTCTGGGAAAGAGGCATCCGCTTCATTTTTCTTTGATAATGTCAGTTATAATTCCCCTAGTATTGTAGTACTGTCCTATGCTTTTTAGCGGTTACCCACCTTGCGTTACTCCGTTCGGGACGTGTGATAGCTCATTAGACGCGCCATTAGCTGTATGGCTGGCTTTTTTTGAAATTTTGCTGGGCCGATGTTTCTATCGAGAGTTATGCCCTGAGGCAGTTTTACACACTATTTCTCCTTAACCTGCTGGAATGCATTTTTGATTTCAGAGCGTTTCTGATGCTAATTTTTTGCACCCGGGGGATTTTTGGGGTGCTGAATCCGAATCCGGGGTCAAAAAAATTATCGGGGTACCCCCGCGGTACAAAATTTTGTACACCACTGTGCAAAATTCGACTTTACCTTTTCTTCGACAGATAGACTCTACTTTGATTTTCTCAAGATGAAATCTAACAGCCTTTCTGCGGAACACATATGATTTTACATTTTCTTCCATATACAGACTATACTTTGCTTTTCCCTTGCCTGTCTCGGCTATATGAGACGCATTCGTCTTTTAGTAGGGAACCTCAAATTTTAGTTTTGAATAACAAACTACATATTTCGATATGGGGCATGTCGAAATGGCCTTCTACGCTCTTCCACATTTTCTGTGAAAATTGAAATTCAAACTTTTTTCAAAATTCGAACATGTGTATGTAGTGAATACCCGCAGTATATGGTGGATACGCACGACTGTTCTAAGTGGACGCTAATGAAATAACTGACGCTGCGCTATAGAATGGTACTGCTCACGGAAAATATGAACTGCAAATATATATTCCTTGCCAATGTGAAAAAGAAAAATCTGAACATTTTATTAAATTGTTTGGACTATTTAATTTCAGTCATCTGTAGTTTTTTATTTTATTTGTCGCTTTTGAATATTTTACCCTGTTCATTGAGCCTTAAACCCCCAAAATCCGGGGTCACTTTACTTTAGATGCTGTGCCGTAGGTGGCCGAAACCGGTGTCAATCGCCTCCATTTCATGAGAGAAGTCCGAAAAACACAAAATTAGGGTGGAGAAATGCAACTAGAGCTTTTTATGCCCTGGGGCGTTTTTCGAAATCCATGATACCCCCCCTATGGTTCCAAAAAAATCAAAAAAATTTTTTTTCGCAATTTTGCCTGAAAACGTCTAATTAGGGGTTTTCGACCATGCTGATCACGAATCCGAAGGAATTTTCAAGATTGGATGTCACGATTTCGAGATATGGCCTCAGGGCATATATCCAAGCCTAAGCCTGCACAGCAGCTAAGGCTTGGATATAAGCCTAAACAGCAGCCTAAGGGCCTGTTCGCCTAACGGGGGGCCTAATCCTAAGTCCCTTGGGTTGGGTTGCCCGCCTAAGGGGTTGGGTTGTTCGCCTAAGGCGTTAGGAGTCGATTTAGGGCCTGATGGCACGTGTAATATCAGCCATATCTCGAAATCGTGACATCCAATCTTGAAAATTCCTTCGGATTCGTGATCAGCATGGTCGAAAACCCCTAATTAGACGTTTTCAGGCAAAATTGCGAAAAAAAATTTTTTTGATTTTTTTGGAACCATGGGGGGTATCATGGATTTCGAAAAACGCCCCAGGGCATAAAAAGCTCTAGTTGCATTTCTCCACCCTAATTTTGTGTTTTTCGGACTTCTCTCATGAAATGGAGGCGATACACACCGGTTTCGGCCACCTACGGCACAGCATCTAAAGTAAAGCGTAGCCCAAAATCCTTTGTATTATTTAACACTGCAATTAATCTTCCTGAATTATTCTTATTCTGAATTTTATGAACAAATAATCATTTAATAATTTAAACGCTCGATCTTCTCCCCAAATTGAATAGTTATCGATATATCCAACTGTATCTCTTTCGTCTAACTTTAACTGATTTCACATTTTTTTACTTAAAATTCTAAGCACTGATGCTGACGTTAAAATTGAATTTTGATGATCTCACAGGTATTATTTGTTTTTCAGTGAATATGCGATATTATATTCAGTCTAACTCACTCTTTTTGATTATTATAACACTCATGCCCATTGCCGATGCCCAATACTACACAGTGACCGGAACCATCTATAGTAACAAATCTAAGGCACCAGTAAAAGACGCGATAGTACAATTGGGCATTTACGACGGTAGTCGTGACTCAGAAGATAATATTTTTGTAAATGCCAATTTTCGCCCAGGTAGGCATTTGTTTCCAAAAGGTGGATAATACGCAGCCAACAATTTGCTAATTTTTAGCCTTGCTCAATAATTAGACCAGCAAAAACTTGATATATTTCGGCCCCAAATAGCCAAAAATTACCCGAATCTTACCAAATGTATCTACATTTTCTGCAATTTCTTGAACATTGAACCATCTTTTTTGTATAATTTATTTTTTGGTTCCAAAATTATTTACAATTTGTTCTTTGCCAATTTACAGGGTGCGGCAATTTTTTTCTCACGTACTTCTTTTTCGATTTTCGAAACACTTCCAATCATATGATTTTTTAACACAGTAAACTAGACACTTTAGGAATTTTTCCGACACCAAACATACCGTACCAGCTTTTTTAAAAAATACAAAAAAATGCATTTTTAGGAAAAACATTTTTTATGAAAATAAAAATTTACGGCATTTGGATTTTTCGTTTATTTTTTGAACTATCTGCCGGTGATTTTTTGCACATAGGGGTTTTCGGATGCGTTGATTCCGAATCTGTAATCAGATTTTGGCGGAAATTTCAAATTTTGGTGTATGTCTGGCATTCTGTAAAAACACTCGTTTTTGTTAAAAAATGTTAAAAGGTAACATTTTTGGGGTGATATTGAAAAATGATTGCAGATTTGGAATTAGCGCAAAAAGTTACCCTAGAAACGCTATTCGAAAAAAAAAAATTCTATGGATATGAAAAATCAATTTTTTTATCATCTCGAGCAAAAAATTGATTTTTTCGTATTCCATAGAATTTTTTTTCTCCATATAGCGTTTCTAGGGTAACTTTTTGCGCTGATTCCAAATCTGCAATCAGGTACCCATCACCCCAAAAACGTCACTTTTTGCCCATTCTTGGCAAAAACGAGTGTTTTGAAACTATTCCAAAAATACGCCAATATTTGAAATTTTCGCCAAAATCTGATTACAGATTCGGGATCAGCACGTTCGAAATCCCCTATATGCAAAAAATTAATGGCAGATAGCTCAAAAAATAAACGAAATCATCATTACGTAAATTTTTATTTTCAAAAAACGCAATTTTTTAATTGAAAACCAATATTTTGCACTTTCAAAAAGCTTGTACGGTGTGTTTGGTGTAAGAAAAATTCCTAAAGTGTCTAGTTCATTATGTTAAAAAATTAGATCAACATGATTGGAAAAGTGTTTCAAAAATCGAAAAAGAAGTACGTGAGAAAAAATTGCCGCACCCTGTATTAAAAAATTTGCAAAAAATAAGGCCAATGTCTAAAAATTTATGATTAAATTTTACTGAATATTTTGCTTAAACATTTTATTAATTCAGTAGGAAAATGTACGAGAGAAACTAAAGACGACGGAACCTTCAAAATTAACGATGTGCAATTGATTCCATTATTGAACCCTAAGGAACGTTATGTAGTCAAAGTTACAGTTAACGACGGAGTGTTTTATCATAAGACGATATACCCAAAATTCGATAAATATACAGTATCCATTCCACTTGGAAAGGTATGCATTCCGGACTCTCTCGCAGATAAGACAAAGAAGGTAGTTTCGGAAGTCACTTCAAAAGTCACAGATATGGTACATAAAATAATCAACTGAGAATAACCCATAAGTGATCCATAACAGACGGATGCTCCGCACAGGAAGAAATGTCGAAACACAGTTTTGAAACTCTAAAAATATCTATAACCGTTATCTGCTTTTCTATGGAAATTATTATTTACATGAATGTCATTCTCACGATAAAAATTTGAGCATAAAATTTCTTGAATATTTTTAAAGTGATTACCAGGCTGAGGATTTTCCGAACATGTCCGGGAATGTCCGGAAATGTCCGATTTTGCGACTTCTATCAAAATTTTCGGACATGAAATCAATAGGGTCCCCCTATTGATTTTTTTGGCAAAATTTTTTTTTCCGAAAATGATTTTTCATACCATTTTTCCTCCATGGTTTGAAAAAAACCATGGGGGACCCTATGGTTTGAAAAATCATTTTCGGAAAAAAATTTTTGCCAAAAAATCAATAGGGTCCCCCCTATTGATTTAGCAATTTTACTTGTCCGAAAATGTCCGGAAATGTCCGATTTTGTGTCCGAAAATGGCTTTTTTCATGTCCGGAAAATCCTCAGCCTGGTGATTACTATACAATCATAATTTGCGAATTCGTAACTAGCTATTACGAAATTTTGCTAATCCGATATGATTTAGCCGGAACAAATTTTTTTCAAATTCCGAAACTAAAGTATTTTTGTCCTCTGCGTATAAAAACACGCATCTCATTTGTTTATTACCTATTTTTTGAAAAATTACCATAAAAGGCGCCTGCTTTTTAAACTTACACCAACCCTCCAGATGCCCAAATATGGCAGATACATGTGTCCGTCAAAACACATTGAAAATTGAAAATATCCCCTAAAGCGTGGTTTTGTGTCCGTCCGTCCCTACCGTTTTTAGGACAGCTGGGGAAATGTAACTTTGGGAAGTAGCCTGGCTTGATGAGATAATGCTATATAATTTTTAGCCGGGCGATCCCGATATTGAATTGAAAGTTACGGGGGCCTGAGGGTATTCTCCATAACCATGATACCCCACCCTTTTGGTCACAAAACTTTTTTCAGATTTTTCAGAATTTTGCGTGGAAATATCGGGGTGTTGACTAGCCTGATTACAAATTCGTAGGAATTTCGGGATCAGTACATTGGATTAAAGGTTACATTATTGCTTCGGGACTGCTGGAGTAAAAATGTATTTTGTTGGCTAGGCTGTGTTGCAAACTATAAACTATATTCCGGAACTATGGCACTCAGAATTGCACCCAGAATCGAATGTCCTTTGGGGACATTTCTGACCTGGTGTTCACAATACCGAGACCGACGTGTTCACAATCAACTTTTTAAAATTTTTGCATATTTTCAAAATTTTTTGTACTATTGTGATATCATGTATTCTCGAATGTTTTAGAATGCTCTATAGTGTTAAAAAAATCGTTTTTTATAACAAAATATGGCATTTTTGGGTTTTCTCAGAAAATACCTTACCGAGACCGATGTGCTCACAATCAACTTTTTCAAAATTTTGTTTGATAAAGTATTCTAGAATGCTCTGGCATACTTCAAAAAACATTTTTGAGCTGGACTATGCGGTTTTGAATTGATTTTGAGTGAATGCATTCCAGTAAAAGCGTGACAAAAACCTGACATACAGAAATAGACACTCCTAAGAATGCATTTTCGATTTTTCGCGCCGCGACTCTGGCGGGGCGCGAAAAATCGATGGGTTTAATTTTGCCCCCCCCCGTTTTAACCCCCTCTAATTTTGCCTCCCTCTAGAGTCGATTGAATAATTATACCCCCGGGGTTAAATTAGAGCGTTTACGGTATATAAGTCCTCCTGCTTGTTTTGCTGTCCTATAGAAATAATCTCTTTTCGACAATCAACAAAAATATTTATTGTCTATTCAGCCAGCAGGTCCCAGTCGGAAATCAGGAATAAATTCCGGAAATGAAGTCTTCTTCTTTCTCTGTAGTGCACTCGCTTTATTTAGTCTACCCAGTAGAAAAATCGTATATGTTAGAGAACCCATTTCGTCGCTCTTGTTTGTGTTCAACGAAACAATATTGGACAACACAGAGAGCTAACTCGCCTTTTTGGAATACTTTTCGCTTCCCAAATTTTTTTTGAAAATATATCGAAAACATTTTAAATCAATAATGATCAGTTTGGTCTGTGCTTATCCTTTTTGACATCAAAGTTCACAATTGTTCGCTGAAACAGTGCTACGAAAATCGTGGAACACTGCGTTCGTTTTCGCAATCTAGAAGACTCAGCCAACACACCAACTGATCGATTGCTTTCTGAAAAAGGCTTCCAATATTCTCACAAGAATAAAACCTTGAACCTCCTTCAAGGAAAATGAATGGCTATCTTTAACCACGTTAGAGTGTTTTTGCTTCGATTTTTCACAGTATTTCGGCCTTGTTAATTCTTAGAAGCCATCTTTTTATTTTGTGGCAAGAAAAAAAATTACCGATACTGTTATATTTTTAAGAACATATTGAAAATTTAGGCGCGGAAAATTTATATCAATAGAATTGAGACCTTTCTAAATTGCAATAGAATAACAACAAAATTAACAGATGATTTTACGGATAATATTGTTATAAATAACTATTTTTCTAAGTTATTGTTCTAATCTAAGTCATGATTCTTAATTAAAACTAATATTATTAATACTTCCTCAAAAATAATTTAGAGATGGTGCCATTCTTCTCAGACAACAGTTGGGCTTATCAGCAATATCAAAGTCCATTTCGTTGGACTAACCGCTATATATGTGCTGTTCAAACTAAAAAAATTTCTTCTTCCGTTTATTGTTCGCACATATATTGCAGAAATTGGTATTGATTATTATACCATGCACTTTAATTTGTTACGAGCGACGCGCCAGCCGCTTCGCGGCAAATGACGGGTCAAAGTGGGCACATAGGGTCAAAAATCATTTGTTTTCTTTTCTTCAGGCGGCGCCCATTTATCTACATGTTGTCAGAAGGGAACCGTACGAATAAATCTGAATTTGGTGGCCAACAAATTCAGCCTCTTCTTACCTATAAAAGAACGATAGCCGTATAAGTACCTGCGCGCGGCACCTTCGGCGCCGTGGGGTCGTCAATGCGGAGCCTTAAACCCGGCGCGAGAAAATCGGTGAGGTTTGACCCCTGGTACCAAATGTAAGTGTGAATATCTAATGCTTCGCTTACAATAGCGCGTTGCAACGCGCTGCTATTTCGTCTAGCGTCTCTTCAAAGAGACAACGCCTGCCTTTGAAAAAATGGCGATCAAAATATTTTGATCGCCAGTTGCAACGCGGAAGAATTTTGGATAGAAAAATGTTGAAATATGAAAATAAACTACATATTCGGAATCTAGGCGCGAAGTTGGCATAGGAAGACCAATATCAGGTTTTATAAAAATCTAGAAAAATTAGGCTATAAATGGTGGTAAACATTGCTATAAACCAACGCGTTGCAACGCGTTGATTGTAAGCAAAGCATTATCAACGCGTTGCAACGCGTTGGGATTCCCTTCTTCTTTGTATGGCCGCGTTGAACGTCTCCTCCTTTGACACACTCTCTCATTCCAACGCGAACGCGCGTTGCAACGCGCTAGTGTAAGCGAAGCATAAGTAGTCCAGGACAGCCTCAGAATGCAACTGGAGACATAAAAACAACCACTTTGTTTGGTCCAAACCCTATAAAATGCGTATTTGCGTTTTGGCGCCTATTCAAATTTTGAATTTTGGTTCTGACTTCAGATTCATGATCATCATATTCGAAAACCTCATGGTGCAAAAATCAGCCTTCTGGACGCATTAATTCGAAAAATGTAATTTTTGAGCCAAAAAGTGCCATTTTTCCATAAAATTTTAAAAAATCAAAAAGTGTAACAGCAAAGTTGTCCAGAACTACCTCAGGAATCGATGGGGAACATAAAAAACTTCACTTTGTATGGCCAACGCCCCTTAGAACAAGTTTTTACGTTTTCGCGCGAATTCAAATTATTAAATTTCTCCCAAAAAAAATTTTTCAAGCCTAACTTTTCGAGACCAAACCAATGAGCTATCACTCGCCCTCATCTAACATCTGGATCGTGAGATACAGATTTGGACGGAGAGACGGACGCAGAAAATGGCCCGTTTGTATTAGGAGTATGCATTTGTTATATATATATAGCAGTTAATTACAACATACACTTCATGCTGACCAAAGCATCCTACCGCCAGGGAAATTAATTCGTTTGAAATTGCGCGTTTTGGCCAATTGATACATTCTAGAAGGTCGTATAATGGTTAAAACTAGTATCGAAATTCTTTAGAGTCGATTCTATAGAGTCGATAGAGCCATTGCACACCCTTCCAAAATGTAAAAAAAGGTTTAAAGGCCATTTGGTGCAAATTTGAATCATTGATTTTCGACGGAAATTTTGGTCTGCATGAAGTGTGTATAAATTAACAATTTTACGGTCTTCTTCAATATTTTTGCCATAGCTTCCCATTTCCTTCTCCAGTTGAATGGCTTGCAAGAATTTCCTGGATCTGGCTGACGCGGGCACTGATACAATTCAGGCGATGCTGGAGGATGCAATCCGGCGAAAAACGGCTCGAGCCAATCGACCCAAGGGCGAGGTGGACAAAGACGCGCCACTGACTGGCTATACGTTGGGCATGATTTTCGAAAAGAACTCCACAAGGACCCGCGTCTCATTTGACATGGCGATGCGTCAGTTGGGCGGTTCGGTCATCGCCTTGGATGGGGTATTTGTTTTTAATTACCGTAAACACTCTAATTTAAACCCTCTCTATTTTTACCCCATCTCTAATTTTGCCACCTCTGGAGGTCGATTGAATAATTATACCCCGGGGTTAAATTAGAGAGTTTACGGTATTTTAAGCCAAATCGTTTTTATTGCTATAACAATATTCCCGACGAGAAAATGGCAAACCTTAAAGTAACCTGGCTAACCTTAAAATGGCTAACCTTCAAATATTTATAACGGTTTTGGAAGGTTAGTGTGAAAGCTGCAATTATTTCCTACCCTCGAACCTTAATTTTCTGTAATTTTATTACTTTTGCACGAATTTGAATTTTATTGAAGATTCTGCTGTTTATCTTATTTTATAGAATTTGGGCGGAATATTAAAAATTAAGTTAACTAAGTTTTCAAATTTTTCGCCATGCGAAAAATGTACTGTTTTAATTGTCTGTTTAGTTATACTATACACCTTCCCTGTAATTTATCACTCTCTCTAGAGCTCGATTGAATAATTATTCGCCGATTTAACAATTTTACTGTAATTGAGGTTAAAACTCCCATATTTTTTGCTTTATAAACAAAGCAGAAAAATAAGAAATGCCAGTTTGAATTGGCGCCTATTTCCCATTGTTGTAACGGCTTTTTGAATAAGGCTCTCCGATCAATTGAATAATGCGAAGGAAATTTGGGCGCGAATTTAAACTGGTATATAATAATTGATTTCTTGTTTATTTGACCTTTCAACTAATTTAACATTTCAACCTCAGGGTGGAATGCAGCTGGGCAGAGGCGAGACAATGGCAGATACCGGTCGTGTGCTGTCGCGTTATTGTGATGCGCTGATGATCCGAACTGACCAACACGAAAAAGCTGTTGAATTGGCCCAGCATGCGACTATACCGGTGATCAATGGCCTTACCAGCAAATCGCATCCTTGCCAAATCATGGCCGATATGATGACTGTCCAGCAGCATTTTGGTTACCTAGCAGGTATGTTACTTAGCTGTTGTTTTTCTTGCTTCTACGCCAACAAAAAGACTTTTACTGATCCTTGAATGAATGCCTGCTACATAGTACCGGCCTGTGGCCTGCGTCAAGATTTGACCTTGTGAGAGATTTCGTTAGAATAGATCCTGAAACTGCCATCATATTCGGATTTAGCAATCATAACAAGTCATCAATTATCCTTTTGAAAAGTTTTGATTAGCCATAACTTTTTCCGGAACAACCTAGAAGAATGACCAATGGCCTATATAAAATTTATGAGGCTTTTCAATGATCTCATATGTGCCGGGTCTCGGTAAACAATATTAGAGATCGGAGATTTTTCTTATCACAATTTCGAGCGCTTACGCAGAAACAAATACAGACCCTCCGATCTAGAATAGTGCGTGACAAGATCCGTCGCACGTGTTTCGTTAGAATGCCCTGGGCTTCAGCTATCATTTGAGTTTTCCCATTATTCTCGATTCTTCCAGAAAAAAAGTTACGGCTAAAAAGTCAATGAAGTGACCGGTCTCGATTCTAAAAGCCAACTTTCCGGGTAGTGAGCTGACATGTTTAAGGTGACATTTGGTAGGAATCCGAATTTTTTTCTTTCGAAAATGGATTGAAGGGGCGCTTTAAATTGCGCGAAGCTGTCCAAAAATTGCCTCAGGTTCAAACATTAACTTCAAATTCGCGTTCATCGCATCGAATTATTGCAAAAAATGTGCTTTCCTGAAAATCGGGCAAAATTTTTGAATTCCTACTAAATGTCACCTCAAAATGTATTATCCCAAATAACCTTTTGCTCAACTGCAGGGACTCGCTGGGCTTGGCTGGGCGATGGCAACAACAACGTGTTACATTCCATCATCGAAGCGGCCAGTTTGATGGGCTTTGAAGTGCGCGTCGCGTGCCCGCCGGAATACGACCCGTGTCAACAGGTGATGAGCGCTGCATTGAAGCGTGGAGCCAAGGTTCAGCTAATTCGTGACCCCAAAAAAGCAGTAGCCGGAGCGGAAGTGGTCGTTACCGACACCTGGGTTTCGATGGGCCAGGATCGAGATCAGAATAAATTGCGAGCTTTAATGCCTTATCAGGTATGTCAGAAGAAAGCGAAACGCGATATCGTTTCAAAAATAATGCGATAAAACCGTCGTCTTTTTACCTGATACCATTTTATCTGATACCACTTTGAAGGTTGTGAAAACTAATTTATCACTATATTCACTATGCTTTAGGTAACCCAAGAACTGATGGCAGCTGCCTCGCGCAACTCCATCTTTCTCCATTGCCTGCCTGCGCACCGGGGCGAGGAAGTGGTAGACGAGGTCATTGACGGACCACAATCTGTAGTTTGGGATGAGGCCGAGAACCGACTCCACGCTCAAAAGTCCGTGCTGTTATGGGCCTTGGGAAGATTGTCATGAAAGTGAAAGTATTCATCAACTGACATTCTCGAATCCCCGATTCACATTCTCTAATATTAGTGTAGATGGCAGTAGAAACAATCATTTTGCCTTTACTGATTTGTGAAATTATTGCTATGTATAAAAAATTAGTCTCATAAACCACACAACATCACTCTAATCAGGATCCACCACTGCCATAGTTATGGCTAAGCAAAGCCTACTGAGATAGGCCAGGTATAAGTATTCTGGTTATTTTAATACTTGCAGGTGTAATTTATAACGGATAAATTAAAAGGTATAGTATTCAAAATTTTTGATAAGAAATAGTTTTGTAAACACCACTTATTCATTCGCAAACCACTTTACACCAAGTGGTTTTCGACGACGCTGGTCATATAATAATTTCTCGGTAAAAATGAAGGCTTCAACTTCTGTTTTGAAAATAAAATACAAAATTCAAGTGGGGAACTTCGCTTGAAAGTTGAATTGTATAGGCACGCACTTCATTTTTGGTGAAGCTTTGAACGGAGATTATTCGGTGACCATATATAGACAGATGATACATACTCGACTTGTGTGAACAAGAAACTAACCGAAATATGTTTTATTAAACACACAAATTGGGGATTTCCCAAACAAGTCATTTCAGACGGTGTCTTCAAAAATTTTCGAAATTTGTGTTTGAAGAAAGTCGAATTTTTACAAAATTTTGACCCCTCAGATTACGAATTTTTATTTACAAAATGGTTATTTTTGAAAAATAGCAATTCTTGTCAAAAAGCTTTCGTATTCCGAGCCAAGTTAATAAAGAAGAAGTTCGTAATCAACAGAAATTTAGCTAAACTATTATATACAACTAGTAAGGTGGAAAGGGCGCGGCAAAGCCGCGCCCGTCGAATTCTCTTGTGTTTGGTATTAGTTATCATATTTTTTCAAATTTTCAATTTTTCCATTTTCAATTTTTCGGAATTCCCTGTCAACCCGATTTTCCGAACCCGATTACTTTTACCCCACCTTACCACCTTACTACCGCGCCCTTACCACCTCACCTTCTCTTGTGTTTGGTATTGGTTATCATATACTTCCATTTTTCAATTCTTCGGAATTCTTTAGAATTCTTCGGAACTCTTCAGGATTCTTCAACTTCAATCACAAATCCGGGTTTTGGTAACTTAAATCTCGAATCGGGGCTCTGTCAACTTCAGACACAAATCAGGTCTCTGGCAACTTCAATCTCGAATCATGGGCTTTGGTAACTTAAATCTCGAATCGGGGCTCTGTCAACTTCAATCACAAATCAGGGGATTGGTAACTTAAATCTCGAATCATGGGTTTGGTAACTTAAATCTCGAATCGGTCTCTGTCAACTTCAATCACAAATCAGGGGATTGGTAACTTAAATCTCGAATCGTTGGGTTTGGTAACTTAAATCTCGAATCGGTCTCTGTCAACTTCAATCACAAATCATGGATTTGGTAACTTAAATCTCGAATCATGGGCTTTGGTAACTTAAATCTCGAATCGTGGGAGTTCAATTCTTCGGAATGCTTTAGAATTCTTTAGATTTCAATTCTTCGGAATTCTTTAGAATTCTTCGGCACTCTTCAGGATTCTTCGGGATTCAAGCTTCAATTGATCAAGCTTCAACTGACCCCGGGTTGGCCAGTTGTCCTCCCCCGGGTTGGCCAGTTGTCCTCCCCAGGGTTGGACAGCTGTCCTCCCCCCGAGTTGGCCAGTTGTCCTCCCCAGGGTTGGCCAGCTGTCCTCCCCCGAGTTGGCCAATTGTCCACCCCGGGTTGGCCAGTTGCCCCCCCGGGTTGGCCAGTTGTCAACTTCAATCTCAAGGGCTCTGTCACCTTAAAAATCTCAAATCGTGGCTTTTGGTATCGAAATACCCCTTACCTGCAATTTTCTCCTTTTTCGGCCTTCAAAAGTCAAATTTTCAAAAAATGGACTTTTCCGGAAAAAGCCACTTTTTGGGTCAAAAATCCGGAATCTGAACCCATTTCCGGATTCAGCATATCGAAATACCCCTTCCCTGCAATTTTCAGCTTTTTCGGCCTTCAAGAGTCAAATTTTCAAAAAATGGACTTTTCTGGAAAAAGCCACTTTTTGGGTCAAAAATCCCGAATCTGACCTTTAAAACGTCTTAGGATAACTTTTTCTTGCATTCCGAGCGTTTTTGGTTTTGGACCCCCCCCGGGACCCCCCCCCCTCCTCCCTGGACCCCCCACCCCTGGAAATCGAAATAAGCCCCCATGTATTTTTCAGATTTTTTTTCCCGATAATTTTTCACCCTGAATCCGAATCCGTCGTCACTTTTTTCCACCGCTTGACAGATCTCGAGATCTCACCCTTCTACACACGTACCACCTGCACATTATATATAGGACAATTACTTCGCACCTCGTGCCTTCGGCCCTCGCAGCTCGGTTACCTATATAACATCTCCCTCGAGCCAAAATTGGGATATGAGGCTGCGCGCCCGGCGCGCGCACTGCACACGTGCGCGCTCGAACCTGACTACATATTCTGAACCATCGTACCCGAAAACTCCCGGTGACAAAAATTTCGGCCCGATATTTTGGACAAAATTCTGACGGACAGAGAACAAAATATGTGTCGGCAATAGTTATGTGCTCAGATACCCAGCAAAGATACCATAAGTGCCGGTAGGTACTTCCCATATAGAATTTGTAATTCAAAGGGAAATGGGCTGAAAATGGACTTTGTACCCATATTTGAAAAGTTATGCAAAGGAAAATATACAAAATATTTTATCTGAAAATCTGCCCTTTGAAAATGGTACAGACTTGATAGCAGTATACCACAGTCCCGTGTCTCTCTGTTATGAACCTCGTCTTCACTCATCGGATTTCGTACACATATTTTAAAAGGTAAGTAAAATGGTAGGTAAGGTCAGGCTGTCCAGATGTCCAAAGTACAAGGTATCCAAAACAAAGAGTTTGATCTTTTGTAAGCTATTTATGTAAGAAAACTGTAAAAAGTTTAAATTTATTCATATAAGAATCCTGTAAAAATAGCATTTGATGTCAAGGATTGAGCATACAGTTTATTCAATTATGCTCATAAACAGTGTTTAGCAATTGCTATAAAGTCATTATCCGTACTTCCTTTTGTATTTCTCCCCAAAAAGTTTACGAGTGTCCACGTGAGTCACATAGGTCAGCATCGAACAGAACGGGTAGTCTCGATAAAAGTATCAAATGCAAGTGCCCAATTGAGTATCGCAATGGTGAAGCATATGCGGGTACCTTTTGTAGATTTCGTAACCTGAAACTTTGACTTTTTGTCCAAACGTAAGGATTCAAGGGTATCCAGGATGATGGAATTCGTAGGAATCCAAACAAAACAACCATAAGTTCTGATGATGAATTTTGTCAGAACCGTAACTCTGATATTTTTGAGGATCCAGATTTTCGGTAAAAGGTATTAGTGTAGGCAAGGACTTCACGAGTTTATAGAGCCTATGGTTGCCTGGGTATCGTTTCATTTCTGCTAAGGTAGGCCGCGCTTTGTGCGGAGATCCACGGAGCAGAGACCCTCTTTTTCCGGTCCACTGTTAACTAAAATTCGCAATGATGTAGACAAACTAATATAACAGTAATGTTGCATATTGTCTGAACAACGAAATGGAATAAAAACCAGACCGATGTCACTTCGAAAGAAGGAAAAAGAAATATTCCGAATTGTTTTTTACCCAAAAATGGCTCATCCTGCGACCTTACATGGGAAAGTATTTTGTTGTTAAATATTCTTATATTGAAGACATACCCAGGAAGTTATGTACCAGAATAATCCTCAGGCTTTGTAGCGTGCACATATGATTAAAGACCCCAAAAATATGTTTTACACTGCCTGGTATGCTTAACCATTGTCTCCCTTCAATAGGCTGTACAAAAAGGCACTCTCTTTTTACATATTTAGAGATCAAAAATATGTAAAAAGAGTCTTTGTTCTTCCTTTTGTTTCTAGAAGCCGGACGCATCGATCATTGAATCAACATTACAACATTTAACCATTGAGTGCGTTGTCTGAACGATAGTCGTCTTACCAAAAGAGAGCGCCTTTTTGTGTTATCTTTGAAGAGAGACAATGGTTAAGCATATAGGATGTGTAATTAAATATTTTTGGGGTCTTTACATATGATAACAGAATTGGTAAATATGACAATCCTAAAAAATCTCCAATACAAACACTCGAGGATATCAAAAGTTGCAAAATGTACGGCACCTTTGAAGCAACATTTTTCCACTTTTTAAAGGAGCAGCCTGGTGGTAAAGGGTTTGCCGAATGCGCAAGAGTCTCGTCAGTAATTAACAAAAAACCGTTTTTCGGGGTGGCCCTAGCGTAAAATATTTTGAGATTCTTTGCAAGAAAATCTGAGGAAAAAATCGCCTGAAAAATTGGGGGTCCCTGGACACAACGTGGCCTAACTGAGCAGGAATGAAACAACACCCAGACAACATTAGACTCTTTAAATTGCCTTCAATATAAGAATATTTAACAATAAAATACTTCCCAGGTAAGGACATTGTTTACTAGCGCGCTAACGCGCGCTAACGCGCGCTAGCGCGCGGGGAGTCTATATCAGTATGCCTTTTCTTTATCAGTATGCCTTTTCTATATCAGTATGCCTTTTCTGTTCTAACTTCACTCACATTCCAAGGGGGAAGGTCGGGCGCTCCGCACCCGACCACAGGATTGGCTCGCCACTTGCGGTGGCTCGCAAACTCATGTTCAGTCTGAGTTTGGCTCAGTCTAAGTTTGGCTCAGTCTAAAGTTTGGCTCAGTCTGAGTTTGACTCAGTCTGAGTTTGGCTCAGTCTGAGTTTCCCCCAGGCCCATCCAAAAATTCGGGACAGACAGAAATAAGCACTGGTAAGAATGACCTTCCCAAAAATTCGGGACAGACAGAAATAAGCACTGGTAAGAATGACCTTCCCAAAAATTCGGGACAGACAGAAATAAGCACTGGTAAGAATGACCTTCCCAAAAATTCGGGACAGACAGAAATAAGCACTGGTAAGAATGACCTTCCCAAAAATTCGGGACAGACAGAAATAAGCACTGGTAAGAATGACCTTCCCAAAAATTCGGGACAGAGAGAAATCGGCTCAGTTTGACCCCAGTTCGACCACATTCGACCATGTCGAACTTTGTTCGACCTCGGGGTCAAATCCGACCTCAGATTCGGATTCCCCGTACCTGAAAACCCCCGTGTACCAAAAATTTCGACCTGAAATGGCAAAAAACATAAATTACAAAATTTGTAGTTTGTAGTCAAAATTCGGGACAGACAGAAAATAAGGGATCAAAGATCAAAACGTGCGGCGGAGGGACGGAAAAAAGACATCACTAACTTACTATAAGGATTTAAAACACATTCAATTGAAAATTCATTTATCGCCGAAAAATCCATCCCCCTATTGATTTTTTTGACAAAATTTCCAGAAAAATTATGTTTCAATCCATAGGTCCCCCCTATTGATTTTTAGCAAAAAATTTTTTTTGGAAAATTTTTCCGAAAAAAATCCATAGGGACCCCCCTATTGATTTTTTGACAAAATCAGTTTTGTCAAGTCTGTGGAGTTTTAAATTTCACTGTCTACATCAAACAATGACGTTCTTCATTTAAAAGTTGTAAATAAAGAACGTCTTTGTTTGGTGTAGACAATGAAATTTTCAAGTGAATGTGTAGGATGGGGGGGGGGGGAACTAAACAAAATTGCCTTATAAATTGTTTAGTCCCCCCCCATCGGATGGGGGGGGGGAACTAAACAAGCATTCACTCCAAACAAACATTCACTCGAAAAACCCTTAAAAACACGTTTTTCCGTTTCGGCGCCAATTCAATTTTTCAAATTTCAAATGTGATTTCAAATTCGGATTCTGCATATCCGAAAACCCCTGTATGCAAAGTTTCAGCATCTTTTATCGTCAGAACCAAAAAACCTATTTTTTACCAAAAAATGACCAAAAAATTCATAATAATTTGTACAAAAACCAAAATCAAAAAATTCCAAAAGCAGAAATATTCTAGACCCTCTACTCTAACGATCTAAAACAAAAAACTACAAACATGGACTCATAAAAATCCTTAAAAACACGTTTTTCCATTTTGGCGCGAATTTAAATTTTCAAATTTCCGATCTGACAATTTTATGCCACCTACCAGATCATTACCTACAAAATAAGCTATTACTCATCAAAATCTAACGACGGGATCCCGAGATTTAAACCTCGCAAACAAACAAACAGAATTCTGCAAAATAATATAGTAAAATAGGGGCGACCCTATTATTTTTCGCCAAATTTACCTTGAAATCCGTTCGGATAAACGCGTGAAATTTATATGAAAAACATCCATTCAGGCCAAATTCGTTCGGATAACCGAATACTCGCATAAATGAGGTTCGGATAAACGAAGTTTGATTTTATTTCTTTACCACACTCAATTTTTGGCCTAGTCTTTCCGAAACCAAAAATTTGAGACGTCCGAGATTAGAC